>OZ034976.1:13785731-13839731 GCA_964030785.1 Siderastrea siderea | reverse complement strand
TGGCCTGTGCCCTTTTAGGTAGCACATACCCAAGGGTTCAGTTAATTTTTCCTTCGCATTAATCTGCTCTGTGCCCTTTTAGGTAGCACATACCCAAGGGTTTAGTTAATTTTTCCTTCACATTGATCTGCTCTGTGCCCTTTTAGGTAGCACATACCCAAGGGTTCAGTTAATTTTTCCTTCGCATTAATCTGCTCTGTGCCCTTTTAGGTAGCACATACCCAAGGGTTTAGTTAATTTTGCCTTCCCATTAATCTGCTCTGTGCCCTTTTAGGTAGCACATACCCAAGGACACAAGTAATTTTGCCTTTGCATTATTCCGCTCTGTGCCCTTTTAGGTAGCACATTCCCAAGAGTCCAGTTAATTTTTCCTTCCCATTAATCTGCTCTGTGCCCTTTTAGGTAGCACATACCCAAGGGTTCAGTTAATTTTTCCTTCGCATTAATCTGCTCTGTGCCCTTTTAGGTAGCACATACCCAAGGGTTTAGTTAATTTTTCCTTCACATTGATCTGCTCTGTGCCCTTTTAGGTAGCACATACCCAAGGGTTCAGTTAATTTTGCCTTTGCATTAATCTGTTCTGTGCCCTTTTAGGTAGCACATACCCAAGGGTTTAGTTAATTTTGCCTTCCCATTAATCTGCTCTGTGCCCTTTTAGGTAGCACATACCCAAGGACACAAGTAATTTTGCCTTTGCATTATTCCGCTCTGTGCCCTTTTAGGTAGCACATTCCCAAGAGTCCAGTTAATTTTTCCTTCCCATTAATCTGCTCTGTGCCCTTTTAGGTAGCACATACCCAAGGGTTCAGTTAATTTTTCCTTCGCATTAATCTGCTCTGTGCCCTTTTAGGTAGCACATACCCAAGGGTTTAGTTAATTTTTCCTTCACACTGATCTGCTCTGTGCCCTTTTAGGTAGCACATACCCAAGGGTTCAGTTAATTTTGCCTTTGCATTAATCTGTTCTGTGCCCTTTTAGGTAGCACATACCCAAGGGTTTAGTTAATTTTGCCTTCCCATTAATCTGCTCTGTGCCCTTTTAGGTAGCACATACCCAAGGGTTCAGTTAATTTTTCCTTCGCATTAATCTGCTCTGTGCCCTTTTAGGTAGCACATACCCAAGGGTTTAGTTAATTTTTCCTTCACATTGATCTGCTCTGTGCCCTTTTAGGTAGCACATACCCAAGGGTTCAGTTAATTTTGCCTTTGCATTATTCCGCTCTGTGCCCTTTTAGGTAGCACATTCCCAAGAGTCCAGTTAATTTTTCCTTCCCATTAATCTGCTCTGTGCCCTTTTAGGTAGCACATACCCAAGGACACAAGTAATTTTGCCTTTGCATTATTCCGCTCTGTGCCCTTTTAGGTAGCACATTCCCAAGGGTTCAGTTAATTTTGCCTTCGCATTAATCTGTTTTGTGCCCTTTTAGGTAGCACATACCCAAGGGTTCAGTTAAGTTTGCCTTCGCATTAATCTGTTCTGTGCGCTTTTAGGTAGCACATACCCAAGGACACAAGTAAATTTGCCTTCACGTTAATCCGCTCTGTGCCTTTTTTGGTAGCACATACCCAAGGGTACAGTTAATTTTGCCTTTGCATTGATCTGTTCTGTGCCCTTTTAGGTAGCACATACCCAAGGGTACGGTTAATTTTGCCTTTGCATTAATCTGCTCTGTGCTCTTTCACATAGCATATACCCAAGGGTAAAATTAATCTGCTGGCTCGCATTCTTTTTAATTTGCTTGACTGTCCCTAAGCGAAAAGAGAGATTGTTTGTAATGTGTTCATGAGCCAAACCTAATCAGCATCAACAAGCAACCCCTTTTTTATCGGAGACGCTAGAATGTAACTAATAGTTAACGTTACGGTTAATGCGCCGTCTTAATAACTCCGCTCTTTCTGAAGCTTTGTTTTATAAAGGGTCACCTGGCGTGAAATAAAAACCCAGCTGATGTACACACATTTCACGCATGAATCAGTGTTAATATCTCGGAATCATTCACGCTGGTGGTCCAGGGAAATTTAAACAGGAGAAATCGAGAACCATGTAAAGCAGCGGAAATACTCAATGCCCAGGTTAATGCTACTTTGATGTATGTCCAGGATCCAGAGAAGCGATGCCCCGATGGCCTCCGATGTCCAGTCACGTTAACAAGGTCGAATAAACAGTAGTAAATATTGCAGTGAAATTTATCTTGCAAGCAGGCTATCTCTTTGGCTTATGTCTTAATCAAGTGACAAAAGGGTACTTGTCCCGCCTGTGCCTGCAAAGTAACTACTCTCTTTGTTTGTTTGCTTTTTTAGTAGAAATCAGTTTAGTTACTTGATAAAAAATAAGCTGCAATCAGGTTAAAATTTCACTGCGATCTTGTTTTCATTAGTCTTTCAAAGGGACGGACGAAAAGAAATTCAACGAAACCAAGCCAAGAAATTTCTAGCAAACTCTTGATCCACGCCGGCTTTCACGTTGTAGGGCAAGAAAGTGCCTGGCAAACGATGTTAAAAGCGAACAAATTTCTCGATCTTATGCGAAAAATTACACGTGACCTGCGGCCAGACTCTATTTCCGTTTGGTTAAATGGGCCCGCGGTAACCGCAGAGTAAGAAAAGTTTTTAACGGACGACCAAATAAGAGGAAATATAAAGAACGCTACTAAAATTGGGCCCAAATAGATTATATTGCGCGCTTTATTTTCCCTTTTTTCTCTTCTCTGTTTGTTAACAGGCCTCAATAAATTGTAATTATCTGTCAACATCGTCATATTTTGCAGCAAGAAGCTAACACCTCGTTTCATTCTTATGAATCCTTAAAGTGACAAATCATGGCGTTAAGTTACCGTTAATATAATTTAACTGAGGGGGGATTCAATCCCCCTTCAGCTAATTTGCATAACAAATCCTGAAGTGATCAAAGCCCGTCATGCAATGACCTACAATGATCTACAATGACCTTCAATGGTCTACAATGGGCTACAAAAAGCATAGCAAAATAACATTTTACAGCGCAAATTAGCAAATATTTTGGTGCAAATACGCACTAGTTTTGAATTTTTTAAGAGGAACGGCCTTAAATTGCAGCTTAAAGTGGACAGTTCCGCCCTTATTTCATTTTCGTAGGAACTGCGAAACCGTCTCTATTTTCAGTGACCTTCAGTAGCTGTAAATGCGTTTGTTGCGTTCAAAACACAAATTGCAGAATGTCTACGACTTGTGATCTTCGGGACTCATCGGCTAACATCGGCAATCTACGAAAAGCCGCACGATTCCTTCTTCATATCTTGGAAGGATTTCTTTATTCTTTATTTTATTAGCTTTGAAATGATGTATGGTTATTTAAGATTTATAAAACGCTTAATGTCATGAAGAGTACTGCATTTAGATGTAGCTACATGGATTGTCATGCAAAACTTCTCACCTGGCATGAAAGCTGGAATCCTAGAAAATCTGCAAAAATCGTAGAACATGCTGGGTAAAGGTTGATTAATTCCACTGTTGCATAAATTTTACGTGCGTACGGGCGTGAATTTAACTGGCTTTACATGCGTAAATAAAATTAGAGACGATGCATACATCGTCTTTAATTTTATTTACGTGCCTAAAGCCAGTTAAATTCACGCCCGTATGCACGTAAAATTCAAGCAACAGTGGAAATCAACCTTAATTCTTGGACACCTTGGATGATGTTTGGTATTCTCGGAAAGTGTTCCTAACAATAAGAGCACCTAACCCCTTGTAAGTGACACCTGTGACAGGTCTTCGACAAACAATTGAGGCCACTTCCGGTTAAAAGATAACGTAAAATATGAAATATGCTTAAGTTAATTCTGAAAAGAATTGCCTTTATTTACTATTTTCTGAAGTGATTGGTTGCTAATTTTTTTTCATTATTCTCCTCTTGGGGGACCGACCTCTCTATGGTATAAAAAGGTAAGGATGCTGATATTATTAACCCCCTCTGGCCAATTTTAGGTCATTGTAGCTTTTTGTAGGTCACTGAAGCTCATTGTAGGTCGTTGAAGCTCATTGTAGGTCATTGAAACCCACTGTAGCCCATCGTAGCTCATTGTGGTTGATCGTTGTAGCTCATTGTAGCTCAATGTAGGTCATTGTAGATCATTGTAGGCCATTGTAGGTCATTCCTTCTTTTAGTAACTACGCGAGTTAGGGAAGGACCATTTTGGTTTTTGTTTATGTGTTTTATTTATTTATTTATTTTTTTTTGGGGGGGGGGGAGGTGAAGTTGAGCAATTTTTTTTGCTGCTCAAAAGTTTTTGGTGACTAGAAGCTTGGCCCGTTCCTTATATCATCTCGCTAGGAAGTACACAAAACTTCCCAAAGCAGTGCAGTGATATCTGGTCAATTAGGCCTGATAACTCACCGTTTTCAACGATAAAAACAGTCTGCGTTCTTTACCTCGCTAAACGCAAATCCAATTCATTGTAGATTCCGGACTTGTAAGACTCACATGCGAAGTTCAAGTCTGGTTAATGACCACTTTGAATGACCTAAATAATCATCTAAAAGAACCTGCTCTAACCTCCTCAAACTCAGCGTAATTAAAATTGATTTATCTCCGATCTATTATCAGTAACTCTAATAAGAGCATATCTTACCTAATCTGTTTAATCCATGGCTGAAGTGTCCTCGAACATCCCCTGCAACAAGCACTTGTGATAGAGCTCTACAGTGCCTCTCAGGTGTTCCAACTGACCTCATGCAACGCTCTATGAACGACTCCACTTCGCTTACAGCCACACATTTGTGTTGGTCGGACAATCTTCCACTAACATGTAATTTCCGAAGTGGTCCTACAAGGCTACGACTGCACAGTACTTTAAGCTTACCTCTGACCGCCAGCGCCATTTTGGAAGTCAGGTTGACTCGTGCGTGACTGCCCCTGTGCGTTACTAATGTCCATACGTCACGTGACGTGCCACTCAGGTCACGCAAGGTGCGCGCGCTGCATTCACGACCCAGACATGCCAGTGCCCTCGGGCAAAAGATAAGGACTGTTCCGGCGAGATTGGTAGACAAGTCAAAAACGGTGAGAAGCTCTCTGATGTGTCATGGATAGAGATTCTTGGTAAATTTGAGGCAGAGTTTAAAATTTAGCTTTCAAAATCCTCTCTCCTCCGCAGAGGCCTCATAAAACGCGGGGAGGCTGGGTAACCCGTTTTCTCTTTGTTTGTGTTTTCTCTTTCAATGTTGTTTACTAACAGGGGCCTCTGCGGAGAGAGTTCAAAATAAATAACAATTGAGAATCCAATGAGGAATATTTAGCACGTAAAAAAGTTTCCGGGCCGGGTAAGTTATCGGGAGATTTGAGAAACGGGCGGCAGACCTTCTATTCTGTGGCCGCGATAGTCCTGGCGGTAATCTTTGTCACTCGCTCTTCGGGAGCAGCTTTAGCTTAGGAGAGGTGGATATGGTAAAACTTTGAACCCAAATGTGTAAATCAGCTTCAGAGCTTCTATAAAATGTTCAACCATGGCTAACCGTGAATAACCGTTAGTAAGTAGCTGTCTGATTGCGGTAAAGTTCCCCAGTTTAAGACAGTCAACCGCAGGCTTGTTCTCCCAACGTTGTCCGAAGTCAAGAAATCGAGAAAAAGAGAAACAACAACAACAACAACAACAACAACAACAACAAACAATTCATGTAGCAAAATTTTGAAAACTGAACAAGCCTTTGTTTGAATGGTATTAACATGTAAGATTTCATCCACAGTCTCAAGCGTTAGAATTTTGAGTCAACAGTCAAAGGGTATAAAGCGCTTCTGTCATGTCTGTACCTCCTAGGCAGATAAACTTCACCTGATCTTCCAGCCAGCCTCTAGAGTGCCATAAGGTAAAAACAAAATTGCGGCTTTTATTGTTGCAAATATTTTCACCACTTAGATGTGACCAACTCCAGACTTAAAAGAGATCACCAGGCAATAGAGTGGCCTTGCATTTTGTGTCGTAAAACCAAAACCAAACCTCTGGCTAATCACAACAGATGCAAACAACTCAATCAATCAATAAGGACAACGCAATTACGCATAAATGACTCCAAGCGAGGGAAAACATGCACGAGCAAATCACGATTTTGATTTCACCACAGGAATTCGCCCTAATGAATCATCCATAATGATTCGTGTGATGATTCTATTGACTAATAGAACCATTCACAAATCATAATATGATGTGATCACGACAAATGAAACCATATCATAATCAGAGCCATGATCTGTTGTGCATACATAGAATCATCTGTGGAATCATAACCCGGATTCTATGAATAACAAAACATCATCTCTAAATCATAATTCTGATCTCAGGTGTTCTGTTAAAATCATTTTGGAATCATAACCCTGATGTGGTGAGTGTAAACTAAATCATCTCAGGAATCATAACACTGATCAGTATCATCTATTCATCATAACTCTAATGTCATGTACACACATGACATCATCTTAAGAATCATAACCCTGATTTAAAAAATGTACAATATGCAGGTTCCGTGGCCTTATCAAACCCCACAATTTACTCGTTTCATTTTTAACAAGTTCAAGTCGACTTAACCAGTAATTGTTTTGTTAAAAACTATCAAAAGCTGTTGCTTCTTCTCAGGCATGGGATATGGGCTCATATATCATAGCTGCCTCTAATTAAAACTCTTGAAGTGCATTAAACCTCTTTTTGTTGTAATGGATGTCACAGATCTATATTTTTGGGAATTAAGTGTTGAGAGCACCAAACTGCTGAGCTGCCTGACCTCAACATCTAAATTAAGAATTTTTTTGACACCAGCTGATGAAACAATAGAATATTGTTATATAGATTGTTACATCAGTTACCCTGGCATCTTTAATTTACACACTACTTGCGGCATCCTAAATTATGATGTCTGTTAATTAACTAAAGTGCTAATATCCCTCTTATAAATTGTCTTAGCATTAAATCAGTCAAATATTTTAATTACAACTGAATGCATGATTTTTTAAAAACATTTTAAGCAAAACAAAGTTCTCAGAATTATGGAACAAAATTATAACAAGTCAGAAAAGAAATGTAAATGAAAGAGAAAACGAAAAAAACTGAATGCAGGATACACATTGGGCCATTCCATTTAATGTCCGCACCCCCCCTATTGAGGATCAGGGAAATCCTAGGGAGAGGGAGGGGGTTTTTAAAGTCATTTCTGAGGGGGTAGCTATGTCGGTACCTTTGATCTCTCGAAAACATCTGCCTTTTTCTGAAGGGGGGAATGCGTCGGCACTTTGATCTTTTTTTTCCTAAGGGGTAAAATTTATAATTAACCCTCAATAGGGGGGGTACGGACATTAAATGGAATGGCCCATTTGGTGCAAAATGTAACATTTTCTACTCGCATCCAGTTCATATGTCATCTTATTGTGACAACGTAGTACATTCCCCGTTAGTATAATTGTCATCTAGCTTTCTTTTCAGTTGTAAAGCTACAGTAGCAATATGCAGTTATTTTGATATCCTGATGAAAGAATTGTGTTCTCTTAAACATATTTTGCAGTCATATTACATATATTTCACTAAGGTGTACATATTGTAACATGAAAATTATAAATATTCCATTCCAAGCAAACAATTCCATTCAGTAATCTTTTTGGTTACACCTTCCCCATTAGGAAAAAGAAATAAACAGAAACAATTTCAGCATGTAATCATTGAGTCAGGACCGATTTCGACAGTATGACTTTGTTGTATGCAAATTGTTGACTCATGGCCTTTTTGATGCTTATATTTTGTTTCATCATGTATCCTTCAACTTGTCTATGATTGTTCCACATGACGAACGATTTTTGAAACGTGTTGAAACCTGATACAACAATCATAGCCACACAGGCATTCGGTTCAGACCAGGGTTGTTTGTGATCTTTGTAGGATACTATTTTGTAGCAGTACATGCATCTAAAGTTCGATAAAGTTTTACATGACTGGTCCTTTAAAGAAGAGGTTGTACTGTCTAAATCGGACTTAACTCATGCACGAGTGGTAAATTTGCTTAATTAAAGAAATATTATGAGTTGCTCAAGGCACACCAGAAAAATTTATATTGATTTTATATGGCACAACATGTATGTATGTTTATTATACTACATCTGATAAATGCCGAACTTCACGAAAATGGCATTTATAAGATATCTTGACTTCTTTAACTTCCAGGCTGTAATTAATAGCCCAAACAGATTTACTTTAACCAATAGCTCACAAGATAATTGTAGAACTGTCTTTGTCTGCACATGTTTAACTTCACTTATGTGAACAAAAACAAAGGCATTGGCACACTGGTGTATGATAGAGTTCTTAATTAATAGCTAAGATTCATTTACACATTGACAAATCAAAGACCAAATGAGCATTGACCACTTTTTCTGAAATCGTGCACCTCTTGGCAAATTAAGAATGGTCATACACAGTGCGCCACTAGAATAAATGGCACGAGTGAAAGGGTTAAAGAAGTCA
Source organism: Siderastrea siderea (assembly GCA_964030785.1). Classification (NCBI taxonomy): domain Eukaryota; kingdom Metazoa; phylum Cnidaria; class Anthozoa; order Scleractinia; family Rhizangiidae; genus Siderastrea; species Siderastrea siderea. Next base: position 13,831,252 of record OZ034976.1, on the reverse strand, counting down.
AGATAGAGTAATAAAGCTAAGTTTCTTTTATCCTCTAACAATGATTTCCCATTATCTTGGGGATCCTTCATGAATAATAATTTTAAGACCCTCCCATCCCACATGTCCCTCAAAGACCCATCCATGGATGGTTCTGGTCGGTTGAGAATAAGGTTATAAAATTCTTTGTTTTTGAAAAATAACTTAATCCATTTAGACGGGGGCAAAAAAGGGAATTTCTTGAAGGGGACCCATCTTCTCCTCCCAAAGGAAAGATGTTCAGCGTAGGCTAATTCAGCCTGACAGGTTTTACCGAAGATCTTGTTTTTACAGACTTTTGACATTTTTTCTCCATTATGAGTTCTAACAATATCACTTAATTTGTAAAGACAATTGCACTTTAAATTTGGGCACACTGCCATGATTTCACATTCATTATAAACTCTTAAATAAGATATTAACATAAGATCATTTAAAGTTTGAGGAAAAATAAATGAAGAGGATGCTTAATTAATGATAAAATGAAATAAATAAGATTATAATAAAGTTTCGATATAACGCGCGCTCTGATTGGTTGGAACAGCGTGCTTTATCAGAGTACAGATGCACGGATTAGCCCATGACGCCATTCTGCGCGCGCTGGCAAACTGAAAACCTTTCTTGCGCGCGCTTGCAAGCTATGAAAAAAGACTTGATTTCTTGCAATTAAAAGCCAGTTTCTTTACAAATATGAGCAAAGCTATATTATAAAACAAATAAAAAAGCCAAAACCGTGCTTTGTTCTGTGATAAAGCACGCAAGGAAGTGACGAGAGCACTCAAGAAGTAGGGAGAAGCACTCGCCTGCGGCTCGTGTTCACCCTACACTTCTTTCGTGCTCTCGTCACTTCCTTGCGTGCTTTATCACAGAACAAAGCACGGTTTTGGCTTTTTTATTTGTTAATTAACAATTAAGGAAAAAAGAGAATTGGAACAATTGTATCGCAATTTCAACTTAATAAGAATTAAACAAATCCACTGAACCAGGGTTAAATAGTCTACTGACTCTTGATCAATGTTTTGGTTTGCTTGATCCTCCATTGAATTACCATGCTCTTGCTGTTCACTTGTAGTTGTGTCCTGTTCATCCATCTCTTGCTGTTCATGATGTGTAATTTTCTCCGGTTCATCCATCTCTTGCTGTTCATGATGTGTAGTTGTGTCCTGTTCATCCATCTCTTGCTGTTCACATGTAGTTGTGTCCTGTTCATGAGTTCCTTGCAGCTCTATACAATATACCAAGACCAGAATTGTAAATGACCAGTACAATTGAAGGGTCCGGTGGAAAAAGGGAGTAAGTGATGATTTGAGGTTAAAATTGAAATTGCTCCTATTTAGCTGAACATTGGCACACAGGCTGGTTTTCATGTGAGGAACGCTGTTGTGCACTTATTTCTTGACCTGAGATCTTAAATTTGAAGAATTAACGTATTACTTTTGCTTAAAACTGACACAAAGAAAACAACAGGACCGCGGATTCTAGGTTGAATTCCTTTGTTTTAGTTCAGGCAGAGAACAAAAGAAATCTTTCACGCATCACTTGAGCGAGTTCAGTTCAACAAAACTTTTCACGCAAAAGTAATACGCTAATTCTTCAAATTTTAGATCTCAGGTCAAGAAATAAGTGCGCAACAGCATTCCTCACATGAAAACCAGCCTGTGTCCTGTTCAGCTAAATAGGAGCAATTTCGATTTTAACCTCAAATCATCACTTACGCCCTTTTTCCACTGGGCCCTTCAATTATTTACCATTATTTGTTCATAAATCGCTTGGAGTGAAACCTTCAGTGGTCAAATTTTACTGTATTTACATGATGAATAGAATGGGCAAGAATAGGACAAATCTTTAACATAGAGACAAAGACTTAGAGGAGTCTCCAAGACAATGACATATTAAAAGTTGTACAACTTGTAACTCACACAGGTTGATTAAATGACTAATATATTTTATTATAATAAAGTTTCGATATAACGCGCGCTCTGATTGGTTGAAACAGCGTGCTTTATCAGAGTACAGATGCACGGAGTAGCCCGTGACGCCATTCTGCGTGCGCTGGCAAGCTGAAAACCTTTCTTGCGCGCGCTTGCAAGCTATGAAAAAAACTTGATTTCTTGCAATTAAAAGCCAGTTTCTTTACAAATGTGAGCAAAATTATATTATAAAACAAATAAAAAAGCCAAAATCGTGCTTTGTTCTGTGATAAAGCACTCAAGGAAGTGACGAGAGCACTCAAGAAGTAGGGAGAAGCACTCGCCTGCGGCTCGTGTTCACCCTACACTTCTTTCGTGCTCTCGTCACTTCCTTGCGTGCTTTATCACAGAACAAAGCACGGTTTTGGCTTTTTTATTTGTTAATTGTTATAGGATTTGATTTATTTTAATTATTGTATTTGTTATGATCAGTGCCCGGGGGGGGGGGGGGGGGGTAACTCCCTGTAATGGCCTATACGGGGAGGCTCCACCCGAAAGGGGTACCTTTTTCAGGCTTCAGGTATATGAAAGGGTAGGGATTTCACAAGCTGAGGTAGATGAAAGGGAAGGGAAATCTGTCATTTAGGTATTTAAAAGAGCCTTTAATTAACATATTTTGAGTAGACGCACCTCATGACTGTATTTTTTTAATTTATTAAACGCTACATGAAAATGACAAGGAGACTTCCTTCCAAGGGTTTAGAAAAGGGATTCAGTGTTCTTAAGTAGGTATGTGAAAGGGGCACCATTTTTCAATGGAAGGTCTACGAAAGGGGTACCTTTTCTGTCAAAAATGGTATAAAAAAAGGGTAAGGGGTTGGACCTCGGGGCGGAGCCTCCCCGTATAAAGCTTTGTTGAGTTCCCCCCCCCCTGGATCAGTGTGTCCAAACTAACCCATAATTTGTTAAACTTTCATTGTTATAAAGTTAAGGAGTGAAACTATTGGACGTGCAGATCCAGAACATACCAATGTATTCCTCGCTGTCTTCACTCTCATCAGAGATATTGATTTTATCTAGCAAATCAAAACAATAATACATTTTATTAATAAGGAAAACAAAACCTCAAGCATAGGCCCACTATGGTGTACAATGAAACAAAACTAAGTGTATAAAACGGTACTGTGGAATTTGGCAGAAATAATCTACTCACCCTTTATGACAACATTTCCTGTAAACTCTTCATCTGAACTGTTGGCTGGATTATCTGAGATGTCATGCTGATCGCCACCACTAGATTCTTGACTGTCAGAATGACCTATATTATTTTATATCAAAAGAATTACAATTAATATTATAGTCAAAATATCCTTGTACTCCTAAAGGATTTATAATCACTGACATGTGTTCATGTCATTTTTTTGCATGTAAGCTGGCCCTTCTAACATTGTTTATTGATTATGCACTACATTCTCTGTAGGAGTGGCATGTGATACTTTTCGATTAATAGGTCACACTATTTCAAATACACAGTTAATAAATGATTTCTGGCAACCTTAACTTACATGCTTGCTGCTCCTGGTTTATGCATTTCTCCCCCTCAAATTCACTGCTCAAATCTAATTCTTGATTACAACCTAAACAAAAATAAAGTGTAAAATATTGTTTATTAGCTAGACTAAGTTGCATCTTATCATTTTTTCCCAAAAAGATTCTTTCCCATAGTCAAAGGTATTAACATTGCTATGAATTTTTTAAAAGAAAGTGAGTCTATATTTGTGGCTGTATAAAGAACTCACATTCGAATTCCTGTCCTTGCAAATCTGTCAGCTCTTCAGAACATGAATCATTGTTTTCAGACCCTGTATTTAAAAACAACAGATAGTGAGTTCTTATATGCTGTAAAAATTAACCATGAAAAATCAGTCATGGTAAAGGGCTGAAGCGTAATCTTCCTTAAAATACAAGACGATTGAGAAAAAAAGTGAGAAAGGAAATAATAAATTAAATTTGTAGTCGGACAAAAACTCAGCTAACAGCATTTACAAAGAAAAAATTTTAAACCTGTACTTAACTAAACAGCTTTAAAACGTGTTGAAGTTGTTTGTTTCAAGTTAAGTAACATTCAAACAAAGATAAAGAATCACACTTACCGCGTATTGAAGACAAGGAGCGGTGCCTCTTAACAGTATTTAAGGACCGAAGCTTCCCTTTGCAGTCTGTGCAAAAGCATTTCCTTTTACGCAGAAAGCGAGAACTCAAATTGTACACGGTTGACATGCTGGAAAAAAGCCTTTTCAGGTTCAAAAAGCCACTAAATTTCTCAGAAAATGAAACGATTAGAAACATCCTGCGACGCCGTCTCGTCTCGTAAGCCGGATTTTTGGAACATGACGCGAGCGCTTTGTTTTCAGCAAATAATTGGAAGGAACCAAATCGAGGGAGCCAATCATGAACGTCCACATCGTGCAGTGGCGGGAAAATGGCAACAGCAACGCGGGTCGGCAGACAAAATTTTTTCTCCTTGGAAACTTTTTTTCGACGGAAACTTTTTTGAAGTGTCCTTTTTTTGTTGGTTTTCTTGTGTCTTTTTGTTGGCTTTCTTTTTGCCGTAAAATGGAAGTCCACGATCCCAAGGAACTGCTAGAAGTCATTATTGCAAACGAGAGTGCAAGAGATTTGTTGCAAAGTTTTATATCAGAAACAGTCAGGCCTGAGGTAAGTGTGTAACAAATTTGGTACGAGACAATTTTGCATTTTATGAAATTAAAGGGTTTGTTTCTGTTTAACGTCGTACTTTGTGTTCACAGCAATTACCTCCATCTGAAGCCATTCCACTGGTAAGCTGTTTAATATTTTTATTTGTAACGGGAAACGTATTAAAACTAGACAAGTTACTTTGGCAAGTCATAAACTGGTACAGTTTTCGCACGACAAAAACGTATAATTTGCAAACCCAACGCATATATGTAACACAAATTGTCACTTAGAATGTTTATGCTTAATAGTTCCAGTTTGTCATGAGTGCAAGAAAATAACAGAACTGTGTGAAGTCAATATTTTCGAGAAAAAAACTCGCACAACAAGATTCATCCATTCAATCAGCGGATAATCGATTGGTTACTCATTTTATAGTCTTTGTAGTTCGTCAATTGAGTTTTTCATTCGTCTTAGGATATCATGAAAGACGCATGGGTGGAGTTTGCGGATCGAATTGACCCAAAAAATGGTAAGAAGCTTTCTGCACCTAGTTTAATATTGCTAGTAAAACATATCATTTGGCTTTAAAGCGAGTTAATTTCTTTATGTTTCATGAACCGGAACTCGTAGCAGTACGAAACCTGTATAAACAAGCCAGGACCCTCACGAACCTTGAAATAACGTCCAAAAAGACCGAGATAATTTTCTAAGTTTTTGCAATGTTTGTGTAGAGTTTCACAGTTTCTATATCATAATATATTCCGTAGTCCCATGGGGTGAAGTGGAAAACGGTCTATTTGAAGAGATGGTAAGCTACGTCCAGCAGCTGAGTAGACACAGGCAGGCTGCGACAGTCAGCAGAAGCGTTATCCGTTTGAGAATCAAAAGGTATTATCGCGCCCAACGCCAGCAACAGCTTAGAAAAGCAGACAAGGAGCAGAGACGTAGGAGGCGATTCCAAAATCGCAAAAATCGTCTCACCATGGTAAGATTCCACTTATACAGTTTTGTTCAGTGTTGATCCTGAAAGGAACCGCGTGACAGTTGGTGTTCAACAAAATTCCGTGACTCCTGAAAGAATCAGAGTAAAAGTGTAAATTAAAGTTAGTTTTCGATTGGCTTAAGAATAAGAACAGCGTTATAAACAACTGAAAAAAGAAGAAGCCATGTGGTTTTGTGAATGTTCAGCTGCAAAAAACGGTCTGCAAATAGCAAAGCGCATATTTTTGGTGTTCAACCTCGCTGGGAGAGTTTATACCAAAAATGTTTTGTAAGCTAACAAAAATTCCATTTGCTGTTTTGGCAATACTTACCGTTTACGTGACAGATATCTGAAAAGTCTGAAAACGGAACGTGAAAAATAAATACTGAACAAGACGGCAAAGCTTTGCATTGTCTGCTTTGTCACTTGTGACCGTCATTCGAGCCATCGACTGTGATTGGTGGATTTCGATCCGTGCCTGCTTCCTGAGAGGTGCGGTATGTTGGACTCTTGATCGATAGATCACGTTTCTAGCTTACAGTGTATAAACGTGCAGAATGCGAAGCCGTAATTCTGTTGTCGTTATTCATATACTCCGGACAGATGAGAATGAGCGGTATGTATATTGGATCCGTAAAAAAAAGGAAAAGATTCGATTTTATTTACGTTTTAGTTTTGACTTTGGGAATCAACACATACAGTAAGCAGATTGAGTAAGCCATCTTTTGACTGTGAGCTTGTGAAGCTGAAGACTTTGTTCGTTTAATATTTCAACTCTTTAGCAAACCACCGAATAAGCTGTTCGAATAACCAGTCTGAATAAATGTAATGACTATGAGGAATGAAGGTTTAATATTTTGAAATCAACAACTTTGTTTTCAGCGCTGTGCTTTGTAGGGGCTTACTTTTTTATAACGTACGCTTTATCACCTTATGGGTATCACAACAAAGCGAACTCGAATAAAGTACAGAGTATCGCGCATTTGAGTACAATGGGTCAGATTTTAAAACATAACTGTTTGATTGATGTACCCCACAAGCATGATCGCTTTTTAAGATTTCTGGAATCAAGTTATCGTTGCCAGCGCTCCCGCTTCCCTCTTTTTTCTTTCACTGGTGTTTACTAACAGGAGCCTCTGCGGAGGAGAGAGAATTAACATGTAAAATGTTTCACGCTAGTCAAATTGACATAAAGTTACCGAAGTAAAAATGCTTCTTTTTTGGGTGAAAATGTTATCAGTTATTGACACAAATTATCAGCCTGTAGAATCAACCAGATAAAAGAGTTTTAATTTCCTTTTGATTTATCAAGTCTTTCTTCTTGATTTACCCTATAAGTGTCTGTGAAGTGACAAATAATTAACGTTTATTTGTAAGGCCCTTTCAAAATAAAGAGGGTAAGTGTTTTGTTTGTACGTTTGCTATATTGAATAACCGTTAATCACGGGAATGTGCAACTCCACTAAAACATGTCCTAGTTGCTAAGATAACAGTTTAACAAATTAGTATGTCATAAGTGGTCACAGTATGGATACAATTTTTGTGAACTCTTGAAAGTTTAATATCAAAGGACAGGAGACTGAAAAAAGACAATATATTCTAATGAGCGACAATTCATACCCTTTGTTAAGCTCATGCAGGCTCAGTGTATTAAATGTAGCTACGACATCCAATAAGTTTCTTTTGTAGGTATACAGAAGAACAAGGTGAACGTCATTCCTACAATTAAAGATTTGTTCAATAACAATGAAACTGATAACCCTTTTAATGAATTTGTTTGCTTTCTTTTCAATTTAGGAAAAGAGAGATGAGGAAATGAAGCGACAAAGAGCAAATGGCTTTTTAGATGGGCTTAGTAAAGAACAAATTGTTGAGCGGAGGTTAAATATTGCGCCAGTGGCGAATTCAGTAGTCAATGTCGTGGACAGTGAAGATGAGGATGCACAACGGGATCTTCTTTTCAGAAGAAGGTTGTATTTGAAAAAGGCCAGAGCAGTTGCAAGCAACCGCTGCACAAAGGGGCGGATGTTGTTGGAGGCCTTGGAAAGGCCTGGTGTCAGCCAGCTCCACGTAAGTGACTTACTGGAGCTGGCTGAAGCCAATGTCCCCCATCAAGGGGCCTCCACAACATCCTTAGCTCTGTCTAGGACAATAGTTCCTGAATCGCCCCTATCCAGTCCAGAATGTAGCAGCTCTCACAAGTGTTAAATTTTACTGGTTTGTTGTATGTAATTGTGTGGAGGCTGTGTTGTTAGGCCTAGATCTGCTGTTTAGGTAATTGAATTGTTTGTGTGACAAACAAAAATATGTGTCCTACACAAAGGCTGCAATTGTCTGAACTTTGGAAGCTGCTGTTTCACTCTTTCTCACCAATTCTAGTTCAAATAACCAAACTTTGAAAGCATTTTGAGATACCCCTTGTTAGACATTTTCATTGGATGATAATCATAACCTCAAATGATAAAAACATTGTGACAATTATTCCTTTCCAGTCTTCTACTCATTTCCCAAATAGTCTGTCACTAGGGCATTTTCAAGTTGGTGTCATTTGAGGTCAGCTTGCACAATTCTTGAAGAAGCTCCTCACATTTTTAAAAGCACATACTCGGTGATGACGTGGACCAAATGTTACTTAGTAATCTGGATGTGCTCAAATGAAAAAAAAAGATATTTTTGCACAATACCACCAAACAATCAATTAGTTGACAGTGAGTTTTTCATGTAACCTTTGGTGATATTTTTGTAAAAATTATGGGTCAGAAAAAATTCACTGAAAGAGACTGCAGATTTCGGATGGAATATTTACACCATCTTTGGTGCTATGGATGCACAGATATTTTCTGAGTTGCTGCATTTTGTTTTTGCCACATCTTCCTTCAGTGGGTGATTCGAAAAGATCAGAACAGTAGCTCACAGCAACAAAATTTATTTCCCTCACTGCCTGAGCCTCACTAGGATTACAATATTAATTTTATATATTAAGGATGTTGCCTCCTTTTGTTACTGCGCATACTTTCTGCGCATCACGGGATATTCGGGTTTCGGTTTATGACTATGTGGAAAAAGCAGATTTTAGCAAGGGCTATCAGAATCAGAAAAGAACATAATTTATGGGGTAACCAGGCGTTTTTCAGAGATAATTGAGCTTAAAATTGGAAAGAAGTTGCCACACATTCTTTGTATTTTAATGCTTTTTTAGAATTATGGTTGCTTAATTGTCTCTGAAAAATGTGTGTTTACCCACCTTTTTCTTTTTGGATTCCAATAACCCTTGTTAAGATCTACTTTTTCCCCATAGTCATAACTTTTGCAAAAATACACCCGTATTAGGAGGCATCGTCCTTGATAAAGGATAAAAATGGTCAAGTAAACATCATCTTAAAACTGCCCTATTGCCTCAGAACCTTGTGAGAGCTGCTGCATTTTACTTGAATGGATGAAATATTTAAATTGAAACTCGAACTAGTAGCTGAATTTTCAATGCCTTGATGCATACATAACCTGAAGTGCTAGACACGTGGAAATTTGGGTTGTTTCCCAAACCACCTTTCCATGTTCAACTGGCTTAAAGTTCTATACTTTCTTTTTCCTTCCGCTACCATACATAAGTGATGACTTTAAGAAAACATCAAGTTGAGTTTCATTTTGAATATTTGATTATTCATAAGTGGAGACAAGTATAGCTTTTCTCACATTTGTAAAGAAATTGGTTTTAATTTGCAAGAAAACAAAGTTTTATTCATACATTGCAAGCATGCGCAAGAAAAGTTTTATTCAGCTTGCCAGCACGTGCAGAATGGTGTCACGAGTCTCAGTCACCACTGCTCTAACACAGTGTGTTGCTTGGCATAAAAAAGTGCATGTGCATAAATTCCTTTGATAAAAATACACACCACTTGAAGTCTTCTTATAAATTTTGTGGTATAGCTGTAATTTTGATCCAGAAATTCCCTTCTGGTTTCCAAAAGAAAATGAGCCCTGCAATGATCTAAAAATTGCATGCATAAAAATAATAGGCATAGCATCATTTCAGCATGCTTTATACTCTCATAAAGTGGGTTCAATTTCATTAAAAACATAAGTAAGCTATATTATTATTTGAGAGAATACAACTCTTGTTTTGACTATGTTGACCTATTATAACATCTTGCAAAAGTACAATTGACTCCCAGTAACTCGAGGGAAATAAAAAAGGTTTGAGTTATCAGGATTTCGCATTATCAAGTGTGAAATAAAAAAAAAACAAGGTTTCTTTCTCAGGATCCAAAAATTTCACTAAGCCACAAGCTTTCGACTGCCTTGCATAATCTTTTTTAAGTGATGGTGTTGGATGTTTTGTCACGTAATTTAGGATGGTGAAAACCATGTAACAAAACATCCGCATAGATCCCCGGGAGCTTGTATCTGTTGTCACAATTCATCATTGGGGTCTGACAGTGAATTTCGATGGCCTCTCTAATTCGTCTCTTAAAAGAGAGTGAGATATTTATAAAGAAAATGAGCTAAAAGGCAAACAATTACTCTTACTATGAGTTACTGAGGGTTTGAGTTACCGAGAGTCAACTGTATTTATGTGGATATTTTATGTACCTGTACCATTTTGTAAGAAATGGCTGGCCAGACGTTTCTATTTTGTAAATGTTACATGTATCATTTAGAGGAAATGGATCCAGCTATAATTCTTCAAATCACATTATTTTTGTAAAATGCAAAATGCACAGCCACCAATAAATACTTATACAGACTAGAACCAGTTCATAACATTTAAAACCTGACAGTCCTAGCCAGCCAGTTCTTGACAATGTTCATAAGCTCCCCATGGTGTCAATCAAAAGTGTGAATGTGAATAATCATGGCACAGCTTTTGTTTCGTTTAATGTACAGCTGTAGGTTCCTACTAGCAATCACACTCATAAGTTGTGTCCCTCATATCTAAATGCATGGGAACACCCAAAAACATCATCATAAGGACACTTATTCATATTCAACATTTGTGATCTGTTATTTTCTGGACTGTAAACATTGAGTTCCAGAACTTGCCAGACCACGTGATTTCAAAATGGTGTTCCTTCAAGGTGAGATTAGTTAGTTTGGTCAAAAGGATAATGAGATCTTTTCCAACTTGATCATATAAGAAGCTCATGTTTGTGACTATGGCTGTGATTCTGATCCTCACATTGTTAGTACGCACAGAGATTAAAAATATTTATTGTAAATAGCTAAGGAGGTTACCACAAAAAAGAAAATATTTGCAGCTAGCTGTTGCTTATTTGTTAAGAGATTCAGTAGACAGATGATTTTAAATTTTGAATTTTAGAACCTCATCTGATAACTTGGTAAATCTTTGGATATTTATTTCAGAATTAACAAATACGTTAGCTGTGTGATTACATAACAATTAATAATTATTGTTTGATTAGTTTCAGATGTGCATTAATTTTATAATTTAAGTTTTTACCAAACAAATGAAGATATTCTATGTAGATTAAAACAAAATTGTAATTATCATCTTTAGATATTGTAATGATGTGCAGTTCCAGGAAATATTCATACCCACCTAACGGATGGTCATTGGCAATCCTGAGGAAGGGTGGGGGCAGAGGAAGGGGGGGGGGGGGGTTGTCAAAAAATAAATTTTAAAAGAAAAGTGTGATGCTTAACTGGAATTTTCAAATGGGTTGGAAGGTGGGGGTTAAAACAGAACAAAATGTCCTTGGGGGGTATAGATATTTTCTGCACCGCACAATTTATAAAGAAGTATACTCTTTCAGTTTCATTAATTTAAAGGCAAGAGTGTAGTATTGATTTTGGGTGTATTCTTTAAAGTTAATTGCAGTTTAAGACAGTATTGTTTTTTGGATTGATAGTTTTAAATTGGTGTTTCACAGTAATCACAGAATTAGTTTTATAGTAAATTTGTTGGAAACAATGATCAGGTAAAGCTGTTACACTGTTAATGTTCTCTGTGGAAGTTTAGCTTGTTGACGTAATTATAGTACTACATTCAGTGTCACAGAAAATGGATTTGGCTCTTACTATAATATTGGTTCGGTAATGATTATATGGGTATTTGATGTTATACAAGTATGACTACAGTTTCTCTGTGTTGAACATGTGCAGACCAAATTAAATCTAACTATTTCATTTAAGTGCATGTGCTCAATACAGAAAAATGGTAGCCGTACTGAAAACCATGAAAATGCCCAAATCTATTAATAATAGGCATCATAACCATGATTCTTATGGTTGTAAATCATGGTTATGATTCCATACATGATTAACACCCCAATATGCATCATAACCATGACTCCTGTGGTTGTAAATCATGGTTATGATTCCAGACATGATTAACACCTCAACATGCATCATAGCCATGATTCTTGTGGTTGTAAATCATGGTTATGATTCCAGACATGATTTAACACTCCAATATGCATCATAACTATGATTCCTGTGGTTGTAAATCCTGGTTATGATTCCAGACATGATTTAACACAAGTCTAAAAATCATGATGATGATTTAAGAGAATAATAAAAATCATGCTATGATTTTTTGGGTACAGATCAAACCCTAATATGATTTGCTCTGATGCAAAGAGGACAGTAGAATCATCACAAGAATCATTGAGGGTGATTCTTTAGTTTGAATTCCTGTGCATTCCTAATTGGTCACTGAAGACAGTGACAATCACAGAGCGTAGCAAAAACGAGGCAAGCGCCAATTACTTTCGACATTCGAGATCACGAGAACCGCTATAAACTAACCTTCTAAACAACCCAAATACCGTTGATTTCAGTTAAGACAAAAGCACTTTAATATGACAACTTTGTATTGACTGTACTCGGTGAAATCCCGGAAAATATCAATCCTCATCACTATTGTATCATCGTCACCATTGTAATCATCACTATTCTCTTGACGTCTTTCAATGTTTACGAACTCTCAACATAATATTGCCCCAAACCATTTTGCTGTGCGGTTATTTTACAACATTGTTGCGTCCAGTAACGCAGCACTGATCATGACATAAAAATTTCGACTCTGAGAACCTCCAGAGCAAAGGAACTGCAAGGAACTTCACAGCGTCGGTAGGTGCACCACGCCTAATCTGTCAGCAAGATCATCCTGAAAACAACATAAGATCATAATCACCATAAACGTCTTTTGCAGCCTGATACGGTCGACCAAAGACAGATAAAATTGCGGTGTATCAACTGAATGGCGAGTTTATCCATTTGACAAACGTGTCACCCGCGATCTTTGAAAACTAAGCTATGATTTCTGCTTTTTGAAACCGTTACAGCAACTTGTTTATGCTGCCTGAGTAGTTATATAGTTGGGGGTACGAGCGCATTTTTTCAAAAATCCGCTCTGAACTCCCCAACTATAACTACTTTACCATATGTTGGCACAATTTCATGGGAAATCTATTTGGTATTATCTCATGGAAAAATCTATATGGCATTATCTCATGGAAAATCTATTTGGTATTATCTCATGGGAAATCTATTTGGTATTATCTCATGGAAAATATATTTGGCATTATCTCATAGTTGGGAGTACGAGCGCAGTTTGCCATCGGATGAATATTACTTAAAAATATAATATCATATAATAGTATAGAATGTATTGTAACTCAGATATTCACAATTACCTGAAAGAATCAGAAGTTGTTTGTCCTTTTTGTGACGAAAAAATAGAAGATTCTAATAAAAAACCGAAAGATGATGAATGCTGTGATAAACAGGAGGTTATAACAACTGATGGAATGCAAGTTTGTCGAAGTTGTGGAGTCATACAAGGATATACTTATGTAAAAGAATATGTTGATTTCTATGAGAATAGACATAGATTTATAAGAAAAAGTGTATATAATAGAAAATATCATGTCAATAATAATATATTAAAAATTCAAGAAAAGTACGGCATTGCACTATCCAATAGTCAGAAAAATAAGATTGATTCTATATATGTTGCGATAGGCAATGTTATTAATGATGTCAATTGTACAAGAAAAAGGATGATCAGTATCAATTTCATTATGAGAAAAATATTCAAGATGATAGGAATACCATTTGAAAATATCCCAATTAGTAAATCGAAAAAAACATTAGATTTTTACGATCAATATTGGGCTAGTATTATGTCTCTAATCGGTGATAAAATAAAATCTATTATTGGATGAACACCTTATTATATTTCTTTTCAAATTTGTCAGTTAACGGGCATATATCAATGATTATGTCATCAAGAACTTTGACATAATCAAGAAATTCTTTGTCATTATACTCCAGTCCTCTCATAAAGGACCGTAAATCTATTAAAACCTTTTCGTACGAAGTGTATGCGAATTTAGACATCTCAATCTTCCTTTTGTAATTTTTAGCCTCTGAATATGTTTTAAGCAAGAGACCAGCACCAGATATTGTTCCGAGAGGAATAGGGTTTAGCGTTACACCACCAACTACTGTCCCTGTTACTACCAATAAAACAGATCCGATATTACATGCAAGTTCTGCTTTTTTGAAATATTTAAAAGTCATTTTGGCAAGCCAATATTTTTTATGATAGAATTTGTACAATGCTTTCAACTGAGATATTTGATCTTCCGTTAATTTTTCTGAAACATGGTTCCAATTGAATATATTCTTCATATTATATGATTATTTATAATAAAGTTTCGATATAACGCGCGCTCTGATTCGTTGAAACAGCGTGCCTTATCAGAGTACAGATGCACGGAGTAGCCCGTGACGCCATTCTGCGCGCGCTGGCAAGCTGAAATCCTTTCTTGCGCGCGCTTGCAAGCTGTGAAAAAAACTTGATTTCTTGCAATTAAAAGCCAGTTTCTTTACAAATGTGAGCAAAGCTTTATTATAAAACAAATAAAAAAGCCAAAACCGTGCTTTGTTCTGTGATAAAGCACTCAAGGAAGTGACGAGAGCACTCAAGAAGTGGGGAGAAGCACTCGCCTGCGGCTCGTGTTCACCCTACACTTCTTTCGTGCTCTCGTCACTTCCTTGCGTGCTTTATCACAGAACAAAGCACGGTTTTGGCTTTTTTATTTGTTAATTATAATAAAGTTTCGATATAACGCACGCTCTGATTGGTTGAAACAGCGTGCTTTATCAGAGTACAGATGCACGGAGTAGCCCGTGACGCCATTCTGCGCGCGCTGGCAAGCTGAAAACCTTTCTTGCACGCGCTTGCAAGCTATGAAAAAAACTTGATTTCTTGCAATTAAAAGCCCGTTTCTTTACAACTGTGAGCAAAGCTATATTATAAAACAAATAAAAAAGCCAAAACCGTGCTTTGTTCTGTGATAAAGCACTTAAGCAAGTGACGAGAGCACTCAAGAAGTAGGGAGAAGCACTCGCCTGCGGCTCGTTTTCACCCTACACTTCTTTCGTGCTTTCGTCACTTCCTTGCGTGCTTTATCACAGAACAAAGCACGGTTTTGGCTTTTTTATTTGTTAATTATAATAAAGTTTCAATATAACGCGCGCTCTGATTGGTTGAAGCAGCGTGCCTTATCACAGTGCAGATGCACGGAGTAGCCCGTGACGCCATTCAGCGCGCGCTGGCAAGCTGAAATCCTTTCGTGCGCGCGCTTGCAAGCTGTGAAAAAAACTTGATTTCTTGTAATTAAAAGCCCGTTTCTTTACAAATGTGAGCAACGCTTTATTATAAAACAAATAAAAAAGCCAAAACCGTGCTTTGTTCTGTGATAAAGCACTCAAGGAAGTGACGAGAGCACTCAAGAAGTGGGGAGAAGCACTCGCCTGCGGCTCGTGTTCACCCTACACTTCTTTCGTGCTCTCGTCACTTCCTTGCGTGCTTTATCACAGAACAAAGCACGGTTTTGGCTTTTTTATTTGTTAAATATTTTAGTTGAATGAAATCGGATCATAATCATTGACATACCATCTACAAAGTACGTAATGGTGAAGTTTGATATTTGATTCAGTAAGATTTTTACCTTTGTAAAGACAATAAAAAGCTATATCACCTTTCAAGCCTGCAATACCAGAGGTATTCAAATCTCCAAATGTCATGTTGGTACTTCCTTGTGATGTTCTTGCTGTAAAATCAGCTAATTTTTTGCCGTTACACCATGTTTCAGAAGCGTTGTTACCACCAGGTAAATCCCAGTGAATTGATAAACAGATCCATTTATTTAGTTCACCAGCATTAGCTTTTGATTGGTATGGCGCTGTAGCATTCTTACTATTAAAAGAGCTTGGTCCAATGACAATATGCTGATTTGTTGTTCCACTTATAAGTAACTCACCAGTCGGCGAGAATGCAACAAATTTGTCATAACCTCCATCATCGTGTCCGAAAAGTCCATTACGAACGGCATAAGATCCTGTGTATGAATTCAATCGATAAACAATGAAAACATTAACAATATCAGCTTGTCCAGAACCAGGATTTAAATTTATGTTTGATAACATTCGCTTATTTCCATCGAATTTTAAATAATATCGATAATTGATTTTTTCGGCTTTTGTACATAAAATTGGTCTATTTGCTTGTGTTGTTTGATCAAAAAGATCTGATACTGCTCTAGTTGAATTATCAAAAGTAACCTCAGATGGAATACCTCGGTCTATCATATATAAGCAATCAGCTAGTTGATAACTTTCCCAGAATAAAGTTTCTGATAATTGTAATCGTATTTCAGACTTCAATGCAGTCATTTTAATATCAACCTCTTGTTTAGTGTATAAGGTTTCTTTTTTGTATACGTAATTATGTAAATGATGTTTTTCATAGTCTGTGAAACTTGACATATATTCTTTGTTTATATTATTCTAGATAAGAACCATTTCTCTTTTCCTCTAATAAAATTTTATGAAATTCTAAGCTGCCTATATCAATGAATTTATTAATCAAACCTACTTTTTTAACATATCCGTTATAGTCTATTTCAAGTTGTCTACTTTGAAAGTTAACAGGTGCAGCGAATGTTTCTTGGACATGAGATGAGTAATTACTCAAACTGAATTTATGTAAATTATTAGAGCCGTTATAGCATATCCATACAAAAATTTGCTTGTTTTGGAAGTCGGTTGTGAATGTTTTTTCATAAATTTTGGAGCGAGCATCAATTATTAATTTTTTATCGGTGATCTGATATCGAGGATGGAATTTGACATGAAAGTTCACAGTGTTTGACCAACTGATATTACATGTTTTGGTTGTATCGTGCAAAAAAGACATGAAGAATGTAAAACTTGTATTATGATTGAATATATCAACTGTTCGAATATGTGTCTTTACATTTAATTGTAAACCATATTTTGGACTATAAAAATTTATAAGACGATTTGTGCCGAGGATGAAATTAGGTCGTAGACCACTAATAACAACACCAGATGCACCATTTACGAGATTATACGTGCTTGTTTCTTCTAGATCATAAAAATCATTACCGAAGATAGTTCTATATATATGATCCTTGGTATAATAACTTATGTTATTTATTTTTGTTTCCACAATATTCAAAGAACGTTTATTGCAGGCATCACCTTCATTTAATGGATCGTCTAAATTGATTATTTTATGATTATTTAAATCAAGATCCGTTTCCATCGCCATTTTGCCATTTTTAATAACAAAAGCGGTGTCATAGACACTTGGGTCAACGTTTGAAATTGTTTCTTTAACGCCATAAACAATTAGATTACCAATTGTTAAAAATGATGGATTACTGACTGTACCATGCAAATCAAGATAAAGGAATTGTGGAGGTGAGCTACCCCATCTGTGTAAATGGATAACTGTTTTGGTGTAATTCTTGAATGTTTTGGTTGTTTCATCAGAAATTGAAATCGTTTTTCCTTGAGCTGTTACAGTTATCTCATTCATTTCTGGCGGAAACCATTCAACGACCATTGTGTAATACCCGACTGGAAGTTTATATAAGTTAAAACCGAGGCGTGACTGGTACTTGTTGGGTGAGCTTTTTTCAAACAAGAGTTGAAGTTGGTAAGCTTTTTTATTAATTTGATGTGGAGAATTGGGAAAATCAACAATACCCAAAACATTGATATTTTTTTCACTCGAAGATTCATCATCGTCTTCCATTAAGTATCTGAAGGCGTCCCTTTTTTGACCTGAGTTATTGATATGAGATTCACGAATTTTTTGAGTGACAAGATTTCTCAAATCTTTTATTTCCTCTTGCACAAAATCAACATTAACTGCGGATTTCGAGTCTCTGTAATCGGTTTGTAAGTTAACAATTTTATTGTTATTTAAATTCAAGTCTCCAGACATACTTGTTGTGCCATCAAGTTTGAGATAATTTTTTTGTTTCAGTAATTCTTTTATTAACAAATTCTACATTTGTGGCGTCTTTTTGATTTGATGGTAATTTAAGATTAGTAATTGATTTATTTGTCATATCAATATCAACATTTTTATCCAATTTTTTCACAAGTTGGTTATCGACATATTTTTTATTTGTTGCATGATCTGCCTGTGTGGGGTCTTTCACATTGAAAATTGTATTATTATTCATATCAATATTTGCTTCCATTTGTCCACCCTCTTTTTTTGAAAGAAAGATATTTCTCATATCTTGATAGCTTATTGCCTTCGTCAAATCGCCGCGGACAGGATATGGGTTGCTTTTCAATCGCAAGATACTGTACTTATTTTGCATGTCAATATCAGCAGAACCGCTGGCAATATTCTGAGGTCCACGATCACCTTTGTCGCCTTTATCGCCTTTATCGCCTTTAGGACCAGGTAACCCAGGCAACCCTCTAGGGCCTATCTGACCTTGTCCTTGAGAATCATCATGATTAAGGATACCGTTAGTATAACTCATATATTAATGGTTTATATTCTTTCATCGAAATTTCGGGCTACCTTTTTTTTGACCTTATCAACATACAAAAAACTATATGGATCCTTAGTAGCTTTCTGATAATCTGATTTATTTATGTTCAGTTCTCGGCAAATCATCGATTGCTCGTTTATAGAAGGAAAATCAAAAACACAAAAATGTGAACTATTCAGTCTTATTGTTTTATCAGTTCCGTAATAGCTTTGACTTAAATATATACAACAGCAATTTTTGTTTCTAGAATTGGTAAAGTAGTCACGTATCCGTTCGTCATTTTTCTTACCTGTATTCAAATAGTCATCAAATATGATTAATTTTTGGTTTTCATCAGACAAATCTGTTAAAGGGATGATGTCATCATTACTTGCTTCGATTACGTCATAACCGACCTCTTTTGATTTTGATATTGGTTCAAGAGATTTCAACAGATGCTTATATTTGCTTTGTTGGAGATTTCGAGCATAAAAGAATATCTAATCAAAATAGAGAAGCCTATATATCATATCAAGCAAAAGGTTAGTCTTGCCACCACCAGAGGGAGCACAAATAAGCATCCTGAAACATCGGTTTGGCATGAAACTCTTTAATTGAACAAAATCGTTGTTTTCATCATCTTGAATGTCGTAATTTTGAATCTTCATATGATAATATGTTATACAATTTTATCGCATGGTGACACGCTATGCGACACGCTATGCGAGCGTTTTTATATATGATAACCCTAATTTTTCCGAACAAAATACGAAATTTTATGTAAACAAATGATATAATGAGTTTACTCAAATGGAAACAATTAGCAGAGAGCCGATCCGAACTTGGTAAAAAGATTAACACAGTGAGAAAGACAATAAAACAAAAAACGATATCTGATCAAATGGGTGAAGTTGAGGCAGAGAAACTTTTCAAACCTATAACATCTGAGTTAAAGGAACTCACATTACCTAAAATGCCATTGATAAGATTACCAAAGAAAAAGCGACCTGTTCCAGATTATGGAATAGCTATTGATGATGAAGTGCCTGATTATGGATTAGATGATTTGTTTGATCAACCTGTTTTACCTGAAAACGAGAAACAGTTAGTTCCAAAACCTCCATCTTATGAAGATGTCCTCAAGGATTTAGCATCAGGTGAAAAACGAATTCATATTGACCCAGAATACATGTATGAACCTGAAGATCTTCCACCTGAATACGAAGAAGAAGAAGGACCAGATTACGAAATCCTTGAGGAGGATAGAATAAATCAAGCTTTAGATGAACTTCAAATTCCTAACTATGATGAGATTGAATTACTACTTCAACAAGAAGATATGAATGACAAAAAGAGGAAATCTTATCTTACCAAGACCCTGAAGATAGCTAAAGAGAAACGACATCAACTAAATGGTTATTGGAGTGATATCACTAAAAAATTAAATAGTGGTTCAATCACTGAAGCTGAGGCTCAATATCGAAGAAAAATTATTCAAGATACAAGAAAGGTTCTAAATGATTATATCAATTACAACAATCAAAAACTGAAAAATATTAAAGGGTCTGGTTTGAAGAAAAAAACAAAAAAAGGTGGACAGGTAATGTTTTTCAATAATCCGACAGAAATGATTAAAAAACTTGAACTGATTATCGGATCAAAGGTTGCTGGTAATAATAGCATAGAGCTAAGAAACACAGGTGTCGCTCTTCTCGACATCTTGTTGAGAAACTCTATTTTGAACAGGCCGCAATATAACAAAATATACAAAAACTATTTTAGTCTAAACTAATCATATAAATGAATAGACAACTTGTATTATCCAGTCATATCGTCAAAGGTATAAGTGGTAATAAACCATCAGATTTCACAATCAAATACAGTAATCCGATAATACTGGATTCAAACAGACAATATGAAATCGGCCTAGATCGAATCATTTCGATGTCATTCACTTGGTTTAATGTGACAAGGGAACTTGATAATCAGAAAATCAGATATTCAACAGATAGTGGTACTAATTGGACGGAAATTATATTCAATCCTGGAGTATGGAATTACATTGATTTTGACAATTTAATCAAAGAAAAAACAAAAACAGGGACCTCATCAAACCCTCAATATCCAATCACTCTGGAGTTTAACGATACTGTATTCAGGACAATAATAACACTAGCCTCAAATTACAGATTAGATCTTACTCAAAGTAATTTTAATGATCTTATTGGTTTCAATAAAAAGATTCTAACAAGTAGTGTAAATGTTGGAGATTACATTCCTAATCTCTCACAAGACAGAGAAATATTGAATGTTCATTGTGATTTGATAAGTGATAGTCTTGTCGATGGTGAAGAGTCAGATATTATATATAGTTTCAGTACCTCAACTCTCACCCCGAGTTATAGTTTCACACAAGAGCCAAGACGAGTTCAGTACAACCCGTGTAATAAAAATACGATCAATAAAATTCGGATTTATATCACCGACGGTAAACGAAGAATCATAGATCTTAATCATAGTGACACTTCATTCAGTTTGATTTTAAGAGAGAAGAGAGATTAATCTAACTAATAGTTATATATGTCGTCGTATGAATACAAGCGAATTTATCACCCGAAACTAGGTCGTTTTGTGTATAAGCATAAAGGATCTGGGATTATTGTTGATAACATATTCAAACCAGTTGGAAGGGTGTTAAGTAAAGTTCCAGAAATGGTTTTAAAACCTTTTGCCAAAAAAGCGCTAGAATCTGGTATTTCACATGCTGGAGACAAACTGGGAAAAAAAGCAGCTGAAAAAAGCGGAGAGCTCATTATGAGAAAATTACACGGTTCAACTAAACAATCAATGAATAAAACCAAACCTACTAAACCAAAACAAGAAGATTACAACACAATTCTGAATAGACTTATATCTGGTACTGGTTATTAAAAAGTGAAATTTATCTAAACTACTCATATAAATGAGTTTCAGAACAAATGAAAATCTACAACGATATGAATAAGTTCGTTTCCATTTGGATAATGTCATTGAGCAACCTGCTAACAATCAAAGCCAGAAAAAGACAGGTTACAGATTCACTATCAACGATAGGTCGACAATGTTCGATTTTTTCAATGGGTATTTCGAAATAACTAAAGAGCTTCAAAGAAAGGCAGATGGTACTGGGTATGCTCAAGCAGATCGCATCACCATGATAAACGGATCTCACAGTCTAATCAGACATATGGTTATCAAATCTTCAGGCAAAATTGTGTATGAGAGTGATAATTTGCATCGAATAACGAATGTTAAAAATCTCCTTGAATACAGTGATGATTAGAGTAGATCCGTTGGAAAGAATTCGTTCTGGTATCTTGATACTGATGAAACTACAGCAAATACAAACACAGGTTTTGAGGCCCGTCGTATTTTAACCCAAGCAGCACAAAACAACGGTGGTGGGGGAGCTAAAAGTATTAATGAGATGCTTCCCTTAAACAGATACAGCTTTTTTCAAGAATTAGAAAGAAAAATGTTGCCCCCGATGCAGCTCACAATTGAACTTACATTTAACGAAGACAGTGAACTGATTCACATGGCAAATGGCACAGACCCTGGTCGTGTTGTAGTAAAGAGATTGTATCTTTGGCTCCCAAGATTAATCCCAAAAGACAGCATGTATAGTAATTTCGTTTCAGAGTTTCTTAAACCAACAACCTGGACATATATGCGAGATCTCTACAATCAGTCAGCAAATACCAGAGCTATTCAGAATATGTTTCAAATCAGTCCAGCTATTGATGACGTTAAACATGTTTTTATATATCTCCAGAGGACAGACGGACCAAATAATGATGAAGCAGAGAGGAGTCCGTATTTATTTGACACTTTCAAGTTGAATGCAGCTAATGCTAATAGCTCTCTCTCGAGTTGTCGTTTAGAATATGGAAACAACACGTTCTATCCCGAACTAGAATACGATGCAGATTCTAAAATACGGATATTTAATGATCTCATGTCATATGCATTTCGTAAGAACGATTACAATTCAGGAACACAGCTTAATGTATCCAATTTCACTAGTTTGTATGGATTATTGTATTTCGATTTGTCATATCAGAAAGAGGTAGTGACGAGAGATCCTAAACAGTTGATTCTCCATTATCGTCTCAATGTAGCCCCAGCAGCAAACGTCCGAGCTCATAGCATCGTATTTTACGAGAGTGAGGTTGTAGTAAAGACAGTTGGAAACGAATTGATGATAGTTTAAATAAATAAGTTTTACATCGATGAAAATTTAAATGAATATGTTTTTTAAAAGAGAATTTATCTAACATATATTATATGACACAACTATACGAAATCAAAGTTAGTTTATCACCAAACCAGAAAAAGAATCTTAGTAACGCGTATCATAAAAGAGAAACAATAGTTCTAAGGCTCACGAAGGACTCTCTATCTGGGAATGACACTCTATACGTACCTCAGAATATAGTTAAGCGATTGGAAAAAAATAGAAAATTGAAAAAGGGAATGGACATTAAACTTTCTAAAACAAACATTCGAAAGCAATTAGGTGGATCTCTTCTGTCTACAGTTCTAACACTTGGAAGAACTTTTGGTCCAACGATTGCTAAGACCTTGGATTGTCGGCTTTAGCTGGAGCAGCTAGTGAAGGAGCATCTCAGATTGTTAAGAAGATATCTGGAAAAGGTGTTCAAACTGGTGGGTTCCTCATACCACAAAATAAAATCGATCAGTTGATAACATATAAACATCTTTTGACAACCAAACAAAAGAAGGATATATTAAATGCTCTACAAACAGGCTCTGGTGTTCATATAAAACCAACAAAAGTACAAACAGGTGGTTTCTTAGGTACTCTTCTTGCATCAATTGGAGTCCCTTTAGCTATTGAGGCAATAAAGAAGATGACTGGTAAAGGTGCCCCTCAGATGGGACAAACGAAACAAAGACCACCCAGATCTATACCAGAACCAACTACTGTTAACAATCAAGATGGTGGTTTGTTAGTCCCAATGTATAGAACTCCACCTTTTTATGGAAATTGGTCTGATCAAACATTAGGTATGGAGACTAAAAAAAAAGCTCCCAAAAAAAAAGCTCAGAAAAAGGGCAAAGGTCTACTATTAGGCAAAAACTCACCATTCAAAAACGTCCCTCTCTTAAACATTCTATTATAAAACCCAAATTCCATAAGAATGTCCCATTAAGCAATCATGATTTAATAAAATGGTGTAAATATCTAAATATCCCAATTAATGATGTATTGTCAAGAGATGAAAATGTTCCTCACAATCATAGACAGGCTCTATTCATTTACAATCTTGAACCGAGTTATGTGTCAGGGAGCCATTGGGTATCCACGTATGTGAAAGATAACGTCGTCAATTACTTTGATTCATTTGGTTTACCTCCCTTCCAAGAAATTGTCAATCATGCGAGAAAAAAGAATTTAACATTGCTTCATCAGAACAATCAAATACAAAATTTACTGACGACAACATGCGGTTACTTCTGTTTGTACTTTTTGAATGAGATGAATAAGGGTAAATCATATTTTGATCTGCTTCAGGTATTTGATATATATGATACAATGAAGAATGAGAGGTTTCTAGCACGGTATTTCAAAAATATCTAATCATATTATATATGAAATCATATTGCGTGAAACAAAAAAGGGTCACAGAATGTGTGCCTGGGAGTGAACGATATGAAAAGGCTAAAAATGGGAGGCTTATGCTTAAATGTAAATGCTCTGAATGCGGAATAACTAAGACTAAATTCGTTAAACAGGCGGGAAACGGGTTGGCCCGTCGACAGGGGCGGGCGTACTAGATACAGTAGCATCAACTGGTACTGATTTATTGATTCACCACGGTATTCCTTGGTTGGGAAAAAAGGCTGTTGAAATGGGTCGATATTATGGATCAGAAGCCTTGAGAAACCCAAAACTGCAGAAAAAGGCTATCGATTATGCTCTGGATAAGTTGAATCCAATGATTCAAAATGTCGGAAGTCAAGCTCTTGATCAATTATCAACCAAAATCAGACCAAATAGAAAGTATAAAACCGACAGAAAGGATTTGGATGGTGCTGGTGTTGATATACATAAACTAATTGGGAAAATACCAAAACCAAAAGCTGGATGGACTCCTGGAAAGTATAAATACATGGGACCATACAATCCTCTCGATAAACAGTTAGAGTATGATAGGAACACTGGAGAGGTCACCAAGTGGCACGTACAACCTTACAATAAAGTGGATGAAATAGCAGCTCATCATGATATTTGTTATGATATGGGGAAAAACAAAGGTGAATGTGACAAACAAATGGTCAAGTCATTGGATGGAATACCTTATGGACAGATGCCAAAATGGGGACAAACCGCTCGGTTCTTGATTAACACGAAGCAGAAACTAGGTCTAGGTGTAAAACAAAGGAAGACAAAAAACGGGAAAGGCCGTCGAGTGAAGAAAAAAACTGGCAAGAAAATTAGCTGATGAGCTTCATAAGCCAATAAAGCGTAACTTTACTCGACGGCGTGTTTTAGTAAACGGCATTGACGAGTTATGGTGCTCTGATATTGTTGAGATGCAAAAGTTCAGTCGATGGAACGCTGGCTACAGATATCTTCTTATGGTTTTAGATGTATTCTCTAAATATGGTTGGGTTGTCCCTTTAAAGGACAAAAAAGGAGAAACCGTTATGAATGCTTTTAAAACAATCCTTAAAGAAGGTAGAAAACCAGAATATTTATGGACAGACAAAGGCAAAGAGTATTACAACAAACATGTTAAGGAACTACTTGATAAGAATAAAATAACCTTGTACTCAACTGAGAATGAAGAGAAAAGTAGCGTATGCGAACGATGGAACAGAACAATTAAAACCAAGATGTGGAAGCAGTTTACTGTTCAAGGTAATACACAGTATTTAGACATGCTACCCAAATTAGTGAAACAGTATAACAACACTAAACGTAGCTCTATCAAAATGACGCCGACAGAAGCCAGTAAAAAGAAGAATGAAGGAACTGTTTACTTTAATCCATATGGTGATATGAAGCCATTATCAGCTAAACCAAAATTTAAAGTTGGTGATAATGTTAGAATAAGTAAGTATAAACGAAATGTGTTTGATAAGGGCTATACACCAAATTGGTCTGAGGAAGTTTTCACAGTTGATGAAATCCAATACACCAATCCAATCACATACAAACTAAAGGATCTCAGAGATGAAGACATTCAAGGGAGTTTTTATGAACCTGAATTACTGAAAGCTGAACAAAAGGTATTCAGAATTGATAAAGTCATTAGGAGAGATTATAAAAAGAAGCAAGCTTTGGTGAAGTGGAAGGGGTATAGTGATGAATTCAACAGTTGGATACCGTTCAAGGACTTAAGAGATATATAAAGTGTTTTAAAGATAATTATCTAACATATATTATATCAATCGATACAGTATATGCTGTCTTTTGCTTTTTGTAGCCAAAAATATCATTGTTTCTGGCTATTATAAATATATAACCTTATTATATGAATACCGTAACTGGTGAGAAATTCAACTTATTAAAACATAGAGCAATCAACGTATATGGTGCTAAGAACCTTGAATACTCCAACAGAATGAATAAAAAATATATGGTAACTCTTAAAAATGGTAATAATATTCATTTTGGAGATCCTAGATATAAAGATTATTTAACGCATCAAGACTGGAAACGTCGTATTAGATATCGTAAAAGAGCATCTGAGATAAAAGACAAAGATAAGAATTCGGCAAATTTTTGGAGCTATCATCTGTTGTGGTGAATGACACTTAAGGAACATATACAAACACTTATAAAGAGATATTATTATTATATATAATTACAAGATATGGAAATTTTTACTTATGAAGGAAAAAAACTGAATATTATCAAAAAGGATGACGACATATGGTTCCGTGGTAAAACAGTTGCCGACATTTTGGGATATTTGAATTCACGAAAAGCGATTAATGATCATGTTGATTCTAAAGATAAATGTTCACTTAAGGAGCTTAAATCCAGGGGTAACGAAACGCCCCCCCTAACATGGAACCTCGGAAACACAATTTATATAAATGAATCTGGCTTATTCTGTCTGATATTTGGATCAAAAATGGAAAAGGCTAAAGAATTCAAACTTTGGGTAACAAAAGTGGTTTTACCATCAATCAGAAAAACAGGACGGTATGAATTCAGCAACAAACCATACAAAATGCCCGCATTCAGCATCAAAACAGAATATGACCTACATGAAAAGGTAGTCAACTTTATAAGAAACAATTATCCTAAAGCAATTCTAACCGCATCATTGGGTGAAAACCAAATTAATGGTAACATGAGAATAAAATCATACAACATGGGTTATCAAAAGGGATCTCCTGATCTGATCATACAGAATTTACATTTGAATTACTCAGGTTTTGCAATTGAATTTAAAACACCAACTGGTTATGGAAAGCTTTCAGAAGAACAAAAGATGATGCTGCAAGAGTATGAAAACAACAATTACAAAATATTAGTGAGCAACGATTATGACGAAATCATAAAAGAAATTATACTTTATTTCCAGGGTGTGAGAATAAAATGCAAAAAATGTTCCAGAAAATTCAAGTCATCGGAAACATTGAGCAATCATACAAAGTTCATACATGAACACCAATAAATAAAATCAACTATAGTTCAAAGGATCCATATGTGGACCATTTGAATTCTTGACTACTTAAAGACACAACCAAAAGAGGCTTAAAAAAATATATTATTATATAGTATGAAGATAATGAATAAGAAAGATCTTAAGAAACTCAGTAAAAGTCAATTGATAGAAATGCTCCTGAAGCAATCTATTATGAAACCTGTTCCAACACCAAGAACCAAAAAACCAATGGATAAACCTATTCCAGCACCTCGCAAGAGTGTTAAAAAAATGGTAAAAGAGTATGAAGACAACATCATTCTTCCGCCTCTAGAATTCAGGGATGATTACAAACCTATTCCAGCACCTAGAACTAAGAAACTATTGGATAAACCAGTTCCAACACCTAGAACCAAAATAGAACAAACAAACAAAGCCTTAGAAGGTTATACCAAGTCTTATGAAATCAACATCAAGGACAATAAAGACCCCGTAGCTCAAATGCAAAACACTAGATTGGCTCTTGATTATAGTATAGCAAATTTGTTGAATGAGATGAAAGGCTTGAAATACGTTGAAACACTAAAAGTCACTTTCGACAAGATGTCAGGTGATGAAATGGTTAATAAAACGACATATTTCAATAGCACACCTCAGACAATAATCAACCAAACGGAAATCACTGATTCATCACAATTATCAAAACAGCAGATAACGAACAAGATAGCTCAATGGATATCGGAAGGATCTGGTTGGACAATTAAATCAGTTGACGGACATTATCTGAACGTTGTTATATACAAGCCCATGGAAGGGTCATCATATATTAAACTACCTTATGAATTGCAAAACAGTTCCAAAGGCTTAATAAACATGAAAAATGATGATCTCGAATGCTTCAGATGGTGTCATATAAGACATTTGAATCCACAAGATAAAGACCCACAAAGAATCAAAAAGAGAGACATGCCATACATTGAAAAGTTAAATTATGAAGGCATTGAATTTCCAGTAACTATTAAACAGATCAACAGAATTGAGTAGCAAAACAGCATCAATATAAATGTATTCGGGTATGAAGACAAACAAACGTATCCGATCTATGTTTCCAAAGAAAAGTATGAAGATCACATGGAACTACTGCTAATAACAGATGATGAAGACGAGCATTATGTTCTCATAAAGGATTTCAACAAGTTCATGTACAATAAAACAAAACACAAAGAAAAAAAGCATTTTTGTATGCACTGTCTGCAATGTTTCAGTTCCGAAAGGGTATTAAATGATCACAAAGTTATTTGCATTCAAGTAAATGGTGAGCAAGCAATAAAAATGCCTGAAAAAGGAGACAACATACTGAAATTCAATAATTTCCACAAGCAGCAACCTGTGCCATTTGTTATCTACGCTGATTTTGAGGCTATAACTGAAAAGGTGCAAGGATGCCAACCTGACCCCAGCAAATTAAACAACAAATCATATACTGAAGCCTACCAAAGACACAAAGACTGTGGATATGGGTATAAGGTCATTTGTTGTTATGATGATAAGTACACAAAGCCGCTACAAATATATAGAGGTGAAAATGCTGTACACAATTTCATGGAAAGCATGCTGAAAGAAGTAAAATACTGTAAAAAAGTTATGAAAACATTTTTTAACAAACCATTAAAAATGACAAAAGATGATGAAACAAATTTCAAAAAAGCAACATCATGCCACATCTGCGATAAACAATATACAGAGAAAGACGTCCGAGTCTGAGATCATTGTCATATTACTGGCGAATACAGAGGTTCAGCACATCAAGACTGTAATCTGAAACTAAAAATTGAACCAGATAATATTAAAATTCCAGTGATCTTCCACAATTTAAGAGGATATGACAGCCATTTTATAATGCAAGAGATTGGAGCTATTGTTGAGGAAAACAAATACATGGATAAAAATGGAAAAGAGACACGGATGAATATCAATGCTATTCCCAACAACATGGAAAAATACATGGCATTCATGCTTGGTAATCATCTGACATTCATTGACAGTTTCCAGTTCATGAGCTCAAGTTTGGATAAATTAGTCAACAACTTACCAACGAAAGCCTTAAAATACACAAGCAAGCAATTCAAAGGCAGTAAATTCAATCTTATGACACGAAAAGGAGTTTATCCATACGATTTCATGGACAGTTTTGATAAATTTAATAAAACGGAATTGCCAACGAAAGAAGAATTTTACAGCATATTGTATGATGAACACATAACAAATGATGACTACAAACATGCCCAAAAAGTATGGACTACTTTCAAATTAGAAACGATGGGTGATTACCATAATCTATATCTCAAGTCGGACATCCTACTGTTAGCCGACGTGTTTGAAAACTTCCGCAAGACCTGTCTTCAGTATTACAAGCTGGACCCATGTCATTATTTCACATCTCCTGGTTTGTCATGGGATGCTATGTTAAAAATGACTGATATCAAACTGAAGCTAATGACTGACATAGACATGTTTCAGTTCATCGAAAAAGGAATGAGAGGTGGTGTATCATATATAGCAAACCGATATGGGAAAGCAAACAATAAGTACATGAAAGAATACGACGAGATGGCGCCCTCAAAGTATATCATGTACCTGGATGCTAATAATTTATACGGTTGGGCTATGTCACAGCATCTACCTACTGGCGGTTTCAAATGGTTGACAGAAAAGCAGATTAATAAAATCGATTTGACTCAGTATAATGAAAACAGTAATAAAGGGTTGATACTTGAAGTCGATCTTGAATACCCAAAGAACTGCATGACCTTCATAACGACTATCCTCTAGGACCAGAAAAGGTTAAAGTAACTGATAGCATGTTGTCTGGATACTGCAAGAAAATACAAAACAAGTTCAAAATATCAACAGGGCTTGTACATAAGCTGATCCCTACTTTATGCGATAAACAAAAATATGTTCTGCATTATAGAAATCTACAGTTGTACCTTGATCTCGGTTTGAAACTGAAGAAAGTCCATAGAATTCTAGAGTTCGACCAGTCTCCATGGCTAAAGCAATACATCGATTTCAATACACAAAAACGTACCCAAGCGAAAAATGCATTCGAAAAAGACTTCTTCAAATTGATGAACAATTCAGTATTTGGCAAAACGATGGAGAATATCAGAAAGAGGGTTGATGTTAGGCTTATCACTGATGTACAGAAATTGAAGAAAATGGCATCTAGACCAACTTACGTCAGCTGCAAGATATTCTCGAATAGTCTGGTAGCAATACACAAGATCAAGCAAACGCTGACTCTAAACAGACCAGCATATGTAGGCATGTGTATTCTCGACCTAAGTAAAACTATGATGTATGATTTCCATTATAACTACATCAAGGAAAAGTACGGGGACAAAGCCAGGTTGCTATTCACTGATACAGACAGTCTGACATACGAAATTGAGGCTGAAGATGTGTACCGTGACTTTTGGAATGACAAAGACAGATTTGACAACAGTGATTATCCAGAAAACTGTCAGTATTTCGACAAAACAAACAAAAAGGTAATCGGCAAATTCAAAGATGAAGCAGCTGGTGTGCCAATCACAGAATTCGTCGGTTTGCGATCAAAAATGTACAGTTACATAAAAGACAACCAGAAAGTAGGGAAAACAGCCAAGGGAATCAAGAAGAACATAATAAAGGACAATATCAAACATGAAGATTATAAAAATGTATTAATTAATAACAAACAAATACATCATACCATGAAGACAATCAGAAGTATTAACCATCAACTAGGTAGTTACGAGCTCAATAAAGTGTCACTCAGCTGTTTCGACGATAAACGATATATAGCAAACGATGGAATCAACAGTTTCTCTTACGGACATTATGCAATCTGAAGATGTGACGTCACGCCACAGCTGTGTTGGCCTCCATACAAGTTCTGCTTTTCTGTTCACTACAAACTTTACTGACAAACTTTACTGACAAACTTTACTTCAAATACAAGTTCATCTGATATTACATGACAATCTGATGACTCATCGGGAAAGTCCCATTTCATCCGATGGCAAACTGCGCTCGTACTCCCAACTATGAGATAATGCCAAATATATTTTCCATGAGATAATACCAAATAGATTTCCCATGAAATTGTGCCAACATATGGTAAAGTAGTTATAGTTGGGGAGTTCAGAGCGGATTTTTGAAAAAATGCGCTCGTACCCCCAACTATAACTACTTGCCTGGTGCTGCACTGTTAATGCAACTAGTCCGTGGAGTTATCGTCGTTTGTAGTTTCAGTCCCGTGTCAGAAGGCATTCATCGTAACTACTAACCATAGCACGTAACATGTTAACGTGATAATGAATCCCGCCATCTTGACGAACTTTGCGTATGTGCTCTCTCTCGGGATCGCCAGCTACAAGTACTGCAGGCTCACCCTCTGCCTGAAAAATACAAATAACTGGCATACGTTAGCTGCCCAAGATGGGTCGCATTCAGTGCTCACTGCTTACTTTTAAAACTACCTCCTGACTGACTGACTGACTGGCTGGCTGACTGACTGACTGACTGACTGACTGACTGACTGACTGACTCACTGACTGACTCACTGACTGACTCACTGACTGACTCACTGACTGATGGACTGAGTGGCTGCCCGACTGGGTGGCTGCCTGACTAACTACTGGCTGACTGACTTTGTGTCTTTGACATCTTCAAGGTTTGAAGACCTCCACGTGGCCCACGTAACCACATATATAAATGGTAGGCACGTCTTAAATTCAATTGAAGACACGCGAAAAAGAACCAATAAGGACGTAACGGACTCCGCTTGTTAGTCAGTCAATTTGCTATGTGTACGTACCGGTTCTAGGTTTCTGTACTGATCCATTAGACACTGCATACGGTCCTCGAATCCGTCAGCAAACATTTTTGGGTTTAAAGCAACAAAACATTGACCCTGAGGAGAAATCAAAACAGTAACCCTGAGGAGAAATGAAGTAACCATTGCGGAGATACTCGACTATCACAGGTTCTATATAGGTCCGCTGGGCAGGCTAGTATTAGCAATTTTGCCGCTCTTCATTACTTTTGAGAATACCTCATTGCACACGACACAACAGGAAATACACTGGACACAGTCTGAATAATCACTTTTTTGAGTTTTCACAACCAATAATTCCACGACTTAACTGGCCAATCATGAATAACCGGCAAACATTTCACAACAAGCTTCTTACTTGGCTCCAGTTGTCCTCCGAGTATTTTGAATATAGTATCATACTATTCAAAAAAGATAATGATTATCTTAACTCAATCTCCTGTATCGTCGTTTTAAAAAACATTGTAATCGTGGTATGACTTAGCTGTCTCAGTAATTCGTCTCTTGTGTGTAAGTCATTTGATTTTTACATTTTCTCACAATTTGGCCTGGCTAAATATAACTTGAGCCGACTGCTGCTCCTTAGTTGTCCGTGAAAAATCGACTTCATGCACATGTGAGAAAGAAAAGAACTTTTTTCAGATTGTTTCACGGCCGTTAAAAGGGATATTTTGTGTAAGTTAACGCAGGTTTAAGGGGCTACGTCACGGAGAATGTCACATTTTTGGGTGACAAATGTCCTGAAATTCAAAATTTTAATTTTGAAAATCTATTAAAGTAGGCTTAAGCTTTTTCTCGTACACGAAATGCTCCTAGAACACCAAGAAAGCTAAATCAATGGTTTCGTCAAAGGTTGAAGAAACCATGTACCCATTTTCTTTTTTTAATATTAAGAAGATTTAATGGAGTTCGTGTGTGAAAATAGCCCCAGATTTCTCAGTTATCTTATTCAGTTTTAGTTGGCAAACCCTATCAGAGAAAAGAAGCGACACTTTTCAAGTTTACCAAATCAGCCAGCCTTGTTTCATCCCCTTGCCATTTCCTCATGCTCGGTCCATAGGAAGATCCTG
This sequence comes from Siderastrea siderea, assembly GCA_964030785.1. Taxonomy (NCBI): domain Eukaryota; kingdom Metazoa; phylum Cnidaria; class Anthozoa; order Scleractinia; family Rhizangiidae; genus Siderastrea; species Siderastrea siderea. The sequence goes on along the minus strand of OZ034976.1, from coordinate 13,798,188 downwards.
ACAAAATTCCACAGAACATATCCACCATCATGGATAAACCATATCCTTTATAGCCACCTGAAAATAATAAATATTAGTATATACCAAACCAGTGGATAGTGTTTTCGCGCACTCTGATTGGCTACTCAAACTCGGGATAGTGGCTGTTAGGCACCTGCCGGCATTGGTCTGGATTTCGCGCGCGAATTTTTCCTCATTTCTCAGAAAAATAGGAACTATTTGGTACGGGCTATCCACTGGTTTGGTAAATACTGAAACAATTATTCACATCAGTGTCGGTGAAGAGTGGTAGATGTTTACCCACAATTATCCATCTCCAATTCGGTGAATAATTGTTAATTTACATAGCATAGGATCTTGATAGCGGAACTCCTTTGCAGCCGAAGGCCGCAGAGCGGAGCACTATGGGTAAGCAAATTTGGTAACCTATCGATCCGAGAAATTTTGGTTGTGAAGTCAGTGTTCGCCCACCCGTACGGACTCTGGGGGAGGGGAAGAGATTCCCAAGGCAACCCGACGGGGGAAAAGAATGCCATCTTTTCTTGGCAGGAAATTGCGCGGTGCTTTTGGGCAACAAGCGTTTTTCATGAAGGGAAGTCGTATGACCATCGTCGCTTGTGAAAGAGACAAAAACATCCAATATCTATAAATTGAAACAAAAAGTTCAAAAGAATACTCAGTTGCCTTTTTAGTGGAAGGCAAAAAGTTCAAGTTACGAAATTTGCCTTCGAGGACTTCATTTTTGTTGTGTTCTGCTGCGAACTTGGTTTGCACATTGCTTGAGTTTGCAGCATTTGGCAGCAGTCCCGACGCCAAATATAGCACAGCTAGTGCTTTCTGGGTTTTTCTGTCCACAACCATCGTTTGTGCAGCAATTCGAACACATTTTCCCAGGGAAAACACCTGCGCGTGTTCATCTCGATCGGTACACAGTCGGATAAGTATTAAAATTACCACACTTTATCTAGCCGAAGTTGGCGTAGGCTAGTGATTATCGCAGATACCTGCGAAGCGCTAGTCTGGGGTTCGATTCTCAGAGGGGAAGATGCATTTTGTCTCTTTTGTTTTGTTTCTTTTGTTGTTGTTCTTTTTTTTAACGACTTCAATGAGAGTATTTTCAGAAATTCGTACCAGCGGAAAAAAAAAAAATGCGGAGCTCCGCTTTTAGGCTATATATTATTTATATTATTTTTATCTATATATTAATTTAATTCAGATGAATTAAAAAGAACAGATACGAATACTGACTCGCAAAATCCAGGAGGCAATTTTTTCTGTGTTTTCCAAACACTCGCTCTCGCGCTCCAGGGGACAGCAAGAGGAGAGACCCTGGGAACGAGGTTGAATTCCAATAACTTTCTCACAAGCTATCTTTCCCCACAATCTGAACCTGTGGAACACGTTATTCTTGCCGCTTAGTCGTCCAGCTCTTAAAAACAATAGTTACCATGGTTTTTATTTTTCTCGGCTTGGAAACAGAAAATGGGAAACAGCCAATTACCGTATTCTAATTGAACTGGTTTACGTAGACGCAAAATAAAATCGCCCATTGCCCATTAAACTAACCAATATCGAGCAATCTGGCTTCTAGTACGCGGTAAGTCTACTTTAAATAGCTTACTTATGGATCAAACCCAGTGTTGGAGATCAGGATTTTAAGCTATAAAAGAGAATAAACTTTTGCTAACATTCATTAATATCAAACACATGACCGGTCACGTTACAGCAGCATATGAGTGAAGCTGATATCAGATAAATTACCTGTGATTTCCTTTCCTCCCAAGGGCAGCAATCCTCCTCCTTCTTCCAAAATGTCTCTGGGATTCACAGTATCCTACGAGGAATCCAAATTAAAGCCGTTTATCTCCGCTTATTTCACCACTTGGATTTTTTCTGTCGCTGTAAAAAACAGTTTGCGCACGTTCAAAGGGACACCGAAAAGGAAAAAGTTAATAACTACATTGACTCACGACTCCCTTTTCCAAGGCGTTTGCATTTCAGCAAAACTATACCCTTTCATACCACGGTTTCGTTATCGTTTACTATAAAACAAAATAGAACGCTGATGAAAACGGACACTTTGAAAACGCATCGTTTTTAGAGAATTCGACACGTCAATGTATGGACGGTGACAGGGGGGGACTTTTGAAAACGTTGCTGGTCGACCCCTTTTAATTTCGATAGTTTGGCGTGAACAGCAGGCGAAATGCATGAAAAAGATATCCATGTTGAAACTAAGTCGCATTACTGTGGACAGATGAAAACGACATAAAGACACCCGTATAGAACTGGCGGAGTCTTGGGTCTCTTACCATTCCTTTTGAGTTGAGACCCCAACCTACGGGAATTTCGGTTTTCTTTGTGCGACATACTTCTACCTACAATGAAAGGAAAAGAAGGTTTTATACCACTACCAGCGAGACACATTGGTACAAATCTGCTAAAATCAAATATAATAATTTACTCCTTTGGCTTTCAATCTTCTTCAGCCCTTTTTTGCTGGGAGCAAAACAAAAAGGGGGAGCGTAGTTTCACACAGGCCCATCTAACACTTACATCCGCCAGTGCAAACGGACTCCAAGGCTGGTCGGTAAGTAGTGAACTCAACTGGTGTTGATTTGCATTCGGTGTTGATGATGGTGTTGATTTGCATACCCCTTCAAACTGAACGCAAGTTCACCAGCGCGTCTAGCTGTACAACTAAACTCAATCAATCATCATTTAAGGTAGAAGGTAGCTTCTCAAGAATGAATGAATTAAAACTAATAGTTATAGGATGCTTTGTCAGTAAAATTGAGTAAACACAAAATGACTACAGCTGCGATTACATGAGCAAAAGCAGAGTTCGACGAGAGTTGATTAAGAGTTGAAACTCTTTAGGAGCACTCGAGGAGAGTCAATCAGAGTTTACGAGAGTTAGAGACCAAACGAGAGCGAGAGAATTGAACTGCCATCTCAAGTTTTCTATTTAAAACTCAACGGCAGATTCAAACTCTCTCAGGAACGTACAAAAGTCGCAGAGAGTGCACGACAGTTGTATGCCAGATTAACTGAACCTAGTTTTCGGAGAAATTTTAATGCAGTATTTTTTTTTCGCTTTATATATCAAATTTGCAAGAGTGTTGTGAATGCAAGTTTCACTATGCGCTGGCGTTAGACTGTGCAAGCACGTGGCTTATAACGGTGGCTTTGCCGCTTTTTACTGAGAACGTCAAGTGACACGGACAAACCTTTCCGAGCGCTACTGCTGACGTGGCCATATCCAACTGAAAACTGTCTCCTGCTCTCCCTGGAGCGGACACAGAGATAGGATTTGTTCCAATGGACGGCTGCAAAACAAAAATAAGCCGCATCATCGAAAAGGCAATACAAACTTTTCGGAAACTACTGAAATTCACTCATCAACTCCCCCACTCACACAAAAATCGCCTCTCAAAAGCTAGCTAACTCGCTCGCTCACTAGCTCGTTCGTTCGTTTTATTTCGTTTGCGTCAGTTTATTCGTTCTTGTATTCCTGAACTCATCAGCATCAGTGCCGAGTAATCACCTGTTTGGCCCTGGTAGGTACAACCACGGGTGAAGTATTGGTCATACTCATGCCCTGAAGGAACAAAGAAAGACGGGTGTATCTTATGGCAAGGTAAACATCCCAACCAAAAACTTGAGTGTGACAGGCCTGCGTTCATGTGTACTCACGATCATTCCATGTTCAAGAGCTCTTGCACTGTACCATCCTGCTATACTGTAATGGTTTGAACCTGCAAAGACAACATAACAAACAATTTACCACAGATGACCGAACTTAGAAAAATTTAATCAACCATAGACTTTCTCAAAAGTCCTTCGCCTCTCATTTCCGGTTCCGGTTTTTCGCGCTTTCGAAAAAAAAAACTCTGAGCTCGGCTTGTGGCCAGGTCTAAGTTAACCAATGAAACGCACCCCTAAAGAACTGAAGTGTTGGAAAAATGGCTTCAAAATACCTGATAACGAAAAATTATTTCGTTAGTTTCAGCAGATTTTTTTAATTTTTCGTCTAATAAAAAGTGTCTTCCCACGATGTTGAAAAAAATCATTAAAACATGACACGAAAAATTGTTGTCGCTTAAATTTCCAGTGAGGACTGTTGTTGAGAGGTATTCAAGCCATAACCACATTACAGAAAATGACAATCAAACTTCAACACCTTGGGGTTCACTAACCTTTACAGACTACCCAGCCAATCCCATACTCCTTTGCTTTCTTGATCGCTAAATCCATGCAAAAATTGCCGACTACCTGTATTGAGAAGAAATGAATCAAAGACAGACTTTTGGTGATTGTGGCTGTGTAAAAGGAAAGTAAGGATTATTGAAGATGTGTCAAGAGATTCCGATTATTAATGTTGTTGTTGTTTTAGTGGCCAGTCCCAAAAACAGCAACAACAACGTCAGCAACGTGACGTGCAAAAACTAACCGAAAATGGCGTAAGAATGAATCAATATTCAATGACACGTAATTTTTACGTACGATTTATTTTTACATGCTTACAGTATCCGCGTTTTTAATTTGCAGAAAAAATTGCACTTCCTTCAGTCAGCTAACACTCCACCAACCACGTGTATTTTTTCCAGTGAGAAGCAGTCTTCATTTAGGCAAGTTCCATCCCTATGCATGATTTTCATGTTCCATCTGGTTGGTTAAATCACGTTGCCGGGGTTTCCGCACAACTTAAGAGGAAAACATACACGTACTTACTGTGAGAAGTCACTACAACCGCCCTTTCTGAGCAACCACGCTTCGATTACGACAGACGCCTGATTACGAGCATTCCCTCCTTACCCTCAGGGATTTTGGAGCGAGACTAGCACGCAAGTGCACGTAAAAGTTGCCTGCGTGTAGCCTGTTCCAGGAGTTCAGAATGTGAGGAGAAGTGGTGTCAGTGACACTTTTCTTCGTGCCGCCCTCCATGCACGGCCCCAATAGCTAAAAGCCTGAAACACGTTACCCGCGTGAAACGCGACACGCGGATCGAAGACAGCCGATTTTCGCGCGTTTTTGCTCGTTCTTCTCGCTTGAATATTAATATCGCTGAACTCTCTCAAAAGAGACTACTTTTCCACGACACCGAATTTCATTTGTTACAGTCCGGCCAGTATAAATTAGTAGAGAGATTTCGCTCATTTTCGACTCACTTCTCTATATGGTGACTACAATAGCTTTCTGGACAGGTTTATAAAGGTAGCTCCGCCAGTAATGTTGAGCTCACTCGTCAATGACGAACTTTGGGTCGCAACTTTTGCGGCTTTGACGCGATGGCTACAAAATTTTGAGAAAACGTGCAGCTATCCTTTAACATTAATGTAATAAAGTTCGATTTAACTGGGGGAAATATTTTTAGCGATATTAGAGCATAAGCGCAGCCCAGTTTTTGATTAAAATTGCACCCAGTGAAAAATTTTGCTGTTGTATTTTTGCTAAATTTCTGGAATCCGATTATGTTGATGTAATACATACCCTTAGAACCAACCTTAGAAGAATCGGTGGAGCAGAAATACGGCAGTGCTAAGATCATCTAAATGCAATTAAATTCTCTAACAATTTCCCACGCTTGATGTTCTTTGACAAAACAATCCACGAACCTGAATTTCTGGGAGACACCTTCTCAGTGCTTGCCAAATCTGAGAGCCAAACCGATGGCCAATCGGCCCCCGCTATAAAGGTGCGAATTCTTGGAGAACTGTGCTCATTTCCTATCCATAAACAAAACTGTTTGTTAGCTTCGCCTGAGTTTAGCAGTGTTCTCCTTATCAGGCGGTAACCGGTAAAATTTACCGCTTGTAGCACCGCTTGTTACCGGTTAGGCGGAACCAGATAAAGGCCTGGCTTAGAAACATCCAACAGTTTGGGATCGTGAAAGATTTATTATCGGATTGAATTATGAAAAGATTTATGTCCGTCGTACTGCGTACCTACCCTGCGCCGCAGACGGAATGACCGTTAGATTACGTCTGCGGCGCAGGCTACTGCGTACCACGTAAGTCTGACTAGTTTAATTAGTAACTTTTTTCATTGTCCATGCGTTTGTACAATATTAGACGTAGTCTTCCATCTCGACATTTCTAAGTTCGTTAGATAATAGTCCCATCTTCTCTACGTTTCTCCGCACGTTTCTACCTTAGTAAGATGTTAGTCGTATCTTTTTAACGTTTCTCCGTATGCTAGTACATTCCTAAGGTATTAGTCTTGTCGACATTTTCCATGGGATAGTGTGTTCGTCAGTGGTGTAAGGTCTTATCTTCTCGACTGTCGACATTTCTCTGTACGTTAAACATTTGAAAAATATTATTGTTATCTTCTCAAAGTTTGTCCGTGTGCTAGTATATTCGTAATTTAGATGTTGTTAGTTGTATCTCCTTAACATTTCTCCGTACGTTAGCACTGTCGTAAGATACTAGTGTTATCTTCTTGACGTCTATATCCGTAGCTTGGTTTGCTCAGGTTTGTTCGTAAGGTACTCTTAGTATTGTCTGCTCCTTGAAGTTCTTCGTTTGTGCCTTTGTAAGGAGTATGTCTCATCTTCTAGGCGTTTCTCAGTACGTTTTTTAGGTTGCTTTTCTTCTCGACGTTTATCTGTACGTTAATACGTTCCAGGTGACAGGAATTACAAACGTCAACCGTTTTGAAGGGTTTTCGAGACGTGTGTTAGCCTAGTGTCACGCCAGCAACATTACGGGTCTCATGACGACAATTCCACTCCAGGGTAGAAAAAAATTTTCAACCGAGAGTTGCTTTACCGGTCTGAAAAACTGACTTACCTGTTACCCTGAAAACTAGGGAGAACACTGGTTTAGATGCAGAGTATCTATTAATCCCAACGACTAAAACAATCGATGCAAAAATAATGCAGGACCTTTAAATTGCTGTCGAAGAAGTTTGGCACAAAATAGCTGGATAATGTTCCAAAAATATTGGAAAACATTAGTTTCGCGATTTGGGCAGCTTTTTGAGCATTTTATAACTTTGACAGAACTGGCGAATACTGTTAAATGGTTGGCACAATGGGCAATCGGCTTGGCCCTCAGATTTGGCCCTCGTGGATTTCTGCTCCACCGATTTTTCCGAATTTTGGTTAGGGTATGTATTACATCAATATAGGCGGATTCCAGAAATTGAGCAAAAATACAACAGCAAAAGTTTTCAATGGGTGGAATTTTATTCAAAAACTGGGGTCCGCTTATGCTCTAATATCGCTAAAAATATTTTTCCCCAGTGAAATCGAATTGCGTTATATTATTGCTAAATGGTAGCTGCACGTTTTCTTAAAGTTTTATAGCCAACGCGTCAAAGCCGGAAAGGATATGACCCAAAGTTTGTCATAAAGGAGTGAGCCCAACATTACAGCGGAGCTACCTGAACTGATCGTTTACGTGAGATTCGACCGTGCAGTACCAAGAAATGTCCTTACCGGCCCAAGCAGATTATTACCGTTCACCAGAGCGGTTGGTCCTGTCTCCTTTTCAATGCTTGGCTCTCCCTTAGGTTGCATGGTGCCATTTTTGATATCACGGACATAAATCCCTTCAAAAGAACAGCGTTATATCTTAGCACCCTTCCTTGGTGTGATCGCCCTTTAATACCGGCGATTTTTGCCGCGATTTGGGCGATGATTTTAGGAGCGGTGTTAGCCTGTTCCAGGCCGCTGTGGGATGGTAGAAAGACCGAACGAGAAAACGAGCGCGAAAAATGGAGGCTTCTTTTTCGCCACCGCCCTGGCCGCTTCATTATCTCCCCAGATCCCCCGTTCCTACTATCTCAGCCTGTCAGCTATGTAACGATATTATAGGGCGACTTGGCCGTCATGAGGGTACCTACAAGCAAACTGGTGAGTTCAAAATTTTTCATTTTAGTCATGAAACATCTGTACCCGGCTGCCGGGTATCTAGACACTGCCTATTAAGTAATAAAGTTTGATTGCTTCGAAAGTGTTCTACATGTGCGAGTTTTTTAAAAGAACTATTTAATTCACCTATTAAAGCAGCCGTTCTAACCCTTCGAGTACAGTCGGTGCACGGTGCAAATGGCGTGACATAAAGCACCAAACTAACGTGGTCATTACCATAATATTTGGACGGTAGAGACCGCCGACAAAACGCGGTAGAATCGTGTCTCAGAGTGGCACTAAAAAGCAAAAACTTCTGAAAATAAAAATATCTATACATTCGAATTTTAACACTGACAAAAATTCTGCCTTGTGTTTATCTTATACATTATAAATCATGCATAAAAGATTTGTTGTTTTCCCAAATTTGCATTTGATGCCAGTGAGGAATGAAATCAGGAAACGCAAAATTGTCAGAGCCATTTCTTCAATACTATTAAAGGCATCTTTTTTCAATCTAATTCTGAGGTTGTGATACCCGTTTTATTTTTAGCTGTGGTGTCGACGGTTTTAAAGTACTGAACTAGAAGCCGATATCGTTTTGAGGAGGACTAAAACTTTTGTGGCTCGTGTTGAATGTTCTTCTTGTCTTACCTAATCTGTGAAGCCCATGAGTGAAATGTCCTCTGACATCAGCCTCACTTAGCACTTGTGATAGCGCTTTACAGTGCTGTGGATCAGTTCCTATCGCCCTCATACATCGCTCCACGAATGATTCAACTTCTGCTACCGACACACACTTGTACTCCGACATCGTTGAACAAGAGAGCAAGAGCACGATTGCGTGACGAACCAAAAATAGCAAAGGATGCGTTACGCAGTGATAATACAGAGGCTGAAGAGGTATTTGGGGTAGCCTGCGTAGCAGGCGTAAACGGGGAGGGGGAAGGGGAGCAAGAACGCGTGGGAAGGGGGACTGGGGGCTAGCGACGAGGGAACGCCTGCCACAAAGACCCCATTTTTTCATTTCTGCGGCCGCCAGCGGCCGCAAAATTCTGATTGGCTAATTTTTGACAGTAAGCCCCACGGGAATGACGTAATTTGACGATGACGTACAGTTAGAAGATTTGAACTTGGTTGCAGCAGCCAGCAGGTCGGGCCAGGTAGCGAAATCGAAACCAGAGCGAGAAACGGTAGTTAGAGCTTTCCAAAGGGAATAGATGTTTTAGTGGTTTTGCCAAAGGGATACGGTCCTAGAAAGAAGAGATTTTGTCATTGGCAGAGACGATTTCAAGAAAGTATTGCACCGTTTCACGCGTGAATTCCCCAGGCAGTGTAAATATCCCGTTTTACGGTGGCCCACAACTGTCACATCAAAACAAAATGCTCACATCAAATTCAAATCACTCACAGCAAATCAAAAATCACTCACAGCAAATTCAAATTGCTCACAGCAAATTAAAAATCACTGACAGCAAATTCAAATTGCTCACAGCAAATTACAAATCCACCACAGCAAATTACAAATCGTTCACGTCAAATACAAGTCGTTCACATCAAATACAAATCGCTCACAGCAAATACAAATCGCTCACAGCAAATACAAATACGGTCACTATAAAAGTCGGACTGCGGACTGCGGACTGCGGACTGCGGACTGCGGACTGCGGACTGCGGACTGCGGACTGCGGACTGCGGACTGCGGACTGCAGACCAGGGGAAAAAGCAGACTGAGGGTAAAATGCAGACTTCAGACTAAGGGTAAAATGCAGGCTAGGGGTTAAATGCAGAATGGAGACCGCAGACTAGTATAGGGGTAAAATGCAGAATGAAGACTGCAGACTGCAGACCAAAGGGAAAATGAGAGAAAAGACAGCCGCAAAAATGTCTGCGCTCGTGGAAGTTCGTAGCATTCTATTAAAATCTATTTAATATGGTCAAAATGTTTGCATTTTTTTTCGTGTTGTAATAGGGAAGTTTTTTTACTTGAGGAGTAAGTTCAGTTTTTCCACCAAGGATTGTCCGGGAATACGTTGCTCATGAGAGAGTTTTGCTTCAACTTCAAGCCGTAGATTGTTCAGAATTTGATCGGACTATGCAAAACAACCTGTGTGTGATAAACGAATAAGTTCTGACGGGGGTAAATGTAGAGCTAATAATTTCATTAACCGGAACCTGTAGTGTTGCAAAGGATCGCTTTTTACGAATGAACTTTATTTGCGAACTAGCTGAGGTCGCCGGCTACATGTAGTTCCCGGTCGGTCACCCATCCAAGTACAACTTCGCTCGTCGTAAGGACAGAAGAACTTATGGTACCTTGATCATGGACTGGTATCTAAGAATTCAATTACTTAAAATGTTTACCTTTTGCTTTCCATTTTCAAAAAAATTGTGTGGGAGATAACGGAGTGAAACGTCTACCATAATGAAAACATTCTTCCAGTTAGGGAAGTTAAGCTCTGTTCAGCGGAATTAGTACTTGGATGGGTGATCGCAAGGGAACTATATGCATCCAGCGGAGTTTGACTTTTACCTCAGCTAGTTTGCAAATGAAGTTCATTCGTAGAAAAGCGATCTTTGGGAACACCACCGGCTCCGATTTAGCTCTACGCTTATTACACACAGGTTATTACACACAGGTTGTTTTGCATAGTGGATCAATCTACGGCTTGAAGTTGAAGCAAAACTCTTTTATCTACAACGTATTCCGGAGAATCATTGGTGGAGAAACTATTCTACTTCTCAATTGCAATTCGCAGATTGTAAAAAAATGGAAACATTTTGACCAAAATTTAATGGATTTCTACGAACTTCTACGAGCGCAGACGTATTCCCAGCTGTCTTTTCTCTCATTTTCCCCGTGGTCTGCAGTCTGCAGTCTTCATTCTTCATTTTACCCCTAGTCTGCGGTCTCCATTCTGAATTTTACCCTCAGTATTCTTTTTCCCCTGGTCCGCAGACTGCAGTTGGCAGTCCGCAGTCCACAGTCCGCAGTCCTCACTCTCACTTTACACTGGCCGTATTTGTATTTGCTGTGAGCGATTTGTATTTGCTGTGAGCGATTTGTATTTGATATCAAGGATTTGTATTTGATTTGTAATTTGCTGTGGTGGATTTGTAATTTGCTGTGAGCAATTTGAATTTGCTGTGAGTGATGTTTAATTTGCTGTGAGTGATTTGAATTTGCTGTGAGTGATTTGAGTTTGATATGAGTGATTTGAGGCCGTTGACAAAAGCCGGATCGGACCGGACCGGATCGGATCGGATTGGACTGACAAAATCTGGATCGGATCGGACTGGAGTGACAAAACCTGGATCGGATCGGACCGGACTCACAAAACCCGGATCGGATCGGACCGGACTCACAAAACCTAGAGCGAGACGCATTCTATTAAAGAAACTCGTATCCACTCATTCAAAGTAGACGCATTTCAAATTCCCATTAAAGATGACGAAGAGAGATCAAGAAAGTGATTGTCATTGCACTGTTTTTGCTTTTTCTTCTGCATTCTGTCGTGAAGACTTTTTGTTTGTTGTTATGGTTTTACATGCTGTGAACTGCTTCATTACTTCAACTGCTGCATTATGAAGAGGAAACTTCAATAGCGTGTGCCAGAGTAGGTACAATTAAGTCAGTATCGAATTGACCACAAAATAACAATGATATCAAGATAACTCGCGTCTTTCTCATTCTTTACTTGGAACTTGAACCATGTACATATGATTACAAGGTTTTCAGAATGTAACCATAGCTACCTCACAGAATGTGATAAAACGGAACTTAAAGCTCCTAGAATGGCGGTATGACAAGGATACCTGCTTTCGTTTTTTGTCCAGATTCTAGAATGGTGGAATATGAGATCTGTGCCGGCAATTACGATAGCCTGATTCACACGATGGTTTAGTGTTCGCGGTAAGCCCGCATGACGAAAATTGTGTCAAGTTTGAGCAAAAGGTTTTATTTCACCTCATCAAAACTGAAAAAAAAAATGTGACCTACTAAGGTAATAAGTATAGAATAGTAATTACTGGTATTTTCGACCTATTGAACGATGCAAGCTATCACTGTATAAGAAAACAATCCGTTTGCTTTCTAACATTAATGTAGGTTTGATTATTGATTCTGTTCCAGGTTTTCTGGAAAATCCCTTGCAAGTAATGACAGTATACTCGAAGTTTCTTTTCAAGTGACAGCCGTGTTCATTCAGAAGCATTATAGTTTCATTTCCATATTCACAATCAGTGTCTAATCAAATTATATTAGCTTTGCAAGCTTTTGCATGCAAAAAGTTTCAAAGACGTTACAGTGAACACAACTATTCATCGACATTGTATAAAAGAATAAGTTAGCCTTTTTCTGTTTCATTTCAAAAATGTGATTTACCGTAAACCAAAGACACAGTTCAAATGCAAAATTTCATTACTTGTTATATGACAAAACAGGGTCTCAAACTGAAATTTTTTGTCCTTACTAATCTTATTTTTGTCACTGATTTTTGGAAGGGCGTAAATCGTTCAATCATATGACCAATTTCTTCAATTTCTTTGAGCTAGAAAACCTTACCAACAGAAAGTTTACAGGTCGATTCATTAATAGCT
>OZ034976.1:13722531-13785531 GCA_964030785.1 Siderastrea siderea | reverse complement strand
AAAATTTCAAGTAAAGGACGGGCAAAGACGCGATCATTGTTACTTTAGGCTCTATTCCTCTTTGTCTTTCTGCTAGGATCTCTCTCTCTAGAAAAACGTGATCGTTTAATGAAGTAGTTTAAATGCATAACAATAGACAGTCAGTCTTAACCACAGAATGGAGAAGGAAAAAGCAAAAACAGTGCAATGGCAATCACTTTCTTGATCTCTCTTCGTCATCTTGATCCAGAGATACCACTGGACCATTTTTTAATGGGAATTTGAAATGCACCTACTTTCAATAAGTAGATATGGGTTTGTTTAATAGAATTCGACCCGATCCGGGTTTTGTGAATCCGGTCCAATCCGATCCAGGTTTTGTCAGTCCGATTTGATCCGATCCGATCCGATCCGATCCGATCCAGTCCGATCCTGGTTTTGTCAACGGCCGTGATTTGAATTTGTTGTGAGCATTTTGTTTTGATGTGACAGTTGTGGGCCACCGTACGTTTAATATCGGAATGAAGACTCGCCCTTTGAGAACTATAAATTAGAAGAAGAGGCCCAAAGAAACGCTCGACACCTTAAACAGTGGAACTCAGAGAACTAAAAGCGAAGAAATTATTCTTTGAGAACAGACGGTTGTTTTAAAGTGAAATCTGCGGTTGCAATAAGACATCACTCAAGCTCAGGTGGTGTGCGTGCTACGACCGCAATGCACGCTGGTATTTGTTTCGGTTTCGCATCATTTGCTCATTTTTTTTTTAATTTTTTTATTGAAGAAAATAAGACTTTACAATATTGAATGTTGAAAAAAAAAAAGACGTACAAAAAACAGATACAATATTGATAATACAGAGAAAAAATTACACCGTTTCACTACATATAAGTACAAGTACAGAGTTAGTTTACAACAGATTAATTTAATTACAATTTTAACGAAAACAAGAAAAAAAAAGAAATAGGAAAAAAAAAAAAAAGCAGGTGGCACATTCTATGTGGAAACATTTTGAGGGGCTAAAGCGCATAATGTTGTCCATTTTGATCTAAATTTCGACAAGGTGTTGTTTTTAAAAGCGATTCTGCTTTCACAAAGGATCTTATCTTTGAGAACGAGATGAAACATTTCAAAGCTTGGGGGGCTGTTATCCAACCAAGCCTGGAAAATGTGATATTTTGCGATGATTAGAACATGGTTTAAGGCGTAAAACTTAGTACAGTCTGGTTTATAGCCGTACAGAATATCCGTCACGCTTAAGGAACGATTCTCCGATCGTTTCTCATTCCACCAATTAACAATTTCACGCCAAAAACTTTGCGTAATGGGGCATTCATACAAAAGGTGAACCAAAGTTTCGTTGGGAAAGTTGCAGCGCTCACAGCGAGGTGACGTTTTCAGTCCCATTTTAAAAAGGCGTTTGTTTGTAGGAAGAATACCATGAATGATTTTGTATTGGAAACATCTTAGTTTGTTTTCTACTGTGACTTTAAAAGGCAATTGGTAGATAGCTTTCGGGGATAAGTTTTTTCCGACTAGTTCTAGTTCTATTTTTGGGGATTTAAGAACTTTCAAAACAAAAAGTTCGCGAGCAATTTTGGCAGTGACATTAGAGGGGGTTAGGTTATCTCTGACAGCCATATTGGAGGGTATTTGCTTAGGATTTAAAAGGGAGTTTTTCCACCCACTAGGGATTGCAGAGAGGAGGCCGTAATATTTTAAGAAATTTACTTTTAGACCATATTTATCTTGAAATTCGGTTATGGACAAGAACCTACCATCTACCAGAAGGTAGCGTATTTTAATCACACCTTTTTGATACCATGACAGAAAAAAGATCGGTTTTCCATCTATTCTAATAAAACGGTTGTTCCAAATGATTTCATTTCCGTATTCGTCAGCAGATGAGGGGTCTGTGGAGTGTATCTCCTGCCAAGCCGAAAGTATTTCTTTGTAGAAGGAGGGTAATTCTGAAGACAGATTTAAGTCATGTATATCAAAGTTACATTCGAAAAGGAAAGTGCCACCGAGGTGGGTTGTGGCCAAGGAGAAGGCAGCGCACCATTTACTATCTCCAGCTTCACATAATCGCTTTGCCCACGCAGCCTTAAGAGATTTATCCATCATAACAAAGTCAACCATGTTAAGACCGCCTTTATCAAGAGGACCAATAAGAGTGTGCCGTTTAATTTTATCCGGCTTCATTTTCCATACGAACCTGAAGCAAATATCGTTGACTTGTTTACATATGTTGGATGAAACTGAGAGAACAGATGTGTTATAGACTAGTTTGGAGATGGCGAGAGTCTTGACAATGCATATCCTTCCTATTAAAGTTAGATTTCTCGCTGACCACCGGTTTAAAGTCTTTTTCAGTTGATTCTGCAGCTAACCGCCGGGTCGTAAGCGAAAGCAACACCGAGAGCAATTACGTATTTCTCTGGCCACGAGATACTAAAGGGGGATCGCTTGCCCTTGTTTTGTTTAAGGCTGCCAAGCCACATTCCTTCTGTTTTAGAAATGTTAATTTTAAGACCTGAACACTCTCCAAATTCACTTAGGAGGTTAAATAGGTGGTCCGCAGAAGAGTCGTTAAGTATGAAGGCTGTGATGTCATCAGCATACAGACTTAGTTTTATTTCAGTGTCATTAAGTTTCAGGCCACATATGTTATTATTCTGCCTGATGGATTGGGCCAGCGTTTCAACAGCCAAGATACTGAATAGCAGCCCTGATAGGGGACACCCTTGCCTGACTCCTCTATGAAGGGAGAAGAAATTCGAAGCAAAACCATTATTAAGTACGCAGCTGGAGATGTTAGAATAAAAGACGTGAATCCAGTTCTGGAACATTGGCCCAAAGTTCATAGCGTCAATAGCCTCGAATAAGAACTTCCATTCGAGGGAATCAAAAGCTTTTTCGAAATCTATAAATAGAAGCATGCCAGGCAGATTTTGTTTCTCGTACACATCGATAACATCGGAGATTAAGCGGATATTTTCTCCAATAAAGCGATTTTTTACGTATCCAGTTTGATCACTATTTATTAAAGTCGGAAGAACTTTCTCTAGTCGATTTGCAATGCATTTGGTTGCAATTTTGTAATCTGTATTTAACAAAGAAATTGGTCGCCAGTTTTTCAGAAGAAGATTATCTCTGTTTTTCTTTGGTATAAGCGAGATCACGCCTCTTCTTTGTGAGATTGACATTTCGCCTTTTTGGTAGGCATCATTATAGCAGTCAATTAAAGGGCCCACAACATCGTTCCAGAAACATAAATAAAATTCTGCTGTAAGGCCGTCGGAACCGGGGCTTTTGTTTTTTGCAAAAGTTTTGAGAATAGACAGACATTCATCGGCAGTAATAAGACCTTCGCAGATGTTTTGCTGTTCGGCAGTTAGTTTGGGTACCATTTCAGGGTTTAGGAAGTGTTTGCTGGGTTCATTAAATGTGCTAACTTCAGGCAATTGTGAAGTGTACAGCGTTTTGTAAAAATGTTCCATCTCGAATAGAATTTTGTTTGGTTCCTCTAGGTACTCGTTTTCATCTGTTTTTAATTTAACAATGTGTTTCCTATTGTGCGAGCGCTTTTCCAAATTGACGAAGTACTTGTTATTCCTTTCACCGTGCTCGTACCACCTTACTCTGCTCCTAATTATAGCACCTTTTGTTTTGCGCTCAGATAAGTTTTTCAGTTCCAATTTAACGCTTCTCGCTTCAGTTGTTAAATTCACATCGTTGGGGTTTTTACCGAGAAGAACATTGAGTTCGTTTAATTTTCGAAGTAGGTCCATTTCTTTGTTCTTTCTGTTTTTGCTAAGGCGTTTTGCAAATCGTATACAGAAATCCCTGATTTCCATTTTAATCATTTCCCAATAAAGTCTTTTGTCATCAGTTTTACTGTGCTTTTCTTTTGCGTGAATTAGAAAGAATTTCAAGTTTAAGACAAATTCTTCATTTTCAAGGAGGGAATTGTTGAATTTCCAAAATCCTGGACCAGGTTTTTTCTGTGAATTTTCGTACTGAATTTCAACATAGATTGGGGAATGATCGGAATCATGATATGCTTTAATCTCCGTTTTACATGTGCGCGGCACTAAGTGTTTAGACACAAGCCAGTAATCTAGGCGGCATTGTATTTTGCCAGAACTGTTGCTCCACGTGAAACGTTGGGAGGAGGGGTGATGAAATCGCCAAATGTCAACGAGACCCAAAGTGTTGCGAAGGTCGTTTATACTATCAATAACGCTTCTTCGGTTGTTTGTATCTTTTCCTCCCGTCTTATCAACACTTTCAAGCGGGCAGTTGAAATCGCCACCAAGGATGATATTGTCGTTAGAGTAGGGTCGCAATTTGTTAGACAATTCATTGAAAAACGTTTTTTGGAGACTTGGATCATTTGGAGCGTAAATGTTGACAAAACAAAATTCTTCATCTTGTAGCGAAGCCCGAACGAGAAGAAACCTCCCTTTTTTGTCTCGGATAATGTCAGGATTTTCGATTTTGAAAGTCGGTTTGATTAACAACATCACGCCTCTGCTGTGTTTTGAACCATGGGAGTAGAAAACGTCACCACCCCATTCCGCGCGCCATATGTTTTCAATTTTGTCGTCGCTATAGGTTTCTTGTAAGAAAATTACGTCATATTTACCGTTATGGAGCCAACGAAATAAATTCCTTCGTTTGATCGACTTATCGCGGCCATCGCGTGAGGATCTCTTGTGAACGCCAAAATTACTTCTTTCCGTTCAAAATATCGCAGCTTTTGTGATTTTTGCGATGGATATCCTAGTTTTGACATGTTGTCGATCTTAGGAATCAAAGATTTCCTCAGACTTCAGTGCGTGGAGTTTAAAATATCGGTTTTCTGTGTCGCGACGCCTCGACGGGACTTGCATACATTTAAGCCCGAGGTAAGAATCATGATTGTAAACATAAATATTTAGATAAGAAATCTATATTTAAACACGATGTAGGATGTAAGCTTAAATTTAATGATGTAATGTTCGCAAGAGGGCTACCCTTTAGCTTCATTAACCACTACGAATAAGTATATCGTATCTTGAATTGAAACAAGGGAAACATATTTTTCACATGTTGATGTTATGGTACGTGTCCTGATTTATTTTGTATGCCTTAGACTAAGCATTAAAGCTAGCAATCTTCGTAATTGCTTAGTTTTTGTTTCTTATTTCTAATTCTTGATTTCACAAAGTATTCGAGGAATTATATCTTTCAAAAGTTATTTTTTTTCTCTCATAATGACAGTATCTAGCAACATCGAAGAAAGATCTGGTTTTACGACACTTCAAATGTTCAACAAAGATACTTCCTGCAACAACCTACGATTTCAGTTTACAGTTATTTAGTTAGATTTATAAAAAAATGCTGTGTTCTTGTAAATTAGTTTGATATCATTGTTCGGGTTTGATTTTGATCCAAAAACATATCACTAAGGCAAATTAAAAATATTTGTCTACTGGGGTGAAGTAAATCAGTGGTAGTCTAAACAGCAAATCTATCAGCTGAGTTTTATTTATTAGCACTTTTAATCTGGCTACACACCTTGCAATGTAGGCTTGATTACCAGCTGCCATTAGGGAAATAAGCTCCTCTGGATCTGGTTCGAAGGATGACTGGGGGTGTTTTGTGTTATCGAGCAAGACACTTATAATCTCACAAGTGACTCTCTCAGCTATACTAGGGCAACCTAATGTAATGCAAGGGTCATGCAAGGGGTAATCAGTGATGGACTAGCTTCCAGGGCTGCTAAGCTACAATGGTGTAGGCCAAGTGCAGTCTTTTTTCACAATTTTAAATAATTGCTGGATGCTTAAAATTGTTGAAGGTATTTGTCTACCATGCTGTCAACCAATGTTTATGTCTGACCTAGCCGGTGTAATTTTGAACCAACCACAGTTATTTGCAAAACAGCTCGTACTTTAACTTTTGTGAAAATCGCACTGGAAGCCCTCCTCCTGCTACTGTTGTGTGTATACAGACCGTGATAGTTTACTTCGCTTTATTACTGCTACTTCACTTATTACAGAACTGGTTTATAATCAAGTTATTTTTTGTTCTTTATTCAGAGATATTACACTGCAACAGCAGCTGAATATAAAATGCACAGGTCTGGAGGATAACTTTGGAGACAGAATTTTTTTTCTCCAAGGGAAGCTTCGTAATCAAGAATAAACCAACTAGATAAAGCAACACATCAAGTGACAACCTTTTCACATACATTTAAATATCTTTCCTTAAGGTTGCTGAATTTGTATAAATAAAACATTGTGAAAGAAACACTACATGTATGTCATTTCATAACAATAATAATATTTCCATAGTGTCTTGATAATTTGAGGGCGGCATGGTTGACTAATGGTTAGTGCGCTGGACTCTGAAATTGAGCAGTCCGGGTTCAAACCATGGCCAGGGTAACTGGGGTAATTGTGTTGTGTTCTTAGACAAGACACTTTACTCTCATAGTGCCTCTCTCCACCCAGGTGTGTAAATGGGTACTGGCAAGTTTACTGCTGTGGGGTAACCCTGCAATAGACTAACATCCCATCCAGGGAGAGGGGGGGAGAGAATACTCCTAGTCTCTTCAAGCTATTGATACTTGTATAAGCTCCCGCCTGATGGGACACTAGGCTGGAATACAGACTTGAAAAGTTGACATCA
This sequence comes from Siderastrea siderea, assembly GCA_964030785.1. Classification (NCBI taxonomy): domain Eukaryota; kingdom Metazoa; phylum Cnidaria; class Anthozoa; order Scleractinia; family Rhizangiidae; genus Siderastrea; species Siderastrea siderea. The sequence goes on along the minus strand of OZ034976.1, from coordinate 13,778,873 downwards.
AATGAGTAGGAGGCAGGTCTTATTCTTACCAAGCTCGACAAATTAAATGAAATACTTTTGGTCAAACAGCTTGAAGCCTGTGTCAGAGACAAACTAAACACCAGGGTTTTGCTCTTCAGTGATGCAGGCTAACCACTTGCAAAATTAATGAATAAAACCCATTTGAACCTCATTAAGTTTTGAACCATTTATTGAACTTCTCACCTTTCCACAACAGGCGATTTGCTGTGCATGAAGTCTCCACTAATGAGTTGTTGTGGAATCACTTTTTAGTTACAACAGATGCAATAGAACATTTCAAAGTGACCTTCAGTGCATGGGTAATCAAAATGATAGTATGAAGCTCTAATGATGCCAATTATGGACATCAGTAAACCCATTTATCATGCTAGAGCCTGGAACAGGCTATATAGGCCCACTCGGGTAGAAACAATTCATGCAGCAGAAATAGCAGTTTGTTATCTTCCCAGTCCCCTAAATAAACTGGAAAAGACTGAAAAGTTATTTTGGGTGTTCTAAAGGTACTATAATTCAACTGTGACATGAGAATCAGTACAGTACAAACAAATAATTCGCTGGCTTCTTCAGTAAACCAGTGCTCTTTTAACGTCCATCTTGATCATCTACGGGAACTTATTCTTCTAAATTGGATTCTCCTAGTCCCAAAGAACATATAATTAAATCATTTTGAAGGAAACTATATAACTCCCAAAAACAGTGGAAGATCGTGGAATGAAAGTGCTTAACTCGACGCACGAAACTTCAAAAGTACAGACAGTTAACACTCAAAAAAGGGACATTTTCGTTTAGTCGAAACGGCGTAGATCGACTGGTGCGTACTGGTGCATTATGTTTCCCATATTGGAAAATTTCTAAGCTTTTGATTTATTATAATTTTACACCAAGCACCACTAGCTGAAAGCCGTGTTAGACAAAAACTTCCGACCTACTAGACGAAGAGAAAAATTGGCCATTTTACCTCGTTCGAGAAATGTCAAAATTTACCATGATAAGCTCTAAATGTAAGAACTTCGACGCCAAAACCTTACTTTACTATTCCCGAACTTTCCAAATCTAATATTGTAGCAGCAAAAAGGCCAGCGAAAGTTGTGCAAACGATGATCAAACTCACCCGAAAAACCGCTCGCATCAACCTCGTCCCCAGGGTCTTCTCGCCTTTCAATATGGCGGCGGCTCGGGAGAAGACCCTGGCAACCTCGTCCCCAGGGTCTTCTCGCTTTTCAAAATGGCGGCGGCTCGGGAGAAGACCCTGGTCTTCTCCCGAGCCACCGCCATTTTGAAAAGCGAGAAGACCCTGGGGACGAGGTTGAAGACCCTGGCACACAGCGGATCACGTGTCTCCAACGAGGATGGAGATGTATTCAAAATGGCGGCTACGGCGAAAAGGGTGAGAAGAACTGGGTACGAGATGCTAAGGTGAAGATAAACAAATTGGCGGAAAAAGCTCTGAAGTTCAGTTCAAGAAAAAATTTCCCGGCTAACAGAGGCCCCTTTTCAGCAAATACAAAGGAAAAGGGGCCTCTGCTAGCAGGGAAAGAAAAAATAGGAAAAACAGACACGTTTTGCATGTAAGAGTCTCAGGAATAAGGCAAAGTGTTTTGCTGATTTTCCGTTGTTCTGCTCCAATTCTGCTAAAAAATGCCTATTCTGCCGGCAGAATGCTCGCCTCAAAAATCGCTTATTCTGTTCGAAATTCTGCCGGCAGAATTTATCCAAGCCTACCCAAAATAAACAAAAACACCTTAGTCCACTTCGTGATTTGAAAGATGCTTCAAGTATCCTCTGATAACGTGAATCCACTTCGGGGACTCACAGACCTGCCAACCTCCAAAACATGCAAATCTGGAGATGTTGAAAAAAAGCCCAGAAAACCTGGACATTGGGACCGCAAACCTGGAAATTTCCAAAATATGTGTTAAATGAAAATAAAAATGGTAGATTTCTTGTTTCAAGGTATTCTTTACCTTATCTGTGCACCTATTGTTTTCTCTTGCCGCACGTTTTGAAGAGTCAGTTTCTGTTTCGCTGTCGACGCAAGACGCCAGGTTGAGTTTACTGTTCACAGCTGTAGCCTTCCAGAGACCTAAGCGCACCTATGTTTCACGGGAATGAGGCTGGAATTGTACCTAGGTTTCCCTCAAACATTAGATGTGACAAATTTGGCCATTTTCAACACGGATTTTTCAATATTGCTTCATACTATCCGAATTGTTTGGCAATTTCAAGATTTTCTGATTCACCGTGAGATTTGGAGGCCAAATCGTGAGACCATGAGTTTATACCCCAAACCGTGAGTCTCACGGTGAAACCGTAAGAGTTGGCAGGTCTGTGAGTCAGTCACTCAAGAAAGTAAGCAGTTCGTCTTAACTTCATCCTTTAACGTTGACCGATCGATGAAGGCGAAAAGTATAAAAGGTTTCAAGTTTTTATTTCCATTCTGCCAGAACTAAACGCAAGAATGAAAGGTATAACTGAACACTCAATTGATCATATATTTATGCTTTCATGGCGCTTCTCTGGAAAAAGCAAGACGTGGGTTGAGTAGCTTTAACAAATGAGCATTCTATCTTTGTAGGGAGGTGCAACTGATTCGAAACTATCGTGGTTTTGCTGGGTATCCGTGACTGATGTCCGGCTATGGTGGCGTGACAACTCGTGAACAACCTGGCGATTGTATGGTATATGCCAGTGCTTTAGGTTGGAAAATTCGATTGCTAACTACAAAACCAAATTCGGTTTTTTGAATCGCTTTGTAATTCCAAACAAACATCAATACTACTGGGAGATCTCAATAAGATTTTCCGTGCAAAACTCACTGCTGGTGGGTCAAACCATAACTTTTCCCCAAGTTCAACTAGGTGTCGATACCATAGCGATTTTATACTTTGCACAAGCTCGAAAAATGCGTCAACTACAAAAGTGGAATATCTTTTTCTGAATGGATTTACAATTCTAAACAAACATCGAATATTTCCGGCAGGACGTTTGAATAAGCCTTTCGTTGAAATTCTTCTAAATTTTCAAAGAAGGCGTAATTTATTGTCACGCTGCATAAATTACATTCTGCAGTCATAATAATGCCATTCCGCAACCCATGCCACATGCCATTCCGCAAACTCATGCCCCCTTTTACCCTCACCGCGTTTACGCCTGGTGCGCAGGCTATATTTGGGGGAGATCAAGTGACTAGCCAAAGTAAGAAAGAAAAGATGCCTGATGAAACGAAAGAACATCTTATCGATCAGGAAAAACCTAAAACTACCAATCTGACAAAGTAGGTGAAAAGATGGGGGGGGAAGGGAGAGAAACGTGACGAAACAAATAAACCCTCAGGGGGAACGAACGTTTTTTTGACGAAGAAAGATTGCGCGACGACCACATTTGTTGAGACTGGAGACCCCGGGGGGTACTTCCCGAAGATATGGGTGGGGGTGTGCGGCGCGCTTTTCCCTGCCCTATTTCAGACGTGAACAACACTTCGACAATGTTATCAATAAGAGGACGAGGCACAAAAAAAGTGACGTCAATTTGTTAATTTTACAATAACTGAGCGAATTCTCGCGCGCTGATTGGCTAATTTTTACTAACATTGTCAATAAGGGTACAGACGGATGAAACACGGGAAGCTAACGCACTCAGCATCAGTTTTGTCAAACTTTTCAGCACTGCATTCTTGAGGCGATAATTGTACCACAAATCTTGTAGTCTCAATGAGGAAATCATCTAAACTTCATGGGTTAAAACTGAAGAAACCATTGCAACCTTAGAGCGAAAAGATGAGGGTGTTTGTTGAGGATTCAGACCTGAAAATCGGCGGTGAGTGGGAATTTGTGCTGTCGAGGAACCGTGTTTTCGCGAATTATTTTGTGAACAGTTTTCGTTGGATTAAAGGTTTACAATTCGAATTTCTCCTTGTACTTCTGGCCTATTCTTACTAACTGATTCTGCGGCAATCGCATCTTCCATTGACTTTTCCATTTCTTTCCTTCGTTTGAAATCAGTTTTGGCTTTTGTTATTGTAAATAGTTATGTTGACGTCTCCAAAAAGAAACTAAGAATCGTGATACAAAGGGGTCAATGGTGAAATCGCACAGCTTCAGCCTGCTTTGAACGATGATTACAGCAATGTTTCAAGAAAAATCAAACACGTACTACACTTCAGAGCCAATAATTAGAAGACGTTTTCCACAAAACTTGTACCACTTCGTTCACTTCGGGGCAGTTTCATTGATTCATTCAGCTTTGGATATAAACGGTGCAACACTTCGCAAGGTTTTGGCGCCTTTTTCGTCATGTGACCGATTCTTATTCTCTCTTTATCTATTTTCTCATTTTTCTTTCTTTCTTAATTTATAACAATTATAGTGGTTGAGTTTTTAATAAAATTAACAATTTTACCACAGAAAAAAAGTTTTTTCTTTTTTTTTTACGCGTTGCGAGTCAACAATAAATCGAACACAAGCATTTTCGACAACCATTCATGACGCGAGTCGTGGTATGGACTCTCATCTCCCACGGCTTTCAACCAATCAGAAAACGAGAAACTGACAAGATGTGGTAAAAATACTAATTCCCTAACCTGGGCTACGAAGGCGTGCCTTGCTTATAAAATGCACCTCATTTGTCAAACTCAAAAATACCTCAGATAAAAGTGAGGTCTTATTTTAGATTTCGAGAGACGGTTTACTTGATATGAGTAAAGCATTTTCTCAGCCATGCCGGGCACGCAGTCACGCAGTTCCACTTTCCTGGCACGCTTTTGGGTTTCCTGGTCTTTTCATTTCCAATTTTAAATTGGTAAAATGTATATTTTTCTGTTCCTTCCCGTTACGTTCATGCATTTTTAACGCTTGAAAATCAAATATATTCTAAAACAAGGCTTCCTTAAAACATTTGAATAGAGTGACGGAAACATACAAAGACGCGGCAAAAGAATAGACGCCGCATGTCTTGTATTTTGTTGTTGTTGCGACTGTTGCACTCGATAAAAATGTCACTGTTTCTATTTTCTTGGTTAGTATAATTTAGTTTTATTCATCCCCGAACACTTCTACTTTGCAAACCATCTTAAACGCATTAAACAACGGAATAAACATGTGACCAGGAAAGGGTGCCAGGAAAGTGGAACTGCGTGACTGCATGCGTTTACTTTACTTATCTTTTTTTGACGATCAGATTTTTTTCATGTTATTTTTGTAATTTTTTTCCCTTATTCCGCGATGTTCCAGAGTGTGCCTTGTTCCTGGTTTTGTTGACGCCCCTCAGAAAGCGTGTATTTCTTCTGTAAACTCATTTTATTCGCAAATTTCCAAAATTTGTTTCGTGACCTTGGACGAATCATAATTCAGGCCATGAATCACCTATGGTCACGAAATAATTCTGGAAACTCGCCGGAGTTGCGAATGGAATGAGTTTACAGGAGAAATTTTCTGAGATACTTTCAACAGAGTCACGTTTCCAGTAAAAAAAGGGAATCAATTTTTGGGTCTTATTAAAGAACTGACCGCTCAGTCTGAGAGGGTGACCGCTTAATACAGATTTAACTGTATTTTTATAGGAAAAGCGAGGAATTTCATGTTTGGGCTCTGTAAGGGTAACATCAATTTCGACTCCTTGACTTGACTCAAATCTTTACCCTCCCGCTCACTCGCTATTATGAACGTTATTACGTGTAGTTTAGTCATAGCCTCGACCACTGTTAGCGGAATGAATGACACATGTCCGCTAATTCTCTTCAGCGTTATTCGCAAGCGCGAACCTGAATTTTCTTTGCACGGCAGATTTTACCCTCACCTCACCACAGCAAACTTTTAATTTCCACAGAGGAGAGAACGGAAACGATAAGGAATGCAGGTCATTTGTGATCATGCATTTGTCTTCCTACTGACAGTGATTGAAAACAATAATAGCATGTACCTGTTTCACTGAATGATTTGGTTTGCCGTCTTGTTGACAAAGTAGGGAACTTGAGCAAATACGACGGCGACGGCTGACGAGAACGTCACAAAACAAAAGGTTTAATTAGCAAAACAATGACTCTGCACGTGCGATACAGATTTTGGTACATTTCTTTGCCGTCCTCTGCAAAACAACAACGTGAAATGACCAAATTCAAAGTTTTATGTAGAACGTGAACACATGACAGTGAATTTTTTTTTCTATTTGAACTGTAACGCCGTTCTTACGGAGTCGGCTCCCGGATTGTTCGGCTACATTAGACAGATTGAACGAGTAGAAACTATCGCGAAGAAGTTTGAAATATTTGGAAGTCATTTGTAAAGTGACGTTTTCCTTGGCATTGCTGTCGTGGTTGCTTAAGCTCCCTAGTGATCAAACGCAGTGTGCACATTCAGAAACCGGAGACATACTATACTCTTTACTGTGGGCTTTACTTGAGGTATTAAAAGCGGCTCGGTAACAGACAAACTATGGAAAACCATGGAACGATTGTTGAATATAACTTCAATGGCAATCAACCACTGTTCAGCGCCATTTAACATAATTCGTCGTCCATCAGAACCATTCTACATCATTCAACAGGCCACCCAAACGTGTTTTATCACAGGCTGTCCAAACGTGTTTAACTAGCCAAATTCCAAAGTGTTAAACGTTGTGGAATGAAAATGTTGGATCCGTCTTAAACAGATGAAATAGCTGTTGGGTCATCCCCTGAACTAGACGTGGCCGATACAGCACATGAGATAGCCTAAGGGGTCTTCTGATGTTAATAATGATCTCAGGTGAAGCACTCGGGTAATTTTTCCAACGGCTTTCCATTTCTCTGAAACGTAACGAAACTTAACAAGCAGTTCACTGAAGTGACTGGTAAGTAACACAACACCAAATACAGTCCTCTGGTGTTCTTAAAAAATAATTAACTAAAAACATCGCTCTATGTAAGCCAAACAGAATAACACCATCCACTCTAGCCTCCAGCTTCCAACCAATATCCGTGGTTTGTTCCGCGGAAGCTGAACTTAGTCCCATTCCTCCTCATCCTGGTTACAAGAAATGTCTCTTGGACGGCTCTGGTATTGAGTGGGAGGCTGGACACTAACTCGTTCCATTCCTCTGGTCACGGAATTCATTCCCTGATCTGGAGGGCCACTCATTCTAGGTTGGTCATCGCCTGATGCTCTGGAATGGTCCCTCTGCAAAAAGAAACAATGCTGGTTCAACTTATAGCCAACTGGTTTGCCTCCCGCCAGATGGGATTTTTAAAACATGTTATGTTCCATTTACAATATTTGTTTCGTTTGTTTGTTAAATGCTCGGCCCCACTAGCAATTTGCTATAAACACTCGCCGAGGGTAAATAAAGGATATTTATTTTTATTTTTTATTTATTTACTTAACATTTACATGCACATGGGGCTTGTCTCGAACAAGGATGTTGTGAGTGACGTCGCAACTGGCCTTCAGGAGTTCCCTCTCTTTGCTTAGCTATCATTGGGGCGACCGTGAGGTGCACCAGCATGTCCCTTGCAATTGATTATCATTTAACTATACCTGAGAGAAAAGAGGGTCTGCTTGAATTTCGGTCGGTCGGTCGGTCGGTCGGTCGGTCGGTCGGTCGGTCGGTCGGTCGGTCGGTCGGTCGGTCGGTCGGTCACTCAGTCTCTCAGTCACTCACTCACTCAGTCACTCACTCACTCAATCAATCAATCAATCAATCAAACAAACACTAGTTTAAGTATAAACATCTACTACCATTTGCATCCATCCTTGAAGCGTGACAAATTTAGCGCTTTTGACCAATGAAACGTTGGGGGTTATGTTGTGAAATTGAAAACGTTCTGGGCGCCATACGAACATGTTTTGTTCATGTGCTCTGAAACTTTCAGGTTTTGTCCAACTTCCCCGACGAAAGTCTGCTCGTTTGGATATTTTTTGCAATGCTTCTGGAGACGAGAAAAGTTAACAAGTTTGGAAGGAGTTGCCGTCCAGAAGTCGCTTTAGATCAAGATTTAAAATGCTTCATCATTGACAGAATTATCAATGAAGGATCGGGAAGGTGACCGAATTACGGGTTATATTCCACGGAGCTTTACACAATTTGCGAACGAGTTACGTGTGACCATTAACACTGTAAAATCTGTATGATACAGATACGGCGACGAAATGTAACATTAGCAACGCCAAAAGGAGGCCTGACAACTGAAAAACAGACCAACAACCATTCGCTAATCAATTTAGCTATTTTGGATAACAAAGCTGCGGTAGTTAAAGTTTATTACCTCTCTTCTGTCTTTGGATGCAAATTTGCCACCAGCAGGCCCATATGATGAACCAACTGCTTCCTCAGCCACCTGTTCAAGCCACTCTGGGACTTCCTGGTATGCCTGTGACACAGGAAACATACAATGCATTTAAGAAATTCCTGTCGATTTATTGAAGTCAATGCATTATTGTCTTTGTCAGTTATACCATCTCAGAACAAAGGAGTTCAAAATGAGAAATGATTAGACTGGGGGAGATGCTAACACACCACACGCCCACAACACGCCTAATGGATTGTCCGCTTGCATTGTGAGATAAGCTAAGATAAGATCTAGTAAGCTATAAAAACAATAAAACAATAGCATCAACGTCAAACATAAAAAACAAAATAATAAGTTTGTCAACTAAACTCGATATTTTTGACCAGAGTAAAAAGTTTTTGGCAAAAAAAACCTTTCATTTCATAGCAAAACCGAAAAAAAAAACTTGACATTCACTACTAACTTCTCTTACTGACAACTAACTAAAGATTAAATAGAGTATAAATGTGTAATAAAGTTCTACCTGTGACAAGACCTTCACCAAGCTGCGAGCAAGTCGCTCATCTTTTCCTGGTTGAAAAAATGAAGTCGCTTTTCCCTTGTTGCCAATCCGCCCAGTGCGACCAATTCGATGCACATATTCCTCAATATCCTGAGGCAGGTCAAAGTTGATCACGTGTTTGACATCTGGGATATCCAGACCTCGCGCTGCCACTGATGTTGCCACTAGCACAGGAGCCCGGCCACTTCTGAAGTCACGCAGGGCTGCTTCACGCTCCTGCTGGGTTCTATCGCTGTGAAAAAACCCCAGCTAAATCCATATCTAATCATTCAACGTGCAGAGATATTAGACATCACACGTGAGCTATATTTAAACATGGAAAATCTTCAGTAAGTAGCTAAAAAGAGCAAGAAATGCTCTCGTACTGTTTCACAAGATTGCCATGTGAGGATCCGATAGATCAGACATACCAACTATTTTCTTTTTGAAAGCCCCCCGAACGACAGCACTTCTCACTTCTTAGGGCATATGATTCCATGAAAGGGCCTCACTATAACTACGTTTTAGGTTGTTGGTACAGCGCTTTTGTAAGTTGAAGCAAGCCTCAGAATAGTAATCATCCAACATTCTTTGCATTGGAAAGACTTTGTTTGGAGGGAGTCCAACAAGTTGTGCGATAAAAACTGACTGACTGACTGACTGACTGACTAAAAAATTCTAAGACCTGTATAAGTATTTTGCACTACTGTGCACATTGTGTTTTGCACTTCCATTAACCATCGTAGCAGAAGTGTCAGAAAACAAAAGATAAGTTTTACGGGTTTAAAAGGTCACATTCGAGCACTCTGATTGGCGGATTGATTAGCTCTGTTGTTTTCCATGGCCCATTAGTTGACAGCATGATTATGATCTACAGCAGCGAAAAACAACTTAAATAGGTTTTGAAGTTCAGAGTTTGTGTGTTACTGAGAGCTGCAGTAACTGAATAAAGCTTACCCGCTGATGCTTGTAGTGGGAAAATTGTTCTGTGAAAGAAGACATGCCAGATAGTCTGCTACTCGTTTCAGCTCCACAAATATGAGAGTGCGGTCTGTACCTGTTTAGGTAGAGGTTTTAATACCATATTATGAAAAGTACAAAAAAATGAAATAGTGGTGGACAGAAGTTGTGAACTCTTCACTTCCTATACCCTTCATTCTAGATTCCAGTCCCCCTCACTTCACCCTATCTGCGTCGTTTTTTAAAGGGGCATAGTCACGCTATTTTAGTTCACTTTAAAAATCAAAAATATGTCCTCACATCAATGAACGCCCACAAATAATGGTCTAGTTTTGTTACGAAAGACTATATTATTTCACTGAAACTACTTTCTGTCGCCTGTTGCTACGGATGGCACGGATGGAAATGGATTGCAATTTGAAAAAATTAGGCTAAACTTTTCAAATTCTTTCAGCGTGTTGACATTAAATCGATATTAAATGGTCATGGTTTGTTTTCTCTTAATGAAATTAAGATAATATGTTCCGTTAAATGATCAAACACAATGTTGGGCATAGATAAAGTTGCTACCGATAATTTTAGCACAGTTCTGACCAAAAATCTGCTAAAATCCTCGTGACTATGCCCCTTTAATTGCAGAATAATAAGCAGTGTTGCAAAATTTGTTGCCATAACCTTAGTTAGTACTACCTTTGTTAGAAAGGTCTGTGAAAACCTAAAACTGAAAAAAAAAAAACAACCCACAAATTCTACAAGGCTTCTTTATTTCGTAAACTGTTACAGTGATCCTGTAGGGTGGGATGTGTTTAGGTGAGTGCCCCAAGTACATATTCAAGTAATGAATTTCAGTGGTTATTAAGAAATGCCTCACTTGTTTTGGGGTATAACCGTGAAGACTGAAAACAAATGTGACGTCAAAAAGCAATAAAAGCTAACAACTAGGGAAAAAACTTGCTGGTAATATGTGGGTGCTGTTTTTCCCAAGTTTTAGAATATGATGAAATTTATATCCATAATAATCGCTTATGATTTAAAAAGCACTGTTTACAAGGCTAAAAAAACGTTTGAAAAAGGAAAACCAAACGTTTTCGACTAATTAAGTCATCTTCAGGGTAAAAAGACCGTCCGCTATGTGCATATTTTTATGTTTTAAGTGATTCCCGATGGGAACAGTTTCGCAACGTAAGAATGAACTTCTTTGTTCAAACTGGGGCTCCATTGTTGGATCATTAGGCCTTCAACAATTCTGCGCTTGTGAAAAGAATGGGCTGTACAAAGAATTCGCCAACTAAAAGAATGAGATGGATTCTCGCGTAGGTGACGGGCAGGTTCAGAGTCATTACAAGGGTTTGAGTGTTCATGAATTCGCACTTCCACATTCCTCATGGTCACACCGATGTAATTGTCGCCACAAGAACAGTCCCCTTTGTAGACAACATGCGATCTGTGAATGTTTTTGTCTTTCAAATTGAAAAGACTTTTAACTTGTCTTGTTTGCCAAAAGACGATGAAAATGTATTTGAAACCCGTGAACTTGTTGAGCTTGGAGATAAATGTTTTGCTGAGTCTTTCATTTCTGTTGCAGTAAGGTAGCTTGATGAAAATCTTCTTGCGCTCTTCAAAAAGGAAACTCGGTATTACGTTGTCATCTTCCAGAAAACCTTTCACTGTGTGAGAAATAAAACGATCGGGGTATCCCGCATTTAGAAAGGTTGTTTCCAGTGTTTTCAACTCGCTGTCAAAATTGGAAGAGATGTGTACCAGTAATAGTTGGCGAATTCTTTGTACAGCCCATTCTTTTCACAAGCGCAGAATTATTGAAGGCCTAATGATCCAACAATGGAGCCCCAGTTTGAACAAACAAGCTCATTCTTACGTTGCGAAACTGTTCCCATCGGGAATCACTTAAAACATATAAAAATAAGCTCATAGCGGTCTTTTTACCCTGAAGATGACTTAATTAGTCGAAAACGTTTGGTTTCCTTTTTTAAACGTTTTTAGCCTTGTAAATAGTGCTTTTTTATGATGAAATTTCTCCTTTAAAATGAGTAAATTTGTATTTTTTCAGGTTCAACCTTTTTATGCTTGACAAAATTCACAAAAAACATAAAAAATTGATCATTAAAAATCCCCGTAACTCAGCTTCCTGTCACTCCTGTAAACTCTGCTTCTTAACTTTTTTCTCCTCCCCATTTCTGCCCTCTTTCCAAAGAATTATAATATTATATAGTCACAAATTCTTCTAATTTAAAGGGGGCTCATAAATTGCTTTTAACACAAGTGAAAATACAGAGATTTTTGTATTTGTATGCAACTCCTCAGAGTATCTTAAATTTGTAACAACCACACCTATTGTTTATGCTGTAATGCACATGAAAGTACCTGAGTTGAGAAGGATGTTAAAAAGTTTCTCCTGCTTATCATCTCCAGGAACAGAAATGACTGTCTGACTTATGTCCAGATTTGAACCACCAATTGTACCCACAGCCACAAACAGATAATTCTCCTTCAAAAAGTCTGCCGCCAGACGCTGAATCTCGTCAGGGAAAGTAGCACTGAACATGAGCGTCTGCCTTTGGGTTTTATCAGGCATCTCACACCTCTCAACTATCTTACGCACATCACTCTCGAATCCCATGTCCAACATGCGGTCTGCCTCATCCAAGACCAGATAGCGCACATTTGCCAGACTCACCTGCAACAAATGACACAATATCTAAAGCTATATATATTAGTTGCATCTTAGCCATGTTGAATTTAATTCAAGCCTTAGGACACATTTTTGCTAATAATATTTTTTTTTCCATGAGCACAATTGGAAACAGATTTTAAATTGAATCCTAAAGTTTAGATTTATAAAAACCAACAGGAATACCCCATAACCTCAGCCGATAGACAACAATTACAAGTAGTATATTTGATTGTGTGCTAGAGTGAAGGCTAAGAATCAGTTTAAGACTTAATTATCCCCAACTGACCTGACTCAAATGGGATTTAATGATGGTGTTTAAAGGAGCTACGTCACGGATAACACATCTTGAAAAAAGTGGCAAGTTTTTTCAAGTTTGTCATTCGTAATTCTCCTTAATCTTCCTCAGTCGTAACCATCCTTGTTTAGTTTTGGTTTATTATTACTTCCTTGGTGTTTTTCTACTTTAGCAAACTATTATTCTGAGGCTTCCTTCAATGAGAAAATAATTTTTTTAGATCAGAAAAATGACTGAAAATGCCGTGACATAGTTCCTTTAAGGGCTGTGATTTTTTCATCAAGTTGCAGTTAATTTTCTTGTAAGTTACTGTGAATCCAACAGTACAAAGCACAACAAATGTGCTCAAGCATGATTTTTTATCTGCAAAATGATAGTCACCAGTATAGAGAAACATTTGTCCACACATTACACCCATCCACAGCTGAGATTTCATCAAACACAGGTATAGTGTCAATTCACAGAAAAATAGCTCATTACACTGCACAACAATTTACATGATCTCAAGATACATTATTACATTCAACTAATACAAAAATTACCAGTATGAAAAAAAAAAACCTTTTTCCACACTAATGTTGGACTGTACAGTTGGGCTTTAGTCAGCCACAAACAACATGGAAGTTCACAGAAACAATGTCAGTACATGTATTGCACCACAATTTATGTGTGCTCGAGGTAACAATTTTGCAACGTCTGGTGAAAACCAACTAAAAGTTGGGCTTTTGCCAGATGCAGGTAAATTTGGTTGGCCACCATCTGTTGACCATTACTGTTTACTGAGGAAGATAATTGCTCAACAAGAGTGCTTGCTGAAAGAGGCTCATCTGTACTAACTAAAGGTAAAGAATATAATTATACCAACCCGATTCCTGTCAATAAAGTCAATCAGTCGTCCTGGTGTGGCAATCAAGAAGTGACAGCCTTTTCTTATCTTATCCAGTTGGTGTTGTACACTCACTCCACCATAACATACTGCCGCAGACACTACAGTCCCATGAGAAAACTTTGAAACTTCCTTATGTATCTGTACAGCAAGCTCACGTGTTGGCGCAAGACAGAGTGCTGCTGGAGTTTGGGTTTCCCCAGTCAAGTAGCCACCACTAAGATGACCTTGCTTGATCATGGAGGTCAATACTGGAACTAAATATGCAACCTAAATGAAATTGAAAGGATGCCTCACAATCACTAGAATGTGGTATCTGTTACTTATATACTCCTATCCCAAGGGGTACTCAGATGATAAAGTGACAGGGTAGTATGAATGAAGACATACATAAAATACCCTGGGCTGAAACTTGACCTACACGATAAATGAAGGCATCAGTTTTCAATTTAAACTAAAAAACATATTTGGCAAATTTTATCCCTTCCCTCCCCCCCACCCCCAGAAAAAAAAAACATACTTCCCTGGGGTTCATTACTCCAAGTGGTGTATATGGCTTTCCCTTGTGTTTTGGGTAAGTGGCAAGCCCAACCTGCAGGACTAAAGACTGCCCCTCATCAAATGTCTCCCTACCAAACACCCAACGATGACAAGACTGATCCTTAATCAAGGGTAACGACCCCACTGAGTGTAGCTCTCAACCCACTGACACCCGGCAAGCTTCGAAAAAATGGTAGATTCAAGCACCAAGTGGCCTTGTTTAGCCCTGTTTGATCCAATTTCGTCCCAATCCTCGCGAAAAGTGCTTTCTAGCATGAACAGTTGGCGTTTCTTTGGGTTTCAGGATGTTGCCTAGCATTTTGAATTCGGGCATGCGCACAATTCAAAATTTTGAGTTAGTTTTTTACGCAAAAAACTCCCGTCTACGGCTCTTCACGATTTAGCGCACAATCCCGTTGGTTCCTTCTCATTTCGATTTTCGTTTTTTGCTGTCGAGTTACCGATACGACCACTGTGTCTGGTGATGAGAAAAGTTTGGCCTCAAAGCTCGCTTGAAAAAGAAAGAGTTGGCCAAAAGTAGCAGTCGGTGGGAAGTCCATGATTTTCTTGTGTTTTTGAGGTAAAAGTTCCTTGGTTTTCTGGCTGTTACTCAGGTTTACTTGATCCGATCATTGTCATTCAGGCATCACTTACAAGACCTTTTTGTGTTGCATCGACTTACTATCAAAGCTTTTCAGGGTCACTTAAACTGATGACGTTACAAGTGGAACAAGACGCCTGCTCATTCTAGGGTGCATATGGGCACAACTGGCATCAGGGGGTTAAGTTCATGAGACATTTCCATGGACTTCACTTACTCATCAGCAAAGTCATAGTTATTGGTCTCCAAAATATTTATCTGTCTGTCCAGTCGTGGGTGGAATTTTGTCACACTAGGGCAAATTTTATTGGGACTCAAAACTACTATATCCAAGTCTGTGAGTCTAGGTAATTGATCTGGACTTCTCAGAGAAAAGAAATATACAAACACACACTGTAGCATTTTTTACTCACCGTTTTTCCTGAGCCTGTCTGCGCACAAGCCATCAAGTCTCTCCCAGCCAATGTTATGGGGAGTGCATGTTTCTGAATGGGTGTTGGTTTTGTGAACTGTGCCCTCTTAATATTCATTGCACACTGTTCTAAAATCCCAGCTTCTTCAAAAGAAGAAATTGCTGGAGGAATCTCTTTGCCAGTAACCCTTACTGGGATCTCATCATATTTATCAAAATTTAAACCACTGTGTGGCGCGTCCTGAAAAAGCTCATCCACATCGCTGGGGAGTTCAGGTGGAATGTACGTCACTGGAGCCATCTTGTTCTCAGGTCCTGAACAAAACATCAAATTGTAACATTAGAAGGTAAGCTACCAAAACAGAGAAAATAAAAGCAAAAATCTTTGAATGACTGTGCAGTCATTTAGCTGTTCAGCCTTCTCAACATGTTTTGAAGTAGGTGCTATAATAACTAGAGAATTAGAGCCAAAGGGTGGGTCCCTTGCCTGCTAAAAGAAAGAGAAAAAAAATCAGCATGAAGTTAACCACAAACAATCATTGAAAGATGACTGCTGGCATATTTTGAGAAAGCTTGTTCCAAGCAATAGACACTCAAATTTGCGTGTTGTGTTCATTGCATTGTGTCCTACAACACTGCCGCTACCCACCCTAGCATCACCAAGTATTGCTCAACACTGCCTCTAACCAGCCTAGCATCACCAAGTATTACTCAACACTGGCTCTATCCACCCTACCATCACCAAGTATTGCTCAACACTGTCGCTACCCACCCTAGCATCACCAAGTATTGCTCAACACTGGCTCTATCTATCCTACCATCACCAAGTATTGCTCAACACTCCCTCTACCCACCCTAGCGTCACTGAGTATTGTGGAAACCTAACAAAGTGCTGGGAAGACCGTGCCATGGCGTGTTGTGTTCATTGCATTGTGTCCTACAACACTGCCGCTACCCACCCTAGCATCACCAAGTATTGCTCAACACTGCCTCTAACCAGCCTAGCATCACCAAGTATTGCTCAACACTGCTGCTACCCACCCTAGCATCACCAAGTATTGCTCAACACTGGCTCTATCTATCCTACCATCACCAAGTATTGCTCAACACTCCCTCTACCCACCCTAGCGTCACTGAGTATTGTGGAAACCTAACAAAATGCTGGGAAGACCGTGCCATGGTCTGGTCTCCCTGTAATGAGTGATGGACTGCCATCCCTGTGATGAGTGGTAATTTAATATGATGTCAAGCTTGGAGTAATGATGCTGAGTCCAAATTCCCACATGTGGTAGTAGTAGAGTATTTGTAAAGGAAATGTGAATGTCAGGGTTTTGAATCCTATTGAACTTTTTTTCTTGCAAATGGTTGTTTCCTAGCTACTAGGTTTTCTCTTTCTATAGATGTGACCAATTATAATGGAAGTTTCAATACATCAAATCCCAGATACAAACAATGGTTAAGAACATACACATGTTTACTTGTGCATGTAATTCCACATAAAATATGATTAATCTTCACAACACCAGGGTAGGTAGCCATCTAGAGAGGTAGAGGTACATGTCTTGTACCACTCACCTTAAGTTTCTGTATCCATACAAAGTAAACAAGCTATCTTAAGGTCTCTACCACCCTAGGGGCCACATTGGCTTCATAATAAAAGGAAGTCCCACATTTTCCCAGGCACAGCAAAGTGAATCAAAGAGTATAATGGCTCATCACACCAAAAAAATCTCATGCCAAAACTATACATGTTGTAGGCACGCCTCACTGTGTAATAATACCATTACTACACATGGGAGTTGTCATGGATTATTACTGTTCTGATGAAATGATGAATGAGATCCTCACAGTTAAATGTATTCAACCTCAGCATTTGAAAACACACACCAGAAAAAGTTCAGACTTGACTGGTCAAGCCTGAATTTTGTCAGGTTTGTTTTTTCAACTGCTTAAGTTCAATACATTTAACAGTGAGGATCACATCCATCATTTCTTCTGTACATCCACAGTTCACATAACTATGATTTATTTTATTTAATTATAATTATCCATTCTCACTACTCTGTTCACCAAGTCATGGTCCCAAACATGTATATTACAGCTGTAGGCATTGACCGAACACTGTAAAAACTTAACAAGTTCTAACCTCTTCCTCTACTGTGTTCTTGGTTTGGACACTCCCTAGCAAAATGACCTGCTTCACCACATTTATAACAGTTTCCACCACCTGGGAAATAGAAAAATGAGTTGTAAAATAAATCTAGTTGGGTTAGCTTGAAAAAAAGATAGAGAAAAAAAGCAAATAAAATTTGAAAATGAATATAAATATGTACACAATAGTTAACAGCTGACAGGCCTAAAAAGAAGCCTCTTTTTGCTGTATATCTAAAAATGAACACCTGGTGCAAAAACAATTATACCTCTTTGAACTAAGAATCAAACATGGCATGATAGGAAACCATACTTTATGGCATAAAGGCATTAATGAAGTTACTGTCAACAGAATTAGGTTTGGCAATGGGATAAATTTGCTTCAAAACAAAATGATCTACTGTACTTTGGCACATAGCAAAGTTTAACTTCATGTTTAAGTGATCTTTCTGCAGTCAAGCGTGGTTTCATTTGCACTATATTGTAAAGAGCTACACGTAAACCAACTCAAATACAACTGCAAAATTACACAAAAGACACCTTCAGACTCGGAAATTCTGGAGGACAATCACACTAACAGTACGTGAGGTAACTGTGCTAAGTGATCACGCTTCTAGCTGCAAACGATCAATGGTAACAACTGGAGAAACCTTACTGCTGAAAATGTGGAACAAGCCACAAAATTAAGTCATACCTTTATCTGGAGACGAAGTTGAGGCAACAGCAGGGCAATCCCTTGCAAAGTGTCCCTCCTCCCCACACTTGTGGCAAGTGTTTTCTAAACCTGCGAGAAAAAAGCAGTTAATTAACAAACTTGGAAACAGTCATGACAAATTGAAGGTCCAATATTCTATAACTTGACAACCATCCACTCAGTAGTAAGCAGTGCTTTCAATGAGCATGGACGACCGACAAAAAGCATCTGCAAATTTGCTCAAAGAAGGCGGCTACTATTTTTCCCTAGATTGAAGTAATTAAAGAAGGATTTCTTTCAAACCTTGTTGATACAGTCGGCCACTCTACTCAAACCAGCTGCCTACTATTGAAACCCCTGAGTAACTTAAAATAACTGTGCAATGTTGTACTTTGTGCATCAGTCATGGAGGATGGGAGGTGATACTAGCAGTTAGTGTCCCAGAAACTGATTACAACTGTACATGTAAGTGCTAGCCTTCTCAAAACTTCTTCATCATAGAGTCCCTTGCATTCCTGTGTATGGGAACATTGAGGTGAAACATGGCTAACATGAATCTACTTCTGATATCCCATGTAGGAGGAGGAATGGATCATACCAGTACAACCCACCGCCACCCCTCCCTGCTATCTTCTTTCCTTGCTATAAACAATAATATTTCTTGTGTAAGATTACAACCTACCCCCGGAAGATGTACACTCTCTGGACATGTGGCCCACCTCTCCACATTTATAGCAAGTTTTGTCTCCTGAGGTAAGATGAAAAAAATCAAAATTAAACCACAGAAATATTAATGAACAAGGGTAGGTTGGTTATTAGGTTCATTCTTTGTAAAGAAACCTTAATTTCCTAGTTTCCATAAAGAAAGAGTGGTGAGGGGAAGAGATTAGCTGCTTGCAAGCTAAACACGTGAAATTTGGGAGAACTGTGGCTGCAAAATAATCTAGTTTTGCTGATGCTTTCCGCAAATTATCTTGAGTTCTTTTTTTTTCCAAACTTCCAGTCGCGTTTCATAACTCAATGGAACATTGACAATATTTTGAATTCTATCCATTCCTGCAATTAAGCAAGCAAGTAGTTAATAAAGAGAGTTAGCTGACCTCTTCCTCTACGTTCTCCTTGCAACTGGTTGGGACATTCTCTGGCAAAATGACCAGTTTCACCACATTTATGACAGCTCTGACCACCTGGAAAGACAGAAATTAGTTTTCTAAAAGACAATGCTCACGTATGTTGTAATAATGTATTACTAATAATTTGCCACCGGACAAAATAAAAATATGAGGAGTATGTACCATATTTTCTCGATTAAATGCCGGACCCTCAATAAACGAAGGGTTCAAATAAACGCCAGGTCTACAGGGCTGAGTTTAAAATAAATGCCCCCCGGCATTTATTCGGGGTCCTGGTGTTTATTTGAGGTCCCGGCATTTATTCAAGATGGGTATATTAAATCAGGATTATGTGTCGTGACTGCATACTAGTTCTCTTTCTACCATTATATTTGAATTTATACACTAATATTCAAACCGAACTACCTTTTACAAAAGTTACTCCTCACTAAAACGATTGGAACAAATGATGCATCAGGTAGTGTGTCAATCTCTTTTAAATCATGGTAACTTTTCTGCGGGCTTGTACATCAAGCAAGGATCAATCTCTTGGGTCTCTCCACCATTTCTCCAGCAGTTCCTTGCAATTGAATCGTTCCATAATTTTGTTTTTCTCGGAACTGATGGAGAAGGAACCTCGCCACCACCTTCAAAATTGCTTCCACAGTAAGTTTGCTGTTGGGCAGTTACCAATACACTTCCTCCGTGTTTCATGCATGGAGAAACGTAACGTTGAGAAGAGTTCAATCACTGTTTCTGTCAGTTATGTTTTTTTAAATAACTTACCAGATTCACTTAGATGAGACAAAGCTGATGACATTGTTTCACAGTTTTTAAACGTTTTTGTTGAATTTTGGTTCTGGTTGAATAAACTTCCAATACTGAAAAATGCATTTAATAAATAAACGCCGGGCCCTTAATAAACGCCGGGCCCTTAATAAACACCATGTCTACGTGGCTACGCCCCCGGCATTTACTCGAGAAAATACGGTATATACATACATATACATTAACTGTGGCAAGGGTCAATAACAGGGCTCATGCAACAAATGAATATTCACCATCAAATTAACAAAGGGAAACATACAATAATATTTAACAACTATAATCCAAATAATGAAAGTAAAGGGGAAAAAAGCAAGCTCAAACACACTTTATTGTTCTCACATCTAAAACACAAAATGTGTGTACAGGATATTGTGGCTGGTAGGCCAGAAGTTTATCTTTGTAAAAGAAAAACAGACTAGACCTGGTCATTTGATTATCTATCTTTCTTTCTTACCTCTCCCTCCACGATCCTCTTGACTGGGACATTCTCTAGCAAAGTGACCAACTTCACCACATTTATGACAGCTCTGACCACCTGGAAAGATAGGAGAGAGACCACCATTCAACAATGATTATCTCATCTTATGCTCTTTCTCAGCTGTTACTTTTATAAGACTCTTAATTGTCCAGGATACTTCTTATATGTGCTTGATGAGATGCCACCAAAGACCAAATGACCTGGAAAAGCTATGAAGCTGCCGCCTGTTAACTAAGGCCTCCAGTTACTCAACAGCAGTAGAAAAGATGATACAGAGGGCTCCAGAGGCTCACTGCATATAAGGTAAGAGGATAAACTACATCCTTGGTTGGAGGGCAGATAACAAATAAGAGCAGTTATGTAGGGAATCTCATTTCTATGCCACAAAGAAGTTCTCCAGAATTTGTATTAGATAGCTAATTGGCTTTTCCTACTAATTTTTAGATTCTCCTGGAATATGCTGTTCTTTGTTGGGTCCTTGCAAGGTGTAGTAGTGAACTATTAGAAGTAATACTTTGAGGAATAAAGTTTCTTGTTCCATAAATTAATTATCATTCAGTAACGGACATACATACCAATGGAGGACAAAAGATATGAAATATACAACGATCTGAACTGCAGATGAAAGATTTACTAAAGCTTCAAAATTTCTCCAAATAAAAGAAGTGTAAAAAACTTAATGCACAAGACCTTTCAATGACCCTACAATACTGGTGCAGTGCTCTACCAAATGAGCTATCCAGCAAGCTGTGAAGATCACAACCATGCAGCTAACAAAATGTACTGTTTACTTTATACAGAGTACATTGATGTGCCATGCAAACTAGCAGACCTGCTATCTAGATTGTGAGATAAATGGTGACCATAAAGACATCAGCCTTAAAGCAGTACATACATGTATAGGTACAGTACCATTGTTACCTTGAGGAACTGCACTACGTGGTAAGCGTCCAGTGAATGACATCTCTTGCTGTTGTTCACTTGCCCCTCTTGATGTATGAGACCATTGATGTTGTTCAACATTCTGTTCTGTTGGTCTCCATGAAGATGAACTTCCTTGTCCTAAGTGTGTCATGATGAAAACCAAAGTTTATGATCAAGAGAAAAAAGGTTAACAAAAAATTTTGGAAGATAGAAGTATTCAACATTAGATACCCGTTACAAAATTGGATGTAGTTGAAAGCGTAGCATTGAACATAGCAGGGTACGCTGACACATTTTTTTATTTTATCTTATTTGGAATTTGTTTTGTGGTACTGGCATACCATGGTAGCGTGGTAGTATATATGACCGAGCTCACGTTTCGTTGAATGAGTTCAACAATAAAAAACACACTAAATTCACTTGGAAATTGTTTTATAGTGCTTGCGTATCGTGACACCATAAGCGCATAACATTATGATATGAAATCGGACTTTAATATTACCTTCAACATTAGAATAATCATTGGCCATCTCATTCATATAACTGTTGCCTCTTCCCGGTGCATAGCTTGGAGTTGGTTGACTTATCACCCCACCCCCCCGGCCAGGTCCTCTGGGATTGAAAACAGCCTCCTCTTGTCTGACGCCCATAGCTTGCTGATGGTTAGTTACTTCAGCTGACTTGCCATAATTTTGCTGTCCAAACGGTACTTGAAATGGTTGTTGCTCATTTTGAATACCTACAAAAAAAAGAAAAAAAATCTGCTGGTAACATGCATTTCTCAAAAGAAAAAGAGCATTTTAAGGCCCAAAAAACTGACAGATGAACATTTGTAGAATGATATCCCAATCTATCAGGGGATTAAGTAGGGTGAAGTGACACACAAGCCAAGGAGGCCCACACGGCCTGCGCTTATCCCAGTTTCTGTAGCATCAAGCAACTGAGAGTATTGCTACTCCCCCCTGTATGGGATGCTAGTCCATTGCAGGGTTACCCTCAAGAAATATGTCACCAGTACCCATTTTATACATCTGGGTGGAGAGAGACAATGTAGGGTAAAGTTTCTTGTCTAAGGAAACAACACAATGGCAGGGACTGGGCCTCAAACCACCAACTTTCATATCTGAAGTCCATGTGCTAACCACTACACCACTGCACCCCACTATCAGGGGATTAAATTACTGTTAATTTCCTGGCAATTTTGAGGGCTTAAGGCTTAATACTAACATCATGACCATTACGTCAAACAAATAGGGGCTTTAATGCAGTTAAAAAACTGTCATCACTTGAACTTTCTGGAGGTTTCAAGAAACATGTCCAGGTAACATCTTAGGGCATTTTCTTTCTTACCTTTTCTCTCACAACTTTCAATTAATTTAAAAATAACTGTATAATGCGTGCAATTGTAATAAACACACTACCTCCCCTGCCAGGTCCTCTGGGGTTAAACATGGCTTCCTCATGTCTGAAGCCATTGCCTTGATAGTTGTTGATCATTTCAGGTCCATTTACAGCTTGCTGGTTGTAATTATTTAGCTCGCCAACATTTCCACTCCTCTGTGGTTGTTCATAGTAATTTTGTGTTTTATATCCTTGAAATGATTGCTCATTTGGATTACCTACCAAAGGAATACATTAGCTCAGTTACTGACAACACATGATACATCCTATGTTACTAAAGGACCCATCCTCACTAAGCTGTTGAAATTTATTGTAGTTTCTACACTGAACCAAAATTCATGACAAAATTTGAATCAAATGAAATACACCTGTACATATTGTTTGGAAACCAAGGACAAATTTACCTGATTTATGTTACTATTGCACTTTGAATTTTAACAAAAAGTTGTTGAGCTCCAAGGAAGGATCACAGTGCTTTTGAGGTTTGGCAGGCTTTGACAAAGTTTGGTAGGAAATGAAGATGGTGTTCACAGTTGCAAACCACTAGTCAGCCAGCAAGCTCTCAGGGGGGAGGGGTGGGGGAGGGGAAAGAGCGAGAGCTTGCGATTAGGAATTTGAATTCCGCCTCCAGTGCCCGCTGTGGTTCCCTGTTGTCTGAGCTGTCAGATTTTGGCCAATCAGCACAAACCAGAAACGAGTTTCAAAGTATACAAACACTTGATAAAGCACATGAAAGATAAATTTTCTCCTTGAAAAGGTCAGTTTTCACGTGTTATGCAAATTTGATGCACTTTAGAACTGAAATTAACTTCGGGCTATATTCGCTATTTCGTACAAATTCTTTTACAGTTGTCATTGACTATGAGTTTCAAAGTCTTAATCGCAGGATAAAGTGTGCAAAAGAAAGGTTTGATTTGTTCATACATCACTCGCGTAATTTACTTTCAATTGAGACTCACAGTACGCAAATTCAGTTGACTGTGAGTGTAGGATCTAGTTTGCACGGATTGCGGACCTGCATTCCCATGATTCCTTTGGGCAGGTTTTTAACATGTGCTCGGGTTAAAATTGCACGTAGGCTGTTTCTTTGTGATATTTTGGAGATATTTTTGCCTTTATTTCTAGACATTCAACTGTATGAGGTACTTATTAAGTTGTTTTGTATTTGTTAATGTCACTGTTCCTGAGGAACGTAGCGCAACTGCAATAGGCTATAAATAAGCGCGACACGCAAAACAAAGTAAAACACTCTCAGGATGGCGATATTGAGGGGAACACTGCCTTGCAGTTGGTTAGTCTATGCGACTTCCGATTTGCGTGACAAAAACACCTCACTTATCTCCCCAGCACTACGAGCTTAATACTAGACAGCACGTGCTGGATCGGACAAGAGTATTGGTTAGCAGGCGATACATAAAGGCAATGAAGCTGACAAGCTTGGGAGAAGTCGCTGAACAGACTTAACCGCACCATGCAGGAGTGACCCTAGTTTATTGAAGCACAAATAACATAGCCAACCTAACCTGCGATCAGGCTCTATTTTCGTTTCGCTCGGTGAAACATTCAGGCGGGATGGGCGAAACGAAAAATAGAGCCTGATACAATTCTTCTATGGAACGTCTACCGCCCACTTTTTTGATTGATTGACATTCAACAAAACAGCCAATCAAAATTTCTTCTGCTTGCACGATCCTCGGTATGCAAATTTCCCATAACGGCAATTCGCAAAAAGTCACGCAAATGTCGACAAAATAAGAAAATCATAGGCTACGAGATATCTTCTAGGCACAACCACTCAAATTTACACGATTGCTAACTTGAAGGTTCTGGTATTGTACATGATTGCTCTGTCTGAGCTGAAACTGAATGAGCATTCAAAACACGACGAGGTTGTCATGTACCAAAATATGCTGCACGCTTGAATCCTTTCCCATTTCAGGTGGTATCCGGAAATATTCTCTTCGCATTTCTCCCCGATTTTCTGCGTAAAAAGCCTTGGGCAATTAAGAGAAGTACCTTCAGTTTCATTCTTTAGTAAAGATATAAATAAAACCGTTTATAAACAAAGGAGTATTTTGTAATTTAATTTAGTTCCAGAAGTGATAAATATTTGAGATCAGCAGCGAATTTTATCTATAAACAGCAGCGAATTTTAAAACGAAGAACATTTATTATAAAACTAGTCAGATCCTTTGATGTCAATGTCAGAGATCAATAAAACGACATAAGTGTTAAACAATGAATGAATATAAACTGAAATCGTTATTGCGACTTGATTGCGGCGCTCGCCAAACATCAGTTTACCGTTAAGTTTACCGAATTATCGGTTGACTTGTTGATCATTCTTGCTTGGCGAAAGATACTTGCTCGTCTGCTGTTCATTTTGTTCCGTAAAACGCGGAAACAACTACTACTCTGTTCATGTTATCAATACTAGCTGAAAGCCGTCAAATGAAAATTCCAAGACACGATGCGATAAAACGGAATACATACTTCACTGTTGCTATACTTCTCTGCTCCAGGTAAGAGACAGCTTGCGTCAAACCGAACGCCATTCTCAGGAGAGAAAGAAATGGTGACAATTCTCATAGAACGACTAGAATTTATTAAAGCAACACATTTTACTTCGGCAGACTTGTTCCTTGGTTGTTCCTCGGCAATGGCGGTCGGATCAAAATTGTGAGCGAGTCTCGTAGACAATTTACTTCCGTTGACAGCTCTATTGTTAAAGGACCAATCAGATTGCGAGATTCCCTCGGCCAGAATTCGGCCGCCGACACGAACTCCTGTGAGAGATTGTATCAGGCCCTATTTTAGCGAGCGACCAACGTAAGAGAATATGAGAGCGATGCTAAAATTCGGCCCGATCGCAGGTTATAGCCAACCCATCTCCAAAGGGAGGGAGGGAGGGAAAAAATTTTTGCTAAATTGACAAAACACTGGCTGCACTGCATGAGAGAATTACAAATTGAACCTTGAACAGGTTGCTTAAGCTTTTATACCTAGACAGTGTCGGCTAATGTAGCCAGTAGTTAAGGCTGTACTATACAACAGCTTGGCCTTACACGTGTACTATCTTAGTTATGAATAGGTCCTTAATGCTATCGACCAATGCAATAAAACGTATGAAAGTGCTAACTAGAAACAAAGCCATACTGTTGTAGGTCTAGCTACAACGGAGCTATTGATTTTAGTGACCTTGGGATCCCAACTGCATAGTACTAGTAGTTCTATTGATAGCGAACATGCCATGAAAGGCTCACTGAGAATGAGTGTCACGTTCCATTAACAATATTATACTGATCTAACAGTAAAATCTTATTTAATGTCACTGTTCTTAGGAACGTAGTGCAACTGCAATAGGCTATAAATAAGCGCATAAAGGCAACGAAGCCGACAAGCTTGGGGGAAGTCGTTGCACAGACTTAACCGCCACAGATGCATGCAAAGCAATGCATCCCCCCAAGCAGAAAAAAGAAAATTTTGTTCAGTTTGTAGAAAAGTAATCCGAAACAGTAGCCATCTTAGGTGCAACCGAGTGTAAAACTGCTTGTGGGGTTCTAATGTGCTGGTAACAGTCGGAAGACCAGCGACCTAGTACTTTAATGAGCCAATCTGGCAAACCAGCAGCAGCCGCAGCTGAGGCTGCCCCTATGCGAAAGCTGTGGCCCTTGAGACCAGCAGCCCTGGCACTATCTCGAAGAAGGTGTGAAGTGACCTCTCGGGTGAGATAGTGACCTGACTGGAAGAACAAAAGAGGACCCGGTGGTGGCCTACCCAAGAGAAAGTATTCCCGCATGGCCGTGACTGCACAAATGATGGACCCAGTACAAGCTACTGTGAGGGAATGACCATGCCTACAGACGTTGGTTTAGGACAATTTGACCTGAACCGTCATAAACTGTGGGCATGCCAGATTGGGGGAAAGGTAATGCAATTAAAAGAAAGATCGAAGCTCGGCCTATACTTGCGTACCCCTGAGTAGGTAAACTCGCTACAACGAAGGAAGCCAAAAAATGCCAAAGTAAAACCAGCCCAAATCATAGCAAAATCCCAGGGACTAAGCCAAGACTGCAAAATGGGACGAATGGCGAAAAGCACCTGAGGTGTAACTGGTTGACGGCAAATGTGCCTATCGCCCTGAAAATGAAGTATGCCCCGTAAAACTTTATGCAATAGTAGCTTGCCCTTAAGAGGGTCGCTGTACCCTGCAGTAATGTGGAGATTGCGAACCGCCGCTAAATAAAGTTTTATAGTGCCACGGCGGACCGTCCTTGCTAAGTAGGATGCAAAATAAACTAGAGTCCCTTCGGAGGCAGGTAGCACATCTCCAGGTGGACTTAGGAGACGATTCATCAGGCAAAAGGTTAGGAAACGCTTTTCCCCACAGCTGTTGGTTCTGTTTGTGTTCTTGGCAAGGCCCCAGTTAGCGTAGGTGAAGGCGGGATGGTACAAGGGTTCTGATCTGCGTTGGGAGCGAGAGCCCGAAAACGCTGCATCTGAAAGCGGGAGAGCGCATCAGCAATATCGTTTGAAACGCCTGAAACATGGCAAGCCTGTACCAAGAAATTATGTTTCATTGAAATAAGAACCAAAAATCTGACCAAATACAGAACACAGGGTGCCTTGGAGTGCCCAGAATTGATAATGGCGACTACAGATTCATTGTCACACCAAAACTGTAGGCATTTCCCCGTGAAAAATGGGTGCCAAATTGCGCAGGCGACAACAATGGGGGACAGTTCCTGCCACTCGATACTGATTCCCCAATCCTTGTTTAAGCGCATGTGGGGCGGCCAGTGACCCTGAAACCACTTTCCCTGGAGAAAACCGCCAAAGCCTATGGTGCTAGTGGCATCAGTATAGAGCTCTAAGTCAGGGGCTGGGGTGGTGGAAGACTCAAGAAAAAAGGAACGCCCGTTCCATTTTGTGAGGACAACTGTCCACATATCAAGATCCTTGAAGAACTCCCTGTTAAGCCTCACGTGGTGAAAACGACTGGGGACTCCCCAAGTTAGATTTAGCACACGCTGAAGGAAGGTTCTTCCTGGGACTACCACCTTGCATGCGAACTGGAGAGTGCCAATCAGAGATTGAAGCTCTACCAAGTGCACGGAGTGGCGTTTCTTGAAGGACGTTAGAAGCTCATTTATCCTAGTTAGTTTGTCCTGGGGAGGCGGGCTTCCATGCGCACACTATCGAGGACAATACCCATAAATTCAACAACTTGGGAGGGGCCAATGGTTTTAGACGCTACCACAGGGGCTTTAAGTGACATGAAAACCCTAAGGAGAATGCTAAAGCTAGAAAGACAAGATAATTTTGTCCATTCCGCGATAAAGAAGTCGTCTAGAATATGAATAACATACTGGAGGCCATAGTTATGTTTAAGTATCGACTCCAGCCCATCCGACAATAGGTTAAACAGGAATGGACCGGAGCAGACCCCAAAGGGTAAGTACATATCCACATAGTACTGGGATTGCCAGTAAATGCTCAGCAAGCTCTAGTCGTTAGGGTGGATTGGTATCAAGCAAAAGGCAGATTTGAGGTCCATTTTCGCCATGAAGGCTCCCTTTCCCAGGGACTGGAGAATATGAATAGCATCATCCACCCGCACATAACTTAAAGAAAAGGGGTCCTTGGGAATAAGGTCGTTTATGCTGTCCCCTGGAGGGTAGGAGATGTGGTATATGGTGCGCCATTCGGTTGAGTCCTTTTTGGGGACTACACCCACAGGATGACATTGAAAATTACGTAGAGGGGGTGACGGGTAGGGCCCTGCTACCCAACCAAGTGTAACCTCCTTCTGCAAATTCAAGGTAACCACCTCCGGATGCTGAGTGGCTGAGATAAGGTTAGGGGAAACCCGGGATGAAGGAGGACCCGAATAACCGATGCTTGCTCCTTCCTTAAGCGTGCTAAGCAAATTAGAAACAAAGTTACGATCTGGGTGATTCGCTAATTCTAACTCTAAGGGATAAATGTCAATAGGTGTGGATACTTGTGGCTTCAAATGGCACCTTAGTTGTCCTACTTTACTTCTTGCCACGCTCGCTGGATGGGGAAGACTTGGAGGCACCTGTGTTGCTGGGTGGTTGCTGTGGGCAGGATAGGGCTGAGTGACTGCTGGAATAACAGCGGCGGCACACATGCGGGTAGTTGCAGTTATGGCGCTTGCAACCGGAGGACTTGTGGAAGTTGAAGCAGAGTGTCTGGGTACAGCAAGGCTTTCTGTGGGGGTCAGCGGAAGGACAGTCGTCTTGAATATGGTACGGACTTGAGCAGAAATTGCAGTGGGGCTTAGCTAAACCCGAGAAAGTCACAGTCCAAAGTTCTAGATCTATCGTGTCCCAGCTAATAGACAAGTCGTAAGCCGCACGCCTACGAAACTGTTGGTCATACGAAAGCCAAGCCATGCCTTTAAATTTGGCAACTGCGCGACTAATAATTTGCTGGTACTTAATTAGTTCGAGCACCCTTCGAGGATATGCTGCAACGATCACCAGCATATATGCCATGTAGGCATCTAGCCACTTTTGGAAGGTGTCTATCACTGGTTTCCGCTTCCTAACCATGGTGACCAGGGAACCCATGGGACCTAGGGCCGAGTCGTCTAATCTGAGCTGAAGCTCAGGGCCTGGGTCTGATAAAAGTTGTCTGGGTCTGATAAAAGTTGTCAAGATCAATGTACTCACCGCGGAGTATCTTCTCCTCCAAATTACGTTCCACTGGCCTTGAAAGACCCAGAGGGGAGGCCATTCCAGGGGTGCGTGGGTGCTAATCGGCTGGAGGCGGAACAGGACCGCCTTCGGCGCTCGTAAGGCGACCAAAGCGTTGCTGATCGACTCCGCAACTATCTCCTCGATGGCGGCACGCTGTGCTGAACTCAGTGTTGTCTGCGACTGGGAGGCAGGTGGCTCTGGTTCGTCCCTTTCGAACATTTCGTCGATTGAGGACGACGAAGCTTCGTCCAAGAGGGCGTTGTCCTCTTGTTCGGCTTCGTGCGGCTCTGCACGCGATGATGCACGGTTTGCTGTTTGGGCAGATTGCTGGCGGTCTGCGGCCTGATTGGCACGACGGTGGCAAATTTGTCCAGCCTTTGTACCCAGCGATGTCTTCTTCTGGGTGCGCAGCGATGTTTTGCTGGTGTTCCCAGGCAAGGCCTTTTTAAGCCTGGCGAGGAGCTGCCCTTGGGAACCAGTGATGGGCAGATTCAGCGCTTGGAGGCGAAGCTTCAAGACCTCACTGGAGAGAGCCAATAGATTTTCGCGTTGAGCGGAGGTGCGTTTGCCGGACGATGTAGAGCGAGGACAAACCATGGTAAAAATTTAGACTAAATTGACAAAACACTGGCTGCAGTGCACAAGAGAATCACAAATTGAACCTTGAACAGGTTGCTTAAGCTTTTATACCTAAACAGTGTCTGCTAACGTAGCCAGTAGTTAAGGCTGTACTATACAACAGCTTGGCCTTACACGTGTACTATCTTAGTTATGAATAGGTCCTTAATGCTATCGACCAATGCAATAAAATGTACGAAAGTGCTAACTAGAAACAAAGCCATAATGTTGTAGGTCTAGCTACAACGGAGCTATTGATTTTAGTGACCTTGGGATCCCAACTGCATAGTAGTTCTATTGATAGCAAACGCGCCATGAAAGGCTCACTGAGAATGAGTGTCACGTGCCATTAACAATATTTTACTGATCTAACAGTAAAATCTTATTTTATTTTGCATTTATTTCATTTCATTTCAGTGCTATTTAGTTACTGCTATTTTCGTTTTTGTTTTAGATCCGCGCGATTATGTTTATCAGTGTGTTAGACTCAAATGGTTGGAACAAACCATTTTCTCTATAAGCTAAACGGAGCTTATAGTGAGCTTAGAATAATCCCTGGAAAAAGCTTGCTTTTTACTCTAATTCTCTTTCTAACCTCATAACCTTCAAGTTTTAAGTTCAACAATTTCGGTTTTGATGGCAGGTTTTGCAAAAGCAATTTCAATTCTGAAAATTTTAGCTTAGTGATTGTTTACGTCGCATTTGGCACGACAGCCATTTTCGTTTTGTCTTCCCCATGGCACACATGAAGATTGATGATGTCATCAACAGATTAAATCTCCGCCAATCAGCATTTGCATCAACTTTTTCAAGGCAGAAGTTCAAATTCCTGAGACATTGTGCAAGCTCTTGTTTTCTCCCCACCCTCTGCCCCATGAGAGCTTGCTGGCAGGCTAGTAAACCATAATTTTCAACAAAACAAACTTCAGTTAAGTAAATTTGCTTGATGTGGATGGGCCTGAAATAAGATACAAGTTATTTTGAAACTCTACCTCCCCTGCCAGGTCCTCTTGGGTTGAACACCGCTTCTTCACGTCTGACACCCATACCTTGGTAATGGTTAGCCATGTCAGATCCATTGACTGTTGGCTGGCTGTAATTTTGCTGTCCCATATTTCCGTCTCTTTGAGGCTGTTCATTTTGTGTCCTGTATCCTTGAAATGATGGGCGTTCAATTTGATTACCTGCAAAATGTAAACCAAAATGTTTCAAAATGTTACTTGTCAACAAAAACCAAAAAATTATGTCACTTTGGATGAGTCAAAATTGCCATTCTCATGTTCTAATGCATACACGTACAGGTATGATTGCCACAAATGCAGTTATATTCAACAATGTCTTCCATTACAATAATTATACACATGTACACTTAGAACCAATAGCTTTATATCCTGTCAATTCCATCTAAAAGCATTACCCTTTTATCTACCAAAAAATGTAAATAAATAGTGAGCATGAGTATTAACAGCTGTGGACAGCTGTTTCAGCCTTATTAGGTCTCGTGAGCACAGCATAGCTAACACTCAGGCTCATGCATTGTAAATGGTTTGAACCCAGGAGTCATATTGGTGAAGAGTTGGTGAAGAAATAATCATCCAGGGAGAGTGTAGTCCTGAGAAAGACTGTTTGTGGTGACATTGACTGACGTTTCAACGACCTGAGCAGAAGTCATCATCAGAGCCAGACTCAGAGTTCCCACAAAAAGCAATCAAAGTGATGATAAAGTCAGACGCTTGAGGGGTGTGGCTAGCTTGTAGACACTATGGCCATTGCCCATTGCTCTACCAATCTCTCCTCTGGTACTATGGGAGGATGACGTACATGTAGATTGGGTTCTAACCTGTAGAAGTTTGAAAATCTTTCCTCTGCCACTCTGGGGGGAGAAGTTGGTCTATTGGATTCTAACTTCTCCTCTGATACTCTGGGGGGAAGGGGTGGGTCAGATTTTAACCAATAAAGTTTTGGAAATGTCTTCCCTGGTACTCTGGGGCACTCATATCCAATACTGCCGCACTGATACGGGCCGTTATTTGCAGTTGACGGTCCGTAAGTTTCACACAGACCATCATCCTTGCTTACAGACCGTTATTTGCGATTGACAGTCTGTACGTTTCGCACAGACTGCCGTTCTTGCTTAAGGTCCAAATACAGAGCATGCATCTCATTAACACACCAGGGCCAACTGCTGTGATGGTCCGTACGTTTCGCACAGACCGTCATCCTTGCTTACGGACCATCATTTGTGGTTGACGGTCCGTACGTTTCGCACGGACCATCATCCTTGCTTACGGCCCATCATTTACGATTCACGGTCCATATGTAGAGGTATAAATTGCCAATACAAGTATGATTGAGCCTCATTATTTAACCTTATGTACAAAGCAAGCGAGATACACCAAGAGAAGACGGTAATATGCCTATTACTCATTCTATAAGCGTTGCGCAAAGTGATGACAGGGTTCTAAAAGTGGGCTCTCCAAGAGATAAACAAAGCAATCAGTATAAATGAAAGGGAAGAGAGTAATCTGTCGATCACTCCTATGATTATGCCCCATTATTTAAGCGTACGTACGAAGCGAGCAAGGTACACGAAATAGAAGACGATAACATGTCTATTACTCGTTCTATAAGCGTCGCACAAACTGATAACAGAGTTCTAAAAGCGAACTGTTATGTTGATTACTCCTTCTATACCAAGAGAAGACGGTAATATGTCTATTACTCGTTCTATAAGCATTGCGCAAACTGATGACAGGGTTCTAAAAGTGGGCTCTCCAAGAGACAAACAAAGTGATCAATATACATGAAAGGGAAGAGAGTAATATGTCGATCACTCCTATGGTTATGCCCTGTTATTTAAAAGTACATATGAAGCGAGCGAGGTACACGAAATAGGAGACGATAACATGTCTATTACTCGTTCTATAAGCATGACACAAACTGATAACAGAGTTCTAAAAGCGAACTGTTATGTCAATTACTCCTTCTATTGAAGCCTTGTGAAACTGTGCAAGGGAAGACAACTTTGATTATGCCTTGTTATTTAATATTGTTTCACGGGTTAAGTAAAACTACTCAAAGCGTGTCAACAATAAGCACTCAGTTTTCGCCATAATAGGCTCCAAACTAAACACCTCCTTTCTTGTTTCCACATATTTTCGGGTGTTTTTAATCCTAATTTTCTAGAAGGCTATGAATAGTGTCATTTGTTTCAAACATCCTTTTCTCTTTACTCTTGGGCGTGGAAACTGCCAATGCGAATTTGGGTTTCATCAATGAATACCGCCTTTTCACTCCCACAGGTTTGTAGTCTGTTCTTTGTACTCTTTGTCCTTAAAAAAAACTCGCACCTCCCACCAATTAATTTGTATTACCCAATGCGTCGTTACCATTGTGCCTCAAAAACTTGCACCTCTAATGTTATAAATCATAAATCTGTAACTGCGTGGTTTTATTATGGTCTGGGCCACTTTGAGTACCTCATCACTTCGAAAACTCATTCATCAAAAATAGTACTGCATAAGTTATCCCATTCTTAGTCTCAGTATTCTTTATCTACTCAGCCGTTTTTATATCAACAGGAACAATAAAACCGGCTGCTTAGGAGACTATCGATTGCGCTCTTTATAAAAATAGAATAACACTGCTGCACGCAACAACTCATAGATGAATGTTGCTTTCATGCGTATTCTGCCTTCGTTCCTACCCTGCAAACAAGACATTAAAATGCAAACCATTAAGGGTAAGTAAATATACAGAATCCACTAACGAGATGCAAATTACAGATTATGAACGCTTCTGTACGGACCATGTGCGGTTGATGGTTAGCCTGTTCCAGGCATTCAGATAGTGGCCCTTGTAGAACCAGACATATGTAAAACCTATGCCCATACTATTTCTTTGCTATGTTGTTCTATGTTTTAGCTATGTTCTGTTCACTAATGTCTATGTATTAACTATGTAAGCTGCCACATTACGTAGTCCAAAGTATGTAAAACACATGTTGAAACTATGCCAAGGCTATTTGAAAATAACATAGCTTTTGAATACATATGTAAATACTATTCAAAATCTTTACATAGTCTTCAAATAGCTATGTATTTACTATGTAATAGAAACTTCTTATTTTCCTTCCAGTCAGCATCCTATGTAATTACTATGCATCAAAGCAAAGTAGCTTTTACATAGCATGTCATTGTCCAATTTTATTACCAAAAGGTTACTTAACATAGCTTTTACATATTGCTATTTATTTTCTATGCCATATAAATGAAAAATATTTGTTGCCTATGTATTTACTATGTTACATTCTAACAAAGCTTTATCACAAGTAAAAGGTTACATAGCTTTTACATAAACCTTTTTATTTCCTATGTCACTAATATGAAAAATATTTGTAGCCTATGCATTTTCTATGTGACATTCTAACATAGCTTTCATATAGCATGTTGATGGAAAATATCATAGGTAAAAGGTTACATAACTTTGACATAAAGCTACCTATTTCCTATCAACCTATGTAAAAGCAGCTTCCTAAACAGCTCAAAAAGAAAGAGTATGATGTCTTAATTATTTCCAAAATTTGCTTACCATCAAACACTAATAATTCTTTTGTGCATGCAGGTAGTTTCGCAGTGTGACGTTTTTTTGCTCCCAAGCGGTGGCTGCAGTATCCAAAGACATAAATCAATCATTTCAAAGCTATTTTGTTGCACAATCTTCCCTTCTTTCCTGACCGTGTTTTGATGGTTGCTGTAGTCAGTGTTTCACCCTTTTCCTCAAGACTTTAAAATTGATTGCTTTCTTCACTTGAAATGATACTTCGAGGCATCTTTAGTCCAACTTTTAAGCCGTGATTCTTTGCCTTGAACCTGGGTAACTCTTGAATGAAACTGCCAAAACAGTTCTCCTATTTGTCTGCCATGTTTCCACAAGTTTCCAGGGAAGCCCGTGAGTTCAGCACATGCCCATTTTACGTTTTATTGTCATGTGGGCCTTTTGAACCAATGGAAAAGTGTGAAAATGTCTGTTTCATTTCACGCGGGCGCTTTCGAACAAGACGAACTGTTAAGCGTGGGTTTAAGCGTGCGTTTAATAAAAGATCACACTTATTTTCATTCTAAGAGACTTCAATTAAAGAATGTTTCCAGCAGCCAAGCTCAAGAATAAAGTATTCCCAACGTTGGTTGAGAAAAGGGTAAGTGATGTTTCTCTTAAGTTTGAATTTGCGTGAATTAGTCTGTTTTGTCTGCTCTGTTCGAGTACCAAAGTTCGCTGCGATCAAAGTTTTGTTGGAGTTCAGGAAAGTCGCAATATATAAAGCTTACTTAGGAAAATGTTGTTTGTGTATGTATTTGCCCTGACATTTGCATTTGTCTGTTTGCAGATACTTATGTGCCGCGGTCACAAGCAAATTGCATGGGATTGAAGGACATGACATCAGTCAAGGGTCAAAACAATAAGACTTTTGTACTGCTGTATAGTTTCTGTTTCTAGCATGTTGAACTTCACAAACCTTGGGAAATATTGCCTGATATTATTTGCCTACTATCATAAAAGTGTCTACCAAAACTTTTTTTATACAAGGTTGGAAGAAAAATAATATTATTAAAATACTTTTAAAATTTTTGAAAATGTTGTCCT
The DNA here is from genome assembly GCA_964030785.1 of Siderastrea siderea. Taxonomy (NCBI): domain Eukaryota; kingdom Metazoa; phylum Cnidaria; class Anthozoa; order Scleractinia; family Rhizangiidae; genus Siderastrea; species Siderastrea siderea. The sequence goes on along the minus strand of OZ034976.1, from coordinate 13,743,091 downwards.
TAGTCTTTTGTTGCATTCCAATGCTTTTTGAGAACCCATCTTATTGCCAGTAAAAAGCTATTTATTTCCTGTTTTTCCCATTTCAAAGCTAGCTTAATGCTGTATGTTAGTGCTATGTAGACTGTATTCCATTATTCGTAGATGCTATTTTAAACCTATTTGTATTGTATGTTTTCTCTATTCCTGTGCTATGTGAAACCTATTTTGTAATTGACAAGCTATTTATCTCCTAAGTATGTTTTCCCTATTTGAGTGCTGTTTTATCACTAAGGGGTGTATTTTAGGGCGATAAAGCTCTATGTAAAAACTATGCAAACTATATTTTAAACATGCTGATGCTACTTTTTAACTATGAGTTTTATATTTTTTCTCTATGCTGATGCTATTTATCACCTATGTTTTCCCTATTTCAATGCTATTTTACCACTAGAGGGGTGTATTTTGGGGCTGCGAAGCTTTATGTAAAAGCTATGCAGGGATTCATATTAGCAGTCATCAGGTCGTCCGAGACGACTACAAAGTCCTACGGACGAGTATTAAAAATCACACACTCATCCGGGGGACGAGTAAGTTTTAAGGAGCGAACATTTTTTCTTCAATTTCTCACTAGTTAGTGTACCTGTGATTTGAATGTCCACCAGCCATTCGGTTATTCTGTACTGTCAAATTCGTTTTGTTGCACGTATAAGACATCTTATGTGGTACTCTCAGACGTAAAATGTTTGCAGTCTCAATTTTTTGTTCTCGATTGCTGAAGTACTGCAGCAATATGCAAACACGTAGACTCTCGCTCTTTGGCCGCACGTGAGTTGTGGCACATTGATGATGCCGACGAGGTTATAGTGGATGATCAAGAGGAAGAGGAGGAAGAGAGTGATGCAGGTGGAGACTTGGATCTCGTTGCAAGGGGGAGGATTTAGATGACAATGACAGTGGTGTTAAGGATGCAAGTGACATGGACAGTGACATTGAAGAACGTAAAATTGAAAGTATTGATCAAGAATGTTACAATGGGTTATTCCAGAAAAAATCCACACCCCCCGACGGATGGCAAGAGTTTTTGACCCCCCCTTCCTCCCGGAATCCCTGTACCTCTAGACCCCTCCCCCTGCCCAGATTTCCAAGGCCAGAGGCCCCCCCTCCCACCCAGATTTCCCTGATTTATTATGGGCCCTAAATTCAACATTCAGTCCGTTGAAAATACATAGAATCGCATCCAGAATATAATGACTGTGGAGCTCAATTTTAATTTTAATTTGTTCTTGTGATATGAACGGAAATTACAAACGGGTTTTGTACTGGTAACAACATGATTAAAAGTTATTTTCTTCCCTTTTTATAGCACTGAACTACAACTGTAGCCCATTCCTGTTGAAATGCTCAATGAAGCTGATAGCGGCGAATAAAATAAATAAATAAAATTATATAAATCATCCATGTAAAACTCGAGAACGGAGTATTGAATTAAGCTTACGTGTACCCGAGGTCAAAACAACCTTTCAAATCGAAACGTTTCCCGGACGTATTCTTGCCATAATTGCAATAAATGTTAAATAAAACTTAAAGTTAGAATTAAAGTTAACGACGGCAGCGCTAATTTAACACGAGAATGATAAATTTAGCCCGTTGAAATTTATTTCGTGCTGCTTCTGTTGCAGACGCAATTTGCATACGTCAAAAGTAATTTGAAACCTATGCGTAACGCAACCATTTCATAAAACATCATCCCATCGGCGACGCAAGAAGTATCCGATTTATATTCCTTTATACCTGCAAAAGAAGAAACTCAATGACAGACTGAGATTTATGGTTATTTTCGCCCAAACAACATCTATTGGGCAGAAAGAAGGGAAACATGTCACAAAAAACGTGTCAGAAGACACGCGCATTCCGGTACAGTGTGCAAGTTTACTATTTTACATTTCACTTTCTTGGTTTTTGTGTTCCTTCAAATTGATAAGATAAACATTTATGACAGACAAACAACTATGAGAAATGAAATTCATTTGAGCAAGGTATTTGTAACTTGTGTTTTTGTTGCAAAAGCGAGAGCAAGGGAAACGATAGCTCACAAACTTGTCAACACTCGCGTCGAATGCAGTCCATTTGTCCAATTTATTTCTTGAGAGATGACTCATGCGACTACGTTGTTGCTCATTTGTTTTTCATCTCGAAACTGTCAACTTACATTTGGCCAGTACTGTAATACAATACAAAGTTCCAAGCTTTAAACTTGGTTCGCTGAGCATGCTTTGTAGCTACCACGTCAACCGCGCGCTTTCTTCGTGTTTTCTCCTTTTATCACTTTTATAATATTCTTCGCAGAATCTTTGAAACTGAACCTAAAAGCTTTTAAGGTAAGAAATGCATACTTTGAAAGACTACTACTTGTTTTGATTTGGAGGAAGTTTCTTCCGTTAAGTCAAAGATCTGAAAAACTGAGGTTACATTTTTAATGACCCCCGAAGAAGAGTTTTAAGTCTAGACCCCCCTCCCACCTGGATTTCCAGAGCCCTCGACCCCCCCTCCCGCGAGAATTTCCAGCGTGCCATCCATCGGGGAGGTGTGGATTTTTTCTGGAATAACCCAATATGCGTGTGATAATATAATCATTAACTAGGTTTAGGATAAAATGACACTTTTGGGTGTAGGGATTTAAGATTAGATGCAATAAGTGGAGCTTGAAACATGGTGGCAGCGAAATGGGATGTCTGAGAACGTTTGAACCCGAAGACTAAATTTTTCTACTGTGGAGAGAGACGAGTCTTGTCCTGGCTGTACACTACTGCGACACTTTCCGTAAACAGCTCTCTTAATGTCAGACACAGAGCCGGACGTTCCGAGCGGAACAGCACAACAAAGTCCTTTGGTAATGGCGAGTTCCAGTGTTTCGACTAACGCGATGGCTATGACTCCTGGCATCATGCCCCCAGGAAAACTGAATGTGACTCCTACAGAAAACATGGCAGAAAACTGGAAAGTTGGAAACAGATGTGGAACAATTATGTGATCATTGCGAAACTTGGCACGCAGCCGCCAGAATACAAGGTAGCATTGTTTCTTCACTGTATAGGTGTAGATGCTTTGAAGATCTTCAATGGTTTTCAATTTGATACTCCAGAAGATAGAAACAACCTAAGTAAGATTATTGAGAAGTTTGACCAATACACCATTGGTGAACTAAATTTATGAGATGTTTGAAAGATACAATTTTAACTCAAGAAACCAAGAAGAGAATGAAAGCATTGACGCTTACGTCATGGCTCTTCGCACGCTGGTGAAAACATGCAATTTCTGTGATTGTATGCGCGACTCCATTCTTCGTGACCGAATCGTCCTTGGCATACGAGACAAACATACCCGCAAACGACTACTGCAGGAAAGGAAACTAGATCCAAAGAAGCGTATTGACATCTGCAGGAGCACTGAAGCTACAAATTCGCAATTGAAAACAATTTCTGCAGCACAGAGCGAGGATGTACATGGTGTGAAAGACAAACAACAGCTGCCAAAGAGACGTTTTGACAGGTCGAAGAAAAACCGGAAATTAGAAGAGAAGCTTGGAAAAACATGCAAATTTTGTGGTCAAATTCACGTTTTCGAGAGAGGCAAGTGTCCTGCGTGGGGAGCCACATGTGCTAAATGTAAAGGAAGAAATCATTTCGCCTCAAAATGCAACAGTAAAGTCAACAGTCTGAGAGAAGAATCCGATGAATCTGAAGAAAGCGACATAGAATACATCATGAGCATTACAGACCGACCGGAAGTGGTACATGCAATTAAGAAAGAAGATTACCCGAAAGAAATCTACACTGAAATGGTTGTTGCAAAGAAACCTGTGAAATTCCAAGTTGACAGCGGTGCTTCAGTTAATGTAATTCCCGCCGAGCTTGCTCCAGACGAGCCACTCAAGTGCACAACAAAGACACTGCGAATGTGGAATGATACGACATTGCAGCCTCTCGGGTCCTGTCACACCATTCTTCGAAACCCAAAGAACGCAAAGAAGTTCTCAGCGGAATTCTTAGTTGTGGAAAAACAACTAACACCAATCATAGGAGCGCGGGCAGCCCAACAAATGGGCCTAATCACTGTCAATGAAGAAAATTTCAAGATTGCACAACCACCCCACCGGATGAGGTCAGCAGTCAAGAATCTCAATACAACTGAAGAAATTGTCAAGCATTACCCTGAGGTGTTCCAACGAGAATTAGGAATGCTACCCGGAACGGTGCATTTAGAAGTTGATCAAAACATAACTCCTGTTGTTGCGCCGCCTAGACTTGTACCAGCTTCACTCAAGGGCCAGCTGAAGCATGAACTGGACCGTCTACAAGAAATAGGTGTTATCACTCCAGTAGATGAGCCCACCCAATGGGTCAGCGGTTTAGCTGTGGCAGTTAAGAAGACTGGCACTTTGAGGATCTGCGTAGACCCCAGACCATTAAATACAGCACTTAGGAGAGAGATATCAGCTGCCTGTTCTAGAGGACATACTTCCCGAGCTGTCTGAAGCATGAATCTTTTCCACGGTCGATCTCAAGTCTGGTTACTGGTATTGTGTCCTGGGACCGAAATCAAGTTCCCTTACAACATTCGCCACTCCCTATGGCAGATACCATTGGTGTCGTCTCCCTTTTGGCCTATCCGCATCGTCGGAGATATCCCAGAAACATCTACACCATGCCCTAGAGAACCTGGAAGGAGTTCTGTGTATTGCAGATGACATCCTGGTCTGTGGAAAGGGACAGAATGACGACGAAGCCACTTCAAATCGTGACGAGAACCTGGAGAAGTTACTGCAAAGATGTCTAGATTATGGCATAGTTCCAAGTACAGACAAGATGAAACTGCGCCAGAAAGAGGTTCCTTACATGGGTCACCTGTTATCAAGTGATGGTCTGAAACCTGACCCCGCTAAGGTGGAGGCCGTAACCAAAATGCCGAGACCAGAAGATGTCGAAGGAGTTCAAAGGCTGAATGGCTTCGTGGACTACTTAGCGAAGTTCCTTAGCTTTCGGAAATCATGGAGCCTATACGTCGCCTGACAAGAAAAGACACACAATAGCACTGGTCAGAGGAGCAGGACAGTGCATTCCAGAAAATACAACACATGGTCACACAAGCTCCAGTGCTGAGCTATTATGACCCCTTCAGTGAGCTTACCATCCAATGTGATGCGAGTCAAGGTGGCCTCGGAGCAGCTTTACTACAGAATGGCCGACCCATTGAGTACGCAAGCCGAGCACTGACAGAGACAGAGAAACGATACGCGCAAATTGAAAAAGAGATGCTGGCTATCGTCTTCTCTCTTGAACAATTTAACCAGTATACATTTGGTCGCCATGTCAATGTGGAAAGTGACCACAAACCACTAGAAATAATTCTTCTTAAACCACTCTCACGCGCACCGCATCCATGATGATGAGGCTGCAGAAGTATGACTTCACAGTCCACTACGAGCGCGGCAAAAACATGCACCTGGCCAACACGTTGTCGCGAGCTTTCCTTCCGTGTGAATGTGATGATGGGGATGACCTGGAGTTTGTGAATATGGCCAACTACTTACCAATTTCCGACGAGTGCATCGATGACATTAAGGCTGAAACTCGGAAAGATCAATCCTTACGAAGTTTATCTGAAATCATTCTCAAAGGCTGGCCAGAAGAAAAGAAACTTGCCCCTGAACTGACTCACCCATATTTTGATATGCAGGATGAGTTGACTCTTCAAGATGGGTTGATTTTCAAAGCAAATGCTGTGGTGATCCCTAAGAATCTTTGTGCAGACATGAAAGCAAGAATTCACTCCTCCCATTTAGGAGCAGAGTCGTATCTACGAAGAGCACGTGAATGTATCTACTGGCCCAGAATGTCGGCTGAAATCAAGCAATACATCTCAGCATGCGAGATAATGCAGGGAGTTCGATACAACCTCGCAACCCAACAAGTCCTTGATGAGCCACGAGGTCCCCTCTCGCCCCTGGGAGAGGGTAGGCACTGATATCTTCACCCTGCATGATAAAGACTATTTGGTTACTATTGACTTCTACAGCAACTATTGGGAGGTAGACAGGTTACCCAACAGTAAGGCAAGTACAGCCATCCTGAAACTGAAAAGCCACTTCGCCCGCTATGGAATACCTGACCAAGTTGTGAGCGATAATGGCCCACAATTCACCTCGAAAGAGTTTGCGACATTCGCAAAGACCTGGGACTTTGAGCACCTAACCAGCAGTCCCGGAAACAGTAAGGCTAATGGCAAAGCAGAGTCTGGCGAAAGACAGCTAAGCGTCTCTTGCGGAAGTCTATCAGGGCTGGGATAGATCTGTACCTGGCTTTCCTTGATTATAGGAACACTCCTACGCAAGCGATGACTGCAAGTCCTGCACAGCGTCTGATGGGCAGGAGGACCAAAACGTTCCTCCCTACTGCACAAAGCCTCCTTATGCCAAAGACAACCCAGCCTGGCATTGAAAAGAGCCAATTGAAAGAGCGCCAACAGGCCCAAGCCACGTATTACAACAAAAACACAAAAGATCTACCAACGCTGAGTGAGGGGGATGTGGTACGAATGAAACCCTTCAAGCTAGGTGCCAAGTCGTGGCCAAAGGCCCAAGTAATGGCAAGATTAGATGAACGGTCATACACGGTGGAGACTGAAAATGGAACTGTCTACCGGAGAAATAGGCAGCACCTGAAAAAGACATCAGAGTCACCAATTCAGCCCATTCAATCAGATCCAGTGGGTGACTCTAGCACTCCCAAACCAGATGTGCCCAGCAATCCCTACCTTACCTGCAGAATCGGTTGACAAACCCCTACGATCGACCTCTTGTGAGAGCAGTACCGATCAGCACCAGAGACCACAGCGTGACAGGAGACCCCCGGTGTACCTGAAGGACTATGTTTGCTCATGAATAACCATCCCAACTTACTAACCCTTTGTTACAGTTCAGAGACTGATCACCGATTATTTTATTACAAATGTTTTGTTGAGCTTGGACTCTTGATTTACCTTGTTTTCAACTGAGTGAAGAACACTTTAATTTTGTTTTTCTTTATGAAACGGAGGATGTTATAATATGCATGTGATAATATAATCATTAACTAGGTTTAGGATAAAATGACACTTTTGGGTGTAGGGATTTAAGATTAGATGCAATAAGTGGAGCTTGAAACAAAGAAGTACTCATAATTTAAACATGGAAAATCACATGTTAAACAGTGAATGTTTGACATGCAAAGTAGGTCCATCTTTTAAGTCCGTGTGGTTGAAATTGTAAAATGAAAGTGTTGACGGGAACCTTACTGTGATGCTGCTGCAGTAACAGTGAAAATAAAATGCAACCTTTCTACTTACTTGTTGTTAACTGCATCTAAATTATTATGCAGTTTTGAACGGGCAACTAAAATTGTCAGGGCAAGTATCTTTTCTGACATACTTGCCCAGCGGCTGAGTTTGAAAAAAAGCTTAGTTTGAAAAAAAGCTATGCAAACTGTATTTCAAACATATGCTGATACTACTTTTAACTATGGGTTTTATATTTTTTTTCTATGTCGATGCTATTTATTACCTATGTTTTCCCAACTTCAATGCTATTTCATCACGACAGTGGCATATTTTACTGCTGTGATGCTTTATGTAAAAGCTATGTTAAGTGTATTTTAAACATATGTACATGCTATTTTAAACGTATTTCATTACTGTTATTTAAATTCCTCTTAACTACACAGAATTAACATACAGTTGTAGGTTCCAAATGACTAGCAAAAACTTAGCATTTTTTATGCAAAAAAATAGCTATGGCATAGAAAGAACATACTTTTTGTAATATAGTTTATACATACTGGTGACATACCCTTGACATAGCTTCATGACATAGCATTTACATAAGTTTTACATAGTGTCTGGTTCTACAAGGGGGAGCACAAGCGAAAGAGCGGGGAAAAAACAGGAGAATGCTTGGAACAGGCTAGTAGCTCACGGTCCGTTCGAAATGTAGGGATCGTCAAACTGATATCTCCCTCCAAGAGCAAGACTAAAATATTCAAGTCCCACTAATGAAATGCAATTTACGGACCGTGAACTTTTCTACACGGACCGTATCTGAAGTTCATGGTCCGTACGAACTGTACGGTCCGTCAAAAAGATATCTCTCTCTGATAGCAAGCATGAAATATGCTAATAACTGATGAGATACAATTCACAGACGTGAACTCTTCTATACGGACTGTATCTGAAGTTCACAGTCCGTACGAACTGTACGGTCCGTCAAAAAGATATCCCCCTCTGATTACAAGAGAGAAATAATCTAAGAATTTACGGACCATGAACTCTTCTATACGGACTGTGTATGCGCGGGTTCACGGTCCGTACGAATTGTACGGACCGTAAGAAAGATATCTCCCTCTAAGTCCCACTCATGGCATGCAATTTACGGATCGAGAACTCTTCTATACGGACCGTATCTGAAGTTCACGGTCCGTATGAACTGTACGGTCTGCAAGAACGACATCTCCTTCTCACAACGAGAATGAAATATTCTAAGTTCCACTACTGATATGCAATTTACGGAACATAAAATCTTTTTTACGGACCGTATCTGAAGTTCACGGTTCGTACAAACTGTATGGTCCATAAGAAAAATATCTTCTCTCATAACAAGAATGAAATATTCTGCCACACTAATGAGATGCTAATTACGGACCGTGAACTCTTCTAGACGGACCGTCTCTGAAGTTCACGGTTCGTACAAACTGTACGGTCCATAAGAAAAATATCTTCTCTCATAACAAGAATGAAATATTCTGCCACACTAATGAGATGCAATTTACGGACCATGAACTCTTCTAGACGGACCGTCTCTGAAGTTCACGGTCCATATCAACTGTACGGTCCGTAAGAAAGATATCTCCCTCTCACAACGAGAATGAAATACTCTAAGTCCCACTAATGAGATGCAATTTACGGACCGTGAAATCTTCTATACGGGCCGTATCTGAGTTTCATGGTCTGTACAAAACTCTACGGACCGAAACCATAGTCTCACGGTCCGTTACAGTGCGGGTGTATTGGACAGCCCTCCTATGGAGGGGGGGGGGGGGACTGGGTTGGGTACTAACCTGCAAAATTTGGTTCCTGATCTCTTCTAGGAGCCCCTCCTCTATCTCTTTGAACTGCCTTTTCTACCCCAAGGTGGTTGTCTCCTAACATTGTCCCATTCATTCTTTCTATTGCATTGCTACATTCTTCCTCTGTGGAGAATCCCACAAATCTGAACAATAGAAAGCTCTGTCAACTTCAATAAGTAAATTTCAATAAGTAATGTACAGTGCTTAAACAGCAATGTGAAGAAAGTACAATTATAATGAAGAAAGACATGTGTACAAGAATACTGCCATTAAACTAAGACACTAAGGGAAACAAGTACAGTACTGGTCAAATAAGATGTCTGAGTTTCCAGATACAAAAATCAAGGATTGAGAATCGAGAAAAAGCGGTTCTCAAATGTGCAAACTCAACATGAACAATGTCACTTGTGTATAAACACACTGTAAACATGAAACATACAAACAACATCTATAAATCTTGAAATTCAGTAAATTTAGTTTGTGTCATGTTTACAAAAATACCTTGAGTTCCCTTTACATACATACTGACAGAAAACAATGTTCAAAAGATGATGAACATGACTTTAAAGCAAATACGAAAGATCTGACTAGATATATGTACATGTACTACTGTTACTACACCACTGTCAGCACATACATTTATACATGCATTGTAAGTGTATCAAAGGCCATTAATATCTTGAGCGTTCCCAAATAACTAAAACTGTATCATTATGTTGTGGTTTAAGGTGAATTTCGGTCAAAATGATTTCCACCTTGCTTAATGTTAAATTTCCTTTGTCTCATATTCATTATCAAAAAACAGAAACAAAGGAGATCACAAGACAACCTACACTGTACATTGTGTAGGTTGAAGCCATTTTGGCCTGCAACATGTTTAGGCCAATGCACCTAAGATACAGTGTAGTTGCATTTAAAATTAGATATTTGTTTGGTGCAAATTACATGCCTTCAAAAGCACATGGCAAGGACACGATAGCTAAAGGCAGTGCTTTGAGCTCACCAACTTTGTCATTTGCTCTGTTTCGTGGGCCTCGGCACAGAATTGTAAGTTTGTCCATATCATTATTTTGTTTTTGTTGTCATTGTTTTAGTTTTCACTGTCACATTGCGTTTACTCGTACTGGCTGGTGAATGTTGAATGTATTAAACTGTTAGAACAAGGTTTCCTCTGGCTGTAATGTATCCTTAAATCCCAATGAATCACGGACAAGTTGAAGATCTTTGTTTTATTTGGCCTGAAGACAACATATATGTTAAAATTAAGTTTAACATACAGATGGTATGGTAATCATCTTTAGAATTTGGTGACTGAAACTACTGGTCGGAGTGAATGCAAAACTGTGTTACAGTAGCCCCTGCAGGAGTGGAAGACAACAAGTTTAAGTTATTCTAGCTATAGCTGTAAGGGCTGGCTTACCCGATGGTGCTGTTCCTACCCTCTTTGGGGTCCATAACACGTGACGACACAACAGTACCGCAACTTCCAAACAATGCTCCAAGGCTCTCCTAAACATTTTAATAAAAAAATAAATCAACACTATGGGTAGACTGGGTGGAACAAGGTCAAAACTAAAAACATAACAACATAGTTTGGCCTCCTAGTTACAAACCCACTAGTTTGTTTACAAAAATAAATAAAAGAAGTTCTGGTTGTAGGCCCAAACACATCTTCAGCATGATCCCTTAGAGCAATGTACTACAGTATAAGCTGTTAGTTAATATGAGATGGTTTAGAGACAGGGCAAAAGGTCTAATGCCGCCACCCAATGTAGCAATCAACTGAACTGAGACAAGGTATTGGTCATGACCAGCAATTCTTGCCAGTGATTTAAAGACCCTGGTTAAAGGTCTGGTCACTAGGCCATGACCTAGGCCAGTCTTACACTCTACCACCTTAGCTAATTAAGTGATCCTCTCAAAACCTACAATGTTTTATGAAGTTTTGCAATTCTAGGGACTACTTAGTGAAGGGGGACAGGGGGCGGGAACGCGGTAGAAAACATAGTGGGAGATGTACTGGAGGGGACGGGAAGCGGGATTCCCAATGTAACAGGAAATGGGAGAAATAGGGGGAAATTGTGCAACATTACACAATATTTTACAACTGAAAAAGCAGAAAAGGCAGGAGCCAACAAAAACAGGGAGGGAAGTGGGAAGTTTAAACACCCCTGTTCACCCATAGTTATAACTGCAATTTCACTCTTATGTTTATTGGGTTATTCCAGAAAAAATCCACACCTCCCCGACGGATGGCGCGCTGGAAATTCTCATGGGAGGGGGGGTCGAGGGCTCTGGAAATCCAGGTGGGAGGGGGGATCTAGACTTAAAACTCTTCTTCGGGGATCATTAAAAATGTAACCTCAGTTTTTCAGATCTTTGACTTTAAGGAAGAAACTTCCTCCGAACCGAAGAGAGTAGTAGTCTTTCAAAGTATACATTTCTTACCTTGAACGCTTCTAGGTTCAGTTTCAAAGATTCTGCGAAGAATATTATAAAAGTGATAAATGGAGAAAACACGAAGAAAGCGCACAGTTGACGTGGTAGCTACAAAGCATGCTCAGCGAGCCAAGTTTAAAGCTTGGAACTTTGTATTGTATTACAGTACTGGCCAAATGTAAGTTGACAGTTTCGAGATGAAAAACAAATGAGCAACAACGTAGTCGCTTGAGTCATCTCTCAAGAAATAAATTGGACAAATGGACTGCATTCGACACCAGTGTTGACAAGTTTGTAAGCTATTGTTTCCCTCGCTCTCGCTGTTGCAACAAAAACTCAAGTTACAAATACCTTGCTCAAATGAATTTCATTTCTCATTGTTGTTTGTCTGTCATAAATGTTTATCTTACCAATTTGAAGGAACACAAAAACCAAGAAAGTGAAATGTAAAATAATAAACTGGTACGCTGTATCGGAATGCGCGTGTCTTCTGACACGTTTTTGGTGACATGTTTCCTTTGCTTCTGCCCAACAGATGTTGTTTGGGCGAAAACAACCTTAAATCTCAGTCTGTCATTGAGTTTCTTCTGTGTGTTGCAGGTATAAAGGAATATAAATCGGATACTTTTCGTGTCACCGATGGCACGACGTTTTATGAAATGGTGGTGTTACGCATAGCTTTCAAATTACTTTTGACGTATGCAAATTGCATCTGTAACAGAAGCAGCATGAAATAAATTTCCACAGGTTAAATTTATCATTCTCCTGTTAAATTACTGCTGCTGTCGTTAACTTTAATTAAAATTGAGCTCCACAGTCATAATATTCTGGATGCGATTCTACGTATTTTCAACTGACTGAATACTGAATTTAGGGCCCATAATAAATCAGGGAAATCTGGGTGGGAGGGGGGGTCTCTGGCCTTGGAAATCCGGGCGGAGGGAGGGGTCTAGAGGTACAGGAAATCCGGGAGGAAGGGGGAGTCAAAAACTCTTGCCATCCGTCGGGGGTGTGTGGATTTTTTCTGGAATAACCCATTGATCTACATGTTATACAAAGGCAACTTGAACAAGCAACAAAAGGTAATTGTTTGCTATAATGTTTCCTCCCTGCAAACCTCACCTTGGTCATATCCAATGGAATATTCTTAATGTACACTTTAAATTCTTCACGCCGTGGAGATCTGCCAGTGAAGTTAGAACTTTTTGGACTGGAATAACTAGAAGATCCAAAAAACAATACATATGTCTCATTCTATTTCTGGCAATGTCACAGTAATGTGGTCTTGGGGATTTATTGTTGGTAGTAGAGAGGGGCTGGTTTAGCATCTTGAATTACACTGAATCATTTGGACACCTGGGAGATTTACAGCATAAGAAACTACAGCCTACACTTGTTCCCACACACCCTTCAACCACACATGCCAATCTCTACCGTTCTTGTCTAGGCTACTTTTATACTGTCTCCCATATCAGACCATCATACATGTCTCTCTGCTTTGCTTAAACAGTGAGTCGTTGTATCTGCGTTCCTGTTTCTCTTGAATTTAATAATCAAAACCAAAATCATGCCAAACGTCAAAAGAAAACTCGGACAAGCTCCTCTGTGTTTCTTTCAAACCTTTACTCTTTGCAATCAGTGTTTACAATAGTTGTTAGAGTTCATGCATTTAGCAAGAAATCACGTCGTCCGCGGCACTTGAGACAGTGCCAGCTGTTTTCTTATGCTAAGTAGGCCAAAGCTCATATTAGCATTCTGAAGTCGATAAGCTTACAAAAATTGCAGCAGTGATCTCACACACTAAAGCTAGCGTTCGTTGCAATGTCATCACAAACCATCACTTCAAGAACTCATAAAAGCTCCTATGTACAGCTCACTCGTTTGGTATCACATGAATTGCAAATGAAGCGTTCATTCATCCTTGGAACGAAGAAACGTTGCTTTTGTTTATGACTGAAACTTTGCAACCCTACCTGTTGTTATAACTGTTCATTCTTTCTCCGTAACCAGAGTCACCTGCTGTTTGTAATATTTGTGTTGGCTGCCATAATCGAGAGCTGCCGTCCATATCTGCACACGCGGCTCGACCGTTCGCTAACTTCTCAGACGAGCACGTGGAAAGACAGCGAAAAATATTTTCAGTGGTTGGGGATCGACTTGCACGGCAGCCTCGTCTCAGTGACGAGTGCCCCTGGGGACTAGTATGTCCGGGACCTTTCGGAGTTCGGGAGCGCTTACCATTTGAATGGAATTCTCGGTGGATTTTTTTGGACAAATGGAACTAGCTGGAACTGCACTTTTTCTCACCAGAAAACGGAACCGATTGAGCCGTATCATTTGATTCGAAGTTCGAATGCAAGTGTTTTCCCGCGCCATTAATCCCATTGTTAGCCAAGGGAAGCGAAACATAATTACCGTTATCATTACAATTACAGTCAGAAAGCCATATTATTATTGCTATGGCATTCTTGTTCTTACATAACGACTTAGGCTTATTACGCTTTCCAGCAGTATTTGGATTTCCTGTGTAAGGCAACTGCACGTTTAAATAGTTCTTCTGATAGGACTACAAAATAAGTTCTCTTATTTTCTTGGTAACTGAAAAGTAACTCGACACAATTACTTCTGCCAGGAAGTATTTACAAATAAAAAACAAAAAGTTTTTGTTTTACTTAGCGCAAAATTCTCATATTACCGGCACTTTTGGTGTCCATCGGAGTGTGTCTATAAGCTTGCATAAGCGTCAGAAAAGAGAGCTCTGGATACTGTGCACGGTACTAAATCGTGAACACCCTTGCGTTACAGTAGACATATCAGAGGCATTGTAAGAAGAATAGGGAGAACTGTTGATAGTTTCCATGATCTCCACTAGTCCACGAGGTCTTTTGGAAGCACGCACCCTCTTTGTCTTCCATCTTAGAAATTCTTTGTCGTAGGTCACTTTGTCGGAAAGATCGCTCTTGTAAGTGTTGTAGATCTTATCAAGTATTACTTTGCTAGCGAACAAAACATAAGTCAGGGGCACCCAACGGTTCCTTTCGGGGAGTATCTGTTCGGAAAGCCTAAAATCGCCTAAAATTGTCGGATTTAATTACAGTGAAAGCTAGAGATTTCTTCGGCGAAACATAACGTCGGACTTTCGTAACAAGAGGACTTGTTAGTTCCTATTGATTTCGGAGGGACAAATATGTCGTTTTGATTGCAAAATAAGGTCAGCTAGCATTTTCGGAGAGCCATCAGCAGCTTGGAAATTCGGCTGACGGGATTCAGTTTCCTAAAATTTTCTGCGGCCTAAATTTTGAGCTAAGAAATCCGAACAGATCAATTTGTATTAGCTTACACAAATATTCCTTTAAAAAACTCTGAATTAATCTAAGAACACAGAAAATCATATTTCAAGTATTTTGCTAAAACTTTCTCGTTGGGTGCCCCTGATAAGTGAGCAACAAATATTGACCTATAATGTTGCAAGCAAGCTCAATTATTAACTCATAAGCGCAAGCAACTTGACAGTGGAGCTGTGATTCGCGACCCAACGAGAAGAATTGGGCTAATCTGCGGTAATACTGCTTGGGGGTTCCTATCTGCTGGCACATTGATGCGGTGTCGTTGCGCTACACATAAACGCAGCATGGTGGGTTCCATGCCACATGGGGCTGCTATCTCCTCTGCACCCTAATAAAATTCGTCCCAAACCATGGGTTTGTTTCTTTCTTCCGTCATTACACTGTTACCACTACCACCACTTCCTTTGTTACTTGTATGAGGTTGTCGTTCTCTCCTCGGAGCATATTGGATAAGGCAATTGCGTTGAACAAAACGTCTTGGGACGCAAAGAGCAATAATGGAATCAAACTGCTTGATAGACAGTGAACTAACATTGGGTGCGACCACAGCCATGCAATAAGTCGCGCAATAAATGGATGAGGTAATACAACACGCCCGGGCGCATTCTTTCGCGTCAGTGATGAAGGAATTGTCAGTATCGAAATTGCACAATATTACCTTTTCACTTCATCTCTATTCTATACAGGAGTCATAATCGGGGACGGAGACCGTAAGCGCGGGGTCCACGCGGCCCCATCGAAAAAGACAAATGTGCTATTTTTAGAAAAAATTGCGCCACCCTCAACGTCATAAACGCGCGTGGCTACACGCAAATTTGCGTACAACGAGGGCGTGCTGGATATGACCAAGATGGTTATAATTATTTGATATCCGGTATGCCCGAGTACACAATTGTTTTTATTATTAAAAACGCAATCACTAATTGCTATAAAATCAAGAAAGAGAAAAAAAGAGAGAGAAACTCCGATATAAAAGGGAACAAGAATCGATCGCGATCACATGACTGACCGAAAAAGGTGCCAAAACCTTGCGAAGTGTTGCAGCGTTTCTTTGCGGAGCTGAATGAATCAATGAAACTGCTCCGAAGTGAACGTACAAGCACAAGGTCTGGGAAAAATCTCCCAATTATGGGCTCTGAAATGTGGTACGTGTTTGATTTTTCCTGAAAATTGTTGTAATCGTCGTTCAAAGCGGATTGAAGCTGTACAATCTCACCGTTATGGCTGCGGGAGTTCAAATGAACGAGTTTGAAATCGCTCCGTTCGCACAACGCTGACAACGGAGCCATCATGTGTTTGTTTGATCGAACTGAAGACAGGATTAATAATTAAACTTGAACGATAATTACTATGCAGCTCACGGAAACAAGACTACGGAGGTGAGGAACATTAGAATTCACCATCTTACTTTTTAAACGCAAACCACAAAACGCAGTTTTTCTTAGTTTAGAGCCCGCCGACGGAATGATAAAAATAACCTCAAACAACTGTGAAAGCGATTCAACGTATTTTACATGGCATCCGACTTGTGTCTAAATGTCTGGAGCTGCTCAAGGGAACACAGATAGAGCCACAACGAGTACAGGTAAACCAGTGTCAATTTTGTGTGGTATAGCCAAAAAATGTCGCCTTTTCTGGTACTGGATTTGTTCAATGCTTGTCGTTCAGACTGTTGCATGATTTTTGTACTGACTCGCCATAAAAAGTGTGACAATTTTTATTAAATGCTTCTTTCCAATTTTACTGTGCTTTATTTTGTCTTGTCTCGATATTTCGGAGTCAAAGCCTTCCGTATGAAACCTGCTGTTTGTAAAATTTTAAGAACAAGTGATTGACTGGACGATGAAAGAAATTGTAAACAAAGCGTCCTAAGAAATCAAGCACTCTGAAACAACTTAGATTTGTGTCTCAGTGACGTTCAGTCGTAATTTCTTCTTAATTTTGCTTCGATACAAAGTGACTTTTCTCGCCGGGTTGCTGGCAGAGAAAAATAATTAAGCTCACTCTGTCGTTGAAACCCTTGCCACATCCACTGCGCTATGTATCCCTTCTAGGTTTGTAAATTGGCCAGAAAGTAATATTAAGTACTAGGGCAGCATGGAGTTTCACTTCATCTTTCTCCTTCTCATCGACGGAAGTAGTTTTTTTTCTCTTGTTGTTTTTCCAGTTCTCTATTTTGTCGACGATTGATAACGCACCACGAGAGCATTTGATTGAAAACAAGGCACGCTTTTCACTATTCTTGGTCTTCATTATAAACATTTCGGCCATTTCGGTAAAGGCGGGCATTATTTCAGAAAACATACGCTGAGAAATCTCGACAGACATTTTATTTGCTGACTCGGTATTTGAATATATGTTACTATTTTTCTTGCAGTGAAATAAGTGACAACGATTTATCAGTGCGTTACTTTTCTTCAGTACGTGCTTGGAAAATCATTTTACAGTCTTTGCGGCTGCCCTTCAATCTCTGTACGTCCTCAGAGGAAATATATATTCGAGATGTATTTTCCCTTTTTCTGCCTGATTCGCCTTCAACTGATTTTTTCGTAGTTCGACGCCATTTTTGCCCGTAAAACGTTTCTTCCGTCTAACGGGGAAATCCTCGTCCGACATGTCCGACACATCTTCGCCACAGGATTTTTCTAAAATATTCTCACTGCCATCATCGGAATCACTTGTATAATCCTCATATCCAGAGTCACTATCCAGAAAGTTCTCCCCAAGGGCTTGCCTCAAATTAGGAAGTGACACTGATGACAGAAATTCAATTTATTCATCTCCAACAAAGGTAATTTCCGACGCCATTTTGTTTGTTTTTCTCTGCGCGGAGTCCTCGCAACACACACGCGCGTGTGTCACGCGCGATGGCGCAATTTTTTCTAAAAATAGCACATTTGTCTTTTTCGATGGGGCCAACGCCAATACTGAAAATGGCAGTTAGTTACGGTCTCCATCCCCGATTATGGCTCCTGATTCTATATGAATTTTCCATTTATCCTGTATTATAAACCGTCAAATTAAGAAAAACAATAAATTCTGGTACGCACTTGCGTATTTCGCGTAAAGGCACGAACGCCCCTGGGAATGTACCGTTCCATTTGAATTCTCCCCGGAATTACCGGGTTTTCCATACAAATGGTAAGCGCTCCGGACGAGGGCGGAAAAAGGTTGGGCGATGAAACGAGCGTGTCCGAGCAAAAAGGTGTGATGCAGTGGACTGGGATCGAATTGGGTGCTAGATCAAGGGTGCTTTTCTTTGGGAGAATCCGAAAACGGATTTGTGATCCCAGATCATATGCATGGCTTCTTCGACGCCAAAGAAACGCAAAATCCGAAAAAGGATTATTTTGTCATGACAAGACAGGCTGGAGGCACGCAATATATATATATCAGAACGATATTTCTCTCGTACTGCCCTAGAATTCAACTAGAATGGAATACAAATAATATATAAACAAGGACAGTATCTGCCAGAACTTCAAGTGAACTCGCTATTTGCGTTCACAATTAGCAAAATCTGGTCCCTGAATTACAGAAATGGTACACAAATGAAGTTATCCTGACGTGTCAATGCTTCTGTCTGTTCTTTTGGAGAAAACTTTTCAAATATACGGAACGGAATAATCACCTGAATTTTTTTTTTTCACGATCGAATGTTTTGTCACGCAAGATCGAGAGAAAATAGGGCGAGACCAGTAAATTTGCATGGAAGACCGCTTGACAGATGTACTATTTTCGGATCCGTCCCCCAATTGTGGCCAAAGAAACGCACGGATCATGAATCCTAAAAATCCGGATTTAGATTTGATCTGATGTATCCACTCGGAGTGTGGATTCTTCAGATCACTAATCCCTGATTAATCTAGACTGCGAGTAGTCTCTAATTTTGGCGATGGCGATTGTGGGGCGGACAAAATACACACGCGCGCACCCGCGCCTGTGTATTTCGCCCGCGCCACAATCGCCAGCGCCAAAATTAGAGACTACTCGCAGTCTATGATTAATCCATTTTCGGATTTAGGTAAAGAAACGCAAAATCCGTTTTGGGATACAAGAATCCGGATTTGGATTTTCCCAAAGAAGCGCACCCCGAAATTCAAAATTCAAAGATCCAAATTCAAAATCCTAATAATCCATTAATAGTTTCCGAAAAACGTTAACTTTGGGTTATCTTTTCTTTGTCTTTTCCGCCTTAATCGATGCTAAAAAACTGTCTTAAAACGAGCAGTGCAAAGTAAAAAGACTGCCTTTGGATGACGCGTGGCATGACGCTTATTTATAATTCGTGCAGCTCGTGCAAGGTTAATCATGACACGTCCCTAGTTAATTAATTAAATTAAATCAAATCAACATTAACACCGCGCTTCTTCTTTTTTCCCCAAAACCTCTCCTATGCTTGTCTGTTTCTTTAGGCACTACAAATAGAATTGCTCCTCAGTTTAGACGGTTTTCTTTGCTTTGTTTTTGTGAGATGAAGGGAGGAGAAATCTGCAAATTTAATTTCACTTTTAATCTGTTTACAGACAGTTTGTGGCGTTGCGACGAATCATCGCCATGGCGCGTTGCAAGGAGGCAAAGTTTAAAGTTGCAAAACGCCACTGTCTCCAAATATCTCCAGCTAATGTTTTATTATGTCATGTAAAATTTATCGGCCTTTAATATATGTAAGATTTAGGGTGGAGTAATTTGGAGCTTTGACAACCATGTCATGACAACCATGTCATGTTTTTCGGCAAGAGGAAGCATCCGACACTCAATTGGAGCGCATTTTTTGGGAACTTACTGTGAAAAAGATTGACTAATGTCCACGCAGACATAAGCATTTTAAGCTGTGAGCCAGGACTGTGGAAAAACGTTTTAATCATAGTGCACGGCTGGCTGAAAAATAAAGAAAGACAAGAAAAGCCCCAGGGGGCATTAACCCCGCCGTTGTTCTCTCTGCCCTTGGGGTCCAAAATATATTACGGCCAAGTAAAAGTTGGTGACTTATCGTATCTTTTATGTGCTTGCGATGATAATATAAATCAAGACACGACTTGCATAATCACCCTGTTTTAGCGTGCGTGACGAAGAGGGTGATGAAATTATTACTTTGATCATAGCGTGACTCAGCCTGGCCTCGTAGCTCAGTTGGTTGAGCGACGGTGTTCTAATCCGGAGGTCGTGGGTTCGAATCCCGCCGGGATCAAAGATTTTTCTTTTATCTTGGTTCTCATTTCTAATTTCTTACTTTTAAGGCCTGTGGTCGGGGGGAAATTATGGAGGGCAGTATTACTCACTTCTTGGCACTCATACATACATACTTTACATCATAATTACTAAGTTCATAGCGATCGCGAGTTCATGCCAGCTTTCAAACTTAAGTTCCCTAGTACATTCGTCCTTGCTCTCGTCGAAGAAATGTTAACTCCATTGAATTCCTTGTACTTTTCTACACAACTTTCCCTAAAGATTTTGGCGAAGCAAAGCAAAACTGCCAAAAAAATGCTTGCATTTGACTGTTGAATTATTCAACTTGGCGAAAGCAAGGGACTTCCCTGAATCGGCTTCTGTGTTTCAGTGATGTAATGTTTACGTGCCACGGCAAGTTAGGCGTATTCATTCCAGCTTCAAAGCTCGCTAGCACCTTCGTTCCTA
>OZ034976.1:13390831-13722331 GCA_964030785.1 Siderastrea siderea | reverse complement strand
ACTATCTCAAATCTCCCACTATTACCAACCCCCACTATCTCAAATCTCCCACTATTACCAATCCCCACTATCTCAAATCTCCCACTATCACCAACCCCCACTATCTCAAATCTCCCACTATCACCAACCCCCACTATCTCAAATCTCCCACTATCACCAACCCCCACTATCTCAAATCTCCCACTATCACCAATCCCCACTATCTCAAATCTCCCACTATTACCAATCCCCACTATCTCAAATCTCCCACTATCACCAACCCCCACTATCTCAAATCTCCCACTATCACCAACCCCCACTATCTCAAATCTCGCACTATCACCAACCCCCACTATCTCAAATCTCCCACTATTACCAATCCCCACTATCTCAAATCTCCCACTATCACCAACCCCCACTATCTCAAATCTCCCACTATCACCAACCCCCACTATCTCAAATCTCCCACTATCACCAACCCCCACTATCTCAAATCTCCCACTATTACCAACCCCCACTATCTCAAATCTCCTGCTATCACCAACCCCCACTGTGTCAAATCTCCTGCTATCTCTACCCCTCCTCACTATCCCAAATCTCCTGCTATCTTGATCCCCCACTATCTCAAATCCATTAGTACTTTTCACCCCCACTATCCCCAAATCTCCCACTACTTTGAACCCCCACTGTCTCAGATCTCCCACTACCTTGAACCCTCTCTATCTCAAATCTCCCACTACCTTGAACCCCCCCTGTCTCAAATCTCCCACTACCTTAACCCCCACTGTCTCAAATCTCCCACTACCTTGAACCCCCACTGTCTCAAATCTCCCACTACCTTGAACCCCCACTGTCTCAAATCTCCCACTACCTTGAACCCCCACTACCTCAAATCTCCCACTACCTTACAACCCCACTGTGTCAATTCTCTTGCTTCCCAATGAGCCCCCACTATCTCAAATCTCCCGCTATTTCAACCTCCACTATCTCAAATATCCCACCACCTTGAACTTCTACCTTCTCAAATCTCCTGCTACCTTGAGCTAAAGCTTGTTTCCTTTGGTTGATGTTGCTTACCATATTAGCTACCCCAAAACTCCCATTACCTTGAGCATTTGGTTTCCCTTGTGTGTTTGAGATAGCAGAGGTCGGACTATTGAATTACCTGATGATCCAGTTTTCCTAATTTCTGTCGGTGTAGAATTGTAAAAAAGTGACCCCAAGATTTTTTTAGACACTCAGATAAATGAGGATGAGTATGTCCGCTACAAAAAAGCAGAATACAAGGAAATTCATAACGAGGAATTGCCAAGCTATATGGAGGAGGAGGCCCGCAACGAGGTAGTATGATCAGTGCTAATTACTGTGCAAATCAGAAATGTAAAAATTTTGACTTGATTTTGACATGTTTAACATTATACCACAACCAATCAGATGGGAAATCAAATCATGAGGGGGAAAAAAAAAGAAAAGAACAGCAGAAAAAACTCACACACAAGCCATTAGTGTTCTGTGCTTCCACACCCTTCGTCAAGTATCCGGTGCCCCCTTAGTATCATGAAATGTTATACTTACTAACCCTTCACTCTGAAAGAAAACTTTCAAAGAGTACTTCACCAACGTCATTTTAATAGTTAGGAAAAAGAAAACGACTATATTGAAATGCCAATATCATGATTGATGACAAAAAAGTAGGAGTAAGATAAATAATAAAAATTTGCTTTGTGTCCCAATTTTTTTGTAATTGCCTTCTGTCTTTTTCCCAAGTTGAAGTTAAAGTAATGGAAATTGGTCAGGAATTAATAATAAATTATTGAGCTAGAAGGCCTCTGGGCTTCTCATGGATTGCTGATTTTTGAAGTGTTAAAAAAATGTTTTGTGATTTATTTCAAATCAAACGTACAGAATTTTTTATTCCTATATATTTTGTCAGAAACTCATAAGGAGTCCTTGTGAGTTTCTGATTTTAATTGCCATTCACTATAGTTTAAGATGTTAATGGCCGGTATTGGCTTATCAAAGTGAAATCTGGATCGTACAAAATTTCAATTTTACTGTTTTCGAGAATTTTTCTTTCTTGTTGTCACGGAAATATCGATTTTCAAAAAATGTAAACCACACTAAGAATCAAGTCAAGACCAATAACTGGTGCAAATTTCACCTTGATCTGACCAAGAGAAGACTGTCTAGAAGCCGACTGTAAAAGTTAGGTGTGGTCTCCAAAAAAACTGTATCGAAGCACCTTATTTTAAAACATCTGTGACAGAATTAAAAGCTTGTGCATTACGTACCCCTTTTAGATCCTGTTAAAGTAACTTTTTTCCAATTTATGTAACAGGATCAGGAAACAACATCCTCATTAATACTTTAATCTGTTTTAAGAACTATTAAAAAATTATGTTTCGCCATTGGCTGAACGTCAAGTTAAGTACGTGTTGCTTTTAGTATTGTTTGACTTGGTTTATGATACTGAATAGTGATGTTCAGCCAATGTTGAAATTAAATCAAATGTCGTCGGGTTTTGGTAGTTCTTAAATGCATTTACTTGTAAAGTAGTTCTTTATTGCAGATTTTTGTTGCTAAGTGTTTCAGATGCATTACCAACTACAATGTAAGCTAGTTTAATGAAGTCTAAGTAAGAAAATAGGAAATCCATTTTAATACCATTTTTCTACAGGATTGACTAAACAGATGAAGAATAATTATGTTGGCAGTACTGAAAAACATTAGAAGGGTAAAACACGATACCAAAATTTCTGATTGTGATTTTATGTATGTTTTGACAGTTCAAGCAAATGGACAAGGATCAGACTGGTACAATTGACTGGTGGGAGTTTCTTAATCATGAAGCCTTGAAAAAAATTGGAGCAAACAGGAGTAAGGTGGGAAGCCTGTGTTTATTCGCTGTACAGTTTTGGAAAAAAACGCCTTAGAATTTTTTGTGTGGATTACATGACGTAGTAAGACATTTCATTTGCTGGGGCATGCAAAGTTTGGATGTGGATCTCAATGTTGGTGAATACAGGAGTTTTTGTTGGGTGTATATAAATTACCGTGTAATGCATGAAACAGTTGAGGAGAATAAGTGGCAAAGGTGTTGTATCAGCCAAGTTAAATCACCCAGTTTGAGTTTTACAAAACCCATTTTGTCTTTTAACATTTCAACGTTTGGTATTTCCCCTCACTCATTGGTGAGATCTGTAAACGTCACATCAAGCAATAACGTAATACTCGAGCACGGTATGAGAACGTTTCTGACAGTTGTATCAACCATATATAATTTGCATTTTTTTTTGCTCCAAACACCCATCTAACGCTTCGTCTTTTTTTTTTCAGTTTCAGCTTGTCAGAATGTTATCCCCTCTCGAGATACAAAAGGCCCGAGATATTTTCCATGCTTTTGATAAAGATGAGGATGGTTATATCAACTCCTATGAAGTAGCTGTAGGATTTAACCGATGGTTTGGAAATTTGAGATTATACAACAAAGATCGGTAAGTCAATTCCACGCTTATTACGCGTAACGGACGTTTTAGTTTTCTCGAATAATGTGGTTTCCTGGCATAACTTCTGCAACTGTAAATAATGCAATTTTGCAAGAGCCATAAGTTCTCTTAACG
Source organism: Siderastrea siderea (assembly GCA_964030785.1). Classification (NCBI taxonomy): domain Eukaryota; kingdom Metazoa; phylum Cnidaria; class Anthozoa; order Scleractinia; family Rhizangiidae; genus Siderastrea; species Siderastrea siderea. The sequence continues at coordinate 13,718,732 of OZ034976.1, read as the reverse complement.
TTGTCAGACGGATCTTTTTAGGGTGGAGGATGAGGAGGGTGGCGGGAATATTTTGTGCGTGCGCTGCGCTGTGGTTTGGCGTCGCAACTATTGGATATTTACAAGGGGTACCTGCGGAAAAGCCATTCTGTATTTTCTTTTTCGCTACAGTAGTTTCACTTATAAAATTGTTCTCTGCAGTTTACACACATGCAATAAGGTCAATAAATTGTTTCTTAGGAGTAGCTCGTTTGGAAAAGCACTTGATCCTAAGGATGTCTCTGGACACATTGATCGCCATACCAGAATATTCATGGATGCTGACACGGACAAAAACAGGTACACAGCTACGTTGTCTTGCTGAATAAAAGAGTTAGCTTTGTAGAAACTGGTGCGTTGGTGAAAAAGTGAAACGCAAAAAAATTGGATTGTCAGCTGAGTTACAGTTGATAAAGTAAATTGACCACCGAAGAGAAATTCAGTTGAAGTTTCGAACGTTAGCCCTTCGTTAGAGTACTCTGACGAAGGGCTAACGCTTCGAATTTCTATACGGTGGTCAGCTTACTTTATAAACTACATTCATTTGATAAATCCATATTTTCGTGTTACGCTTGCTTTCCTCTTAGAGCGTTAACTGCTTGTCCAGTCTAGCCAGTCTAACGCCGTGCTCTGGTGTGATAAACTGTGTTGATGTGCTTGGTTGAGTTATAATAATTAGTTATTTCTTGTCGGGAAAATGTAATTTCAGTTCAGTTGTGATCGCCTTTTCGCACGATACTAGGCTGTTTCAGGCTCCAAGGTAGCTAGAAAAACGGACCGCTTTCGCGTTCCTTTTCAGATCCTCATCAAGCCTAAAGAACTGCCCACTGTGCACAAGCTGACTTTTTACCCATATTTTATTCCATGTTGATTTTTTTCTTATCCATAATGTAATCATAATTATTAAGTTTCTCCTTATTTAAGTGGATAGGTGTCCCCAAGCAGTAGAGGTTTTAAACCTCAGCTATCATTCCATGGACACATTAATAAGTTCTGTATACAATGTCTAGGTATGTGTATGTATGTAAGAGGCTGAAATAGACTAACGCCGGTTGCATTGAACTTTAAGTAGTTGGCTTTATTAGTGTGTTAGACCGAAACTTTTGTTTCAGTGAGTCTAACTAAATCGGGCAAGGCCGGTTGGGGAAAACTGCTTGGTCCAAAAGAATACGAACTTCCTTCATTTTGCAACTTTGGGGTAAAAAGTCCAAATTCGCTGTGCTACTGTTATCTGATGGAAGCACAGTGTACCCAAGAACTAACACGGCCGTCTACATATTCGTTAATTGGAACTTGTAACATCTGACACCTTGGGTTCCTAAATTCTGGGTATTGAGGTTCTTGGAATTTATAAGTACAACGGAATTGCGTGTTTTTTTGGTCAGTGGTTTGATTGACAATTAAACGTGAAAATAGCCACGCCTCTTTTATACCGGACCTTCTTTTCATTAGAACAAGGAGACAGAGATGAGTAGACTGCAAGCATGGTATTTCAACTTTTCAAGTCTTGCGATAAGTCGGCTACGTCTCAAGACAAGACGCCACTTTGAGAACCTCTAGCATTGTATTGTCAGTTGTTAACTGTCTCTTTTGTTTCTTGGCTTTCAGATTGGTTTCATGGGACGAATACTTGAGAGAGCAGGCTCTGTATATCATAGCTGCAAGACCAAATTAATCATCATTCTTTCAACTGGAGTGACCAGTGCACCCCAGGAGTACTCCCGTAAATTCGCCATATGGATTTATGCGGGCAAGGGGTACCCCCAGGGGATGCACTTAAGACTGAGAAAGGGACAAATAAGAGGCTTGAGACAACACAAAATTATTGTAATGCTGAACTCTGCGTTTTTGAGCAGTTTAATTGCACGAGTGATAAATGTACATATCTGAACACTTTGGAAAAATCATAGAGTTGAATATTTTAAACTGTGAAGTAAGTAACAAGATTTCAGAGTGGGCGTTCAGTACAAAGGTGCCTTTGGTGTTATCCAAATGCAGAGAACTGGTTGTCATTAATAACGTTTTTGACCACTGACCTTTCATAGCTTTTACTGAGGAATTTAAGGCAAGCTTTGTACCCATAAATATTTCGCCTTTAATTTCTTGTGGTAGTCTCTACATACACTGAAATGGTTAAGTATTTTAAAATGTTCTGCGTTCGTCCCAAGAAAATTTCCAAGTACGTTTTGAAGACGTTGTGAGCAAACAGCGTCACACGTGAGGATTTCATCGTAAGACTAAAAAGAGTCAACTTGCTTTGCATTATAAATAGCATCATATGAAGTCACTTCTCAGTAGCTTTCATTTGAATGGTCATATTATCCACACATTTTTAAAGTTAAACCCGCCTTGTGCAGCATAATAAACAGCACAACGGGAAAGAACTGTTCAATAGCTCTGATTTGAATGGTCATACTTTAGGATTTCATCCACAGTTTGAACCACCTTGTACAGCATAATAAACAGCACCACAAAAAAGTGCTGCTTAGTAGTTTTCATTTGAATGGACACACTTTGGGATTTCATGCCTAGACTCAAAAGTTAGAAACACCTCACGCAACTCAAGGCTTCGCTCTGGGGTGAACGGGTTGTACTGATCTTAGCATAAAGAGGCCCCTGATTTGAGAGGATACATATGCGTTTTCTTTATCTGAAAGATTCCCACGAAAGCACAGTTGTTGAGTTGGGTAGTTTGGGTGCAAACTCTGCCTATTACTTGTCAACAAAGTGGTAAAACGTTCGCCAGTGTCGTCATGTTTGATACCCGGGCAAGGCACGCGACATGTGGATGCTTGGAATAAAACAAAGGTACTGTTGTAGTTCAACTACGATGTAGAGTGTCTCTTCAGAAGAGTGAAATAAAATTGTTGTATCACGCCAGATACGAAAAAGGAAGTGCACTAGAAGAGTGACCGAAGCATGACAAATATTTTCTGCTCAAATCTCAAACACAGTAGTCACGAAACGTCCCATGACAATACACGAGCCTCTCTATCGTGCCGTCAGTCTATTAATTGTTGTCTAGTTCGTTCCTATCGTTTTTGTTTATTTGCATTAGGTTCGGCACATGTGAAGCCGGGCCTAAGGAATGAGCGTGGGTCACTGTGGGGAGATGCAGACCCAAGACATCGAGAACACAAATCTTACTCATGAACTCATTCAAAATTCCCATCTGTTATTCTTACAGCCTGTAAGAAGGGTATGAAGTCAAAGCATTGTGGCTGGAACAGTTAACGTTCACCTTTTTGCGTTCCTTAACCAATATTGACAAGCATCTAATTTCTCCTACAACATCGCTACTTGATCAAACGTACAGGTCATGAGAATAAAGAAAATGATCACTAAAGACAAAATCTCTCGACGTTTATTCAAATTCTCCCAACTAGTACCATAAGAAATATGTGGAGAACACTGAGGAGAACATGCATACTGATATTGGGGCTTAAAGGATCAAGCAACCTTTAGAGACCTTGGTGTTTTTCAAACGAACACCCACTTTTCCATAAAATAGTTACTAGCAGTTTTTATGAGGGGATCCAAATCTGCAAAAGGGAGTCAAAATCTGCTACGACACCGGTGCCTATGCTTCGGATAACAAGACAAAAGATAACTTCATTGTTAGTGTATAAATTTATTGATAGTTTAGAGCTACTTGAGATCTTATCCCATTGACCATGGTGATGACAAAATCCCTGCAGCCCTAACTCTAAAAGTACTTATAATAAAATAGCATTTCATGATCAAATCTGTGACATTTACCTACAATAAAACAACATAGTACGGTTATTTCTTTCGAATTTACCAATAAACTAACATTGTACGATCTAATCTGTCACCATGCACGCAACTACTCGTTATTTTCACTGAATGACATAGTTTCTAGCGAGAACAGCCAATGGGAGACGACTGTATTCACAAGCTATTTTCAGCCATAATCACTGCTTATCGGTTGAATTTCTAATCACAAAAGCTGGACAATTTCTAACTACAATACTTGAAAGGTCGCTCTTTGGCAATGGTACAAGGAATTACTACAGTACATTTCGCAGTTATTGCGCGAATAAGCTTAATATCGAAGGAGCCCAAGGGACGAAGACGATTTGGAGCTCGGTTACAACGGGACTGTACAACTCCAAGTCCTTAACCAGTAACAAAAAATACAAGGCAAACATGGATACACGTGGAAGTTTTCTTGCATATGTCAAATACGGCATGTTAAGAAACCAACCAAATAATAGAATTGCTCTACCGTAACAGGTTTCCTACTCTTATTGCCTCTTAAAGAAGTGAACAAAAAAAAAAAACAAAACAAAACAAAAAAAAATACTGAACGTTAAACTTCGGGACTCAAACTTCCCTCATAGTTACAAAATTATCTACATAATTATGAATTGAGAATGCTGGTGTTAAATTTCTCGTCCAGTGCAGCAACACCCATCAACGTACTAAGGCACACGTTTAAACACACTTTGCTGGGCGTTACTAGTTACATAACATAGATTTGCACCCCCACCAGCCCCGTACCGTCTAGTGCCAAAAGACAAACTATATAACACAGAAGTCATTATCCTCTCCGCCCAGTATTGACTAGACGCAAGGGCCATGTTTTTACAACTTGAAACGCAGCTTCTTCATTGTGCGCGCAAAATGGAGCCTTCGTAGGATTTCTGTTCGTGTAGAGTTGAATTGTATTTGCAAGGCGAACAACGCTTCACTCTTTTTTGAAGCCTTCTTTAAAGCGTTAGAATTTTTTGCGTCCGGGAACATAAGATCACCAGAGCTAAATTGCTTTTAAGCTACACTGTGTCCTGTGCTAAAACTCATTGAGATTTTCCTCAATAAAGCGGATCCTTCCCTGCAAAAATAACAAAACGACAGAAGCAGTTTAAGCCTATAATCGTGCAGTCGTACAAAACCTTGTTACGTTGGTGAAGTTAACTTTTTTCACAGAAGGTAATGGGTAACAAGAGTGGATAAACTCCTCACTCCAGTGAACCAGCTCAAAATTAGAAAATCTCACATAACACACAAGGAACGTACTGCTCATTAGATTTCCTTCCAATAGTCACACTTTGGGATTTGATCCACAGGCTTAAAAGTAAACCACTTCGTACAGCATAATAAACAGTACCACAGGAAAGTACTGTTGAGTAGCTTTCATTTGAATGGTCAAACTTTAGGATTTCATCCACAGACTCAAAAGTTAAAACCACCTTGTACAGCATAATAAACAGCACCACAGGAAAGTACTGCTTAGTAGCTTTCATTTGAATGGTCACACTTTAGGATTTCATCCACAAACTCAAAAGTTAGAACCACCTTGTACAGCATAATAAACAGCATCACAGGAAAGTACTGCTCAGTAGCTTTCATTTGAATGGTCACACTTTAGGATTTCATCCACAAACTCAAAAGTTAGAACCACCTTGTACAGCATAATAAACAGCATCACAGGAAAGTACTGCTCAGTAGCTTTCATTTGAATGGTCACACTTTAGGATTTCATCCACAAACTCAAAAGTTAGAACCACCTTGTACAGCATAATAAACAGCATCACAGGAAAGTACTGCCCAGTAGCTTTCATTTGAATGGTCACACTTTAGGATTTCATCCACAGACTCAAAAGTTAGAACCACCTTGTACAGGACAATAAACAGTACCCCAGGAAAGTGGTGCTCGGTTGCTTTCTTTTGAACGCTCATACTTTGGGATTTTATCCACATCGTCAATAGTTAGAACTACCCTGCACAGTGTCAAAAACAGTACGATGGGAAACTATTGCTCACGTGAATAGTCACACTTTAGGATTTCATCCACAGACTCAAAAGTTTGAACCACATTTTAACCAGCACAACAAAAAGCACCACAAGAAAGTACTGCTCAGTAGCTTTCTCATGAATGATAAAGAATAATACCCTACTTTTGTCGCATTGATCCTCGCAGCGAGCCAAACTTGTTCTTTAAGAGAGGTTCTAGCTGCTCAGTTAATTTTGCATAATTCCTTTCCAGTTCTTTCTGGTAAGCACGTTGATCAACTGTGATCAGATGTTTGTTCTTATGCAGCGCATCTCCGCATCTGAAAGGAAAAACAACGAAAGTGCAATTTGTTATCATGATCACTTAAAATTAACTGTCAAAAGTTATTGGGTGCTTCGCTTGGTCTTAGGTCTGTTGTGTTGTGGTCGATCTTTACACAGAGCGCACAGTTGTTTCCTTGGCTAATCAAACCAAAACGCGTTATGTCTTTTTTAAGGCATCCTCACGCGACAAAGGCAACTTGGGAAACTTCCAACCGACAAACCTCCAAACGACTAACAGAAATGCCTGGTGTCTTAAAAGTCAAAATGAAACAGAGATTTACGAAGGCAACTGAAAACTATCCTTTCACCCTTTTGGTAACAAGTTTCAATACTGTTTCGCTCTTCTTATTTGTGCTGCCCTTAGTTTTTGTTTAACTTTCCTTCCATTTTGTAGATTATCATATCTTGATTGAGAAATCTGAGAATCAACTCCGTAGTGTAAGTTCAAGTGCTGGAAAGAACTGGTTTTTTTTGTACTAAGCGTTGCCCTTCCTACTAAGCACCCTAAACATTTGTTTGGCCTTAAGGGTTTTATCCAGTTGTTAAGCATGTACAGCATTTTACACACCATTTCATGTATCTCAATTTGGCACTACTTCGTTGATACAACCACAACTGTTATGCCTCCCATTATTCATGTCAATGAAGTACTACTGTATTGATGCTTATAATCACCTCTTAATAAACTCCTTGAAGCAAAGTCTCAGCCTGTGGTGGTGTCTGGTGAACATTTGAGTTTCGCCTTCTTCGTTAGAATCCTGACCATGACACAGGAACACCAATGCAATCTCCAGTGGGCCCTGCCGACGAAACAAATATCACATCTCTGTAATTCTGAGAACTTGCAAGGCCAATAACAGTATCACTAACTGTCTTTATTCGCACTTTTCCTACCTGACATCATTGACATTGGAAACAAACTGTTAAACAGATTGGATAAAACACTTAGGCAAAACTCGTTTAGGGTGCGTTGTGTTATGGCCTCAAGTTGAATTGCAGATCTTTTTATAACAAAAGACAAAGGATGAAATTACTGGTTATAACCTTAGAGGTTCCTGGACTCACTGCAGTTAACTCTTTCCAAAACAGAAAGCATGAAGGGAAGCTCCTGCTTTAGGGGGACTCAAGAGTAGAATTCCCTTCCAGATGATATAGAAGACTGCAAATCATCACACACCATCAAGGCAAACACGCCAATCACATCTATTCTAGTACCGTAACGTTCTCTTTTATGGAATAGCCGGATTATTTCTTGCATTTATTGATGTTTACTAGTAAAGCTTTTGTATCACGTGACCCGTATGGCCCTCCGCACGCTTTCATTGCAAAGCTAGTTAAAAAAATCCTCGTATGAGGGCCGGATGCACTTGCGTCCGTACGCGCTCGGTCCGTACGCCATGACCTCAAACCAAATATTCTCCCGTTCGGCCCTCCCACTCGGTCAATAAGGACACGTTATTTAAATAGTCATACAAAGCTTTTACATTGGATGACAACGGAGCTAGTGCGTTTAAATAGAGTTTTACCGACCTATTAAATGACGCTCCGAGTCTGTAAAACAATTCTGGGCTAGGACGGGGGAGGAGAGGGGTGATGGAGGGGAAGGGGGCTCCCTTATATAAATATACAGCTATGTGCCAAGGCAAAGGGAATGGTTTTCAAGGTGTTTTAGTCTCTAGGAGCGAGCAGAGTTTTGTCTTTTGGTCGCAAATGTGGTACGGTTTTCAAAGGAAACTACGAGACGGACGAAACTGGTCCCTATCCAATCCATGCCCTACCCTTGACCACACCTCTGACCCCACTCTGACCCTATCAATGATCCTATTCCTGAACCTATCCCTGACCCCAACCTGACCCTACCCATGACCCTACCTCTGACCCTATCCCTGACCCAACCCTGACCCAACCCCCGACCGTACTCTGACCGTATCCTTAACCCAGCCCTGATCCTACCTCCGCACTCCACTCCGACCCTATCCGTGAGCTTTTGACAATGTGCAGTGTTACTGACCTGATTGACTGTGGTACCGATTGAGCCCTGTAACACCATCTGAAGCATTTTAGGATTGGGCGGCTCCTGTTGGACTGCACTTAGAAGCTCTTTTGTTCGCAGCTCCATATCTTCAATGGCAACTTCAATTGGACTAAGCACAATCTGCAAGGCATAGAACAAGCAGTAGCAACAGCTATTTGATTTCAATAGAACCCCGCTTTACCGTCACCTCGTTATGACAGACACATTATGTTGGCCTGTACAAACGCTCATGTAGTCGTTTTCTCACGTGTAAGATCCCTCTACTGCCCTGGCCCAGACGATGTATAGATAAAAAAAAAAACCAGAACAATAAATTAAAGCAACTAACCTGTTCACGGTGCACCACATTCACTCGTGTTTTGACGTAAGGGAAGGAATTAGCGGCTGTCAGAATTGTTTTTCTTTTGTACTGAGTAACCAACTCGCCATGTGGCTTGCCGCTTGGAGTGAAAGGTGTCTCGTACATGAATCTCCCTAGTAATAAAGCCAATACATTGCCTTTCATAAACCGTGCAGTGTGCGTAGTTGATAAACTTTTTATCGCTTAAAACTAAAACTACAGCTACAAACTAGAACCAGCATAATACTGAAAGAGTGCTGGTGCACGCTCACTAGGGTAAAGCACAGAGATAACGCATAAGTGACTGGAAATATTGGTAACTAGATATATTGAAACCCGTTATGATCGATAAGAAATCAATTGCCTTCACAGTCTGGATTACTACGCTACTGCCGATCAAATCTACATGACATTTAACACGTAATTTGACTAAAAATTATCTCCTGGCTGAGAGGAATGATGAATCATAACACTCGCTCGACTATCCTGTCATTTAGCCTTCAGTCTACCATGATAATAAAAACGTACTAAGGTTGAAGTTCTTGTCAAAGTATGTAATGCGGTCCTTCAGTTCATATTCGTCGAAGTAAGGGTCCACAAATGTTAGCTGAATGTACGCTTTATCTGGGTCTAGCTTGTCTTGCTCTACAGCATTGGAATCTTTTATTACTTCTACGACATCTGGTCCAAACTTTTCTCCGTAAAAATGCTGTAAACATAAAAGCAGTTTTCATATTTTCAGTCATCATTTTGTAACAGTACTATGTAAGGTCTTGTGTCCAAGGTGGCTCATCAAGCCGCCGCTTTAACTCTGGTTTTCAGTAGCATGAAGCGTCTGGAAGCTTAGTGACAAGGAGCATTACTACTCCCCCCTGGATGGGATGCTAGTGCATCACAGGATGTCCAGCATAAAGTGACTAGGAGAATCCCCTGGATGGGATGCTAGTCCATCACAGAATGTCCAACATAGTGACAAGGATCGCATAGTGACAAGGATCGCATAGTGACAAGGATCTACTATACGAAAGAATATAAACATTCTTCAATCATCCCGGCACTCGCTGCAAACAAACATTCCCGTCTCCACCCACCGTAGCTTATAAACGAAGCCCTAACCCACGTGATCTACTCGTTAAAAGCACTTTGCGTGACCGTATTACACCACAAAAACCACCATCTGGCATTTCTAAATGTAGACATCCGCGCTGCCTCACCTGTCCGTTCCTACAGCAAGGCCAACTCAAGTACACTTTTTCCGCCACCAAAGAAGAACGACATATCACTGACTCCCTAAGTTGTAAATCTAAAAACTTAATATACCTTATTGAGTGCAAGAAATGCGCTAAACAATACATCGGAGAAACAAAGCGCCAACTTAATGAACGCTTTGGTCAACATCGCCGCTCTATCCACAATCCCAATCAGCTAATCAACCCCACTCCTATTTCAGAATATTTTAACCAACCTGGCCACTCCATCAACGACGTCCTCCTTACACCGCTTGAACTTATCCACAACAACCGTGACTGTTAGAAAAGCACGCGAGGCCCACCTTATTGATAAAGCCATGACACTTGAACCTCGCGGTATACATAGACGCGATGAGCTTAATTAGTTACTTTTCAATTTTTCCTAGCTTATCATTTTCTGTTATGCTGTATTTCAAACCCCTATATGTAACGGTCGTCTTGTAGTTGTATTCACTTTACTTTTTTAGCCCCCGAAGAAGGTTTGTTTTGCAAACCGAAATATCGGGCAAATATATAACTTTATTTCATTTCTGTTTCCATTTTAATTTCTCAATCTTTTCGCCGTAAGGATCAGTTTACTGTTGTTTACTTTCGTCTTCACGATTTTTACTGATCCAGGTCTACACAAGATCCGGAACTCCTCACTGGTTTGTCGCTGTGGTTTTGCCTTTAGCAGTTCTTTTTACATCACAGGATACCCAGCATAAAGTGACTAGGAGCATTACTACTCCCCCCTGGATGTGATGCTAGTCCATCACAGAATACCCAGCATAAAGTGACTAAGAGTATCACTACTCCCCTCTGGATGGGATGTTAGTCCATCACAGGATACCCAGCATAAAGTGACTAAGAGTATTACTACTCCCCTCTGGATGGGATGTTAGTCCATCACAGAATACCCAGCATAAAGTGACTAAGAGTATTACTACTCCCCTCTGGATGGGATGTTAGTGCATCACAGGATACCCAGCATAAAGTGACTAGGAGTATAACTACTCCCCTCTGGATGGGATGCTAGTCCATCACAGAATACCCAGCATGAAGTGGCTGGGAGCATTACTACCCCCCCCCCCCGGATGGGATGCTAGTCCATGACAGGATACCCAGCATAAAGTGACTCGGAGCATCACAACTCCCCCCTGGATGGGATGCTAGTCCATCACAGGATACCACGCATAAAGCGTCTGTCCAAAGATTACATATCTCTCGATTAACCAGCCGTGAGGCTGGTAAGCGTTTGAGCCTCGCTTTAAGTTTAACAGCGGTTTAACGTACCACGCGAGCACAGTTCCCCCCCAAAAAAATTACTAAGAAAAGTGTAGTAAAAACTTCCACTTTAACCGCAAAACTTAACGCCGTTTACTTCGAGTGAGAGTTCAAAATAAAGCAATTGAGAGCTACCAGTTTTATCGGCGTGAGAAGTCTTTGTCGGGGCATTTCTTGCAACGTTTTTATACGAACTTCACCCTCGTAACGTTTGAACTGATCCAAATTTCAACGCTCTGCAAACCGGAAGTGATGTTACTTTTTGGGTTTAACCGCTGTGAAGCTTTCGTAAGCTACTGTACATGATTTAAGCTAACCTGCAAACGGTGAGAAATCTCTGGTAGCTTTGTAATAGTCGGCTCTTTGTAAATGTACTCTTCTCCATCCAAGTCTCCAAATCTGGATCCGTAAAATCCGACTCTGAAATATGTCCCCAACATGCGCTTCCCTTCCTACAAATCACCAAATAAAATATGGGTCACCAGTCGCAGTCTAAGACAAGTACAAACACTACGTTTTTCACCCCACGTAGCGGACACCTCTCTTAAAGGCCAGTCAGACATGGTCTAGCCACACACAAACACTACATTTTTTGCTTACCATAAGCAGGCTTCTCAGTCATGGTCTCAGCCACAAACAAACACATGTTTTTACCTCCAATACAGGGACACCTTTCCTAAGTAAACACTAAGTATATGGGAGGACGGTGAGCAATCCTTGCGGTGCCTGTAACAACTTCCGCAGTTTCATCACCTTCACCAGCAGTATTAAACACACATGGACATAAAATGACAACTCTTCAGTTTCCCCGTTAGCCCAGTTTGTAAGAGCTTTGTACCGGTATAGCAAGGACATAGGTCTGAGTCCTGTTCAAGACCGGAGTTTTTCAGGCCTTCTTTGTAACTGCTGAAGTTGTCAAATTCACTACAAGGATCATCCACTCATAAATTGTTTCTTCACAGTTCACGTGCATATGATCATTTCGCATATGCACTGTTTTATTGCAAGTAATATATAAAATGCGCTACGAGTGTCACCCGTAGCCTAAAATATGCCTTATCTCAAGATCCTAAACACGAAGAAGGTTCACCATTAAAGGGTTTTCAAAATCTCTAGCATTTCGATATAAATTTCAACTTCAGCTTCTATTTTAAACTTATTGCCTGTTTGCTGTTGAATAATAAATGTGGAAAAGCCTCCCCTAGGTAATCGCCGAGTACGAGGGAATCAGGAATCTCCTACCGTGTTAACAATCTTGTTGAAGGTTTCTGAAAGTGTCTGATGAACGTGTTTTAGCTTCTTGTAGTCACGTCTGGCTTCTAGTATAGGAATTAGCAATTTATACGCCTCATTTACACATTCATAGAAATTAGCGCGGAAAAAGGTGTTGGCAGCCATCTCGAGCAGTGACACCAATCCATTTTCACAAAAGAACTTTCCGGTACAAATGCCTTCTTCATCCTGGAAGAACAAAAAATAGACGCTAGGCAAACCAAGTGAAACACAACTATAGTAGAATGAAAGCAGATATGGGGCATTGTAAGCATTTGACTGTACATCGCTATAGTCCCTTTATCAACCAAATTGGTCAACGGGATTCGACTACCATTTGAGCTATCAAACTGTTGTCGAAAGGGAACTGGTCATATTAGCGAGATCGTTTATTCTGATATGCGTTTACAATACACAACTGATAGGGACAATTGTTTTGAAAGGTTTCCTCTAAAAGTAAAGCCATTATCGAGGGGGGACGAATTACTTATGAGAGGACGAATACTGATGCGTATGAGGGGGCGAATACTTATGACCGCTGTTACTCGGGAAATACGGTACATGTAATTCTATTTCGATTAATTGGGCAAAGACATTTGGAGCAACGACCAGTGAGATGTTCTAGGTAGAAGATTAGGGTGCAAGACTGAACTCACAGGCGAGACAACATCATCAGATATAGCGCTCTCCTCCAACACATTGGGTGAAATCTTCTCGAAGGCAACACAGCCGATGGGCAGCTCGGGTTTGTCTTCCAGCATGCTTAGGTATTCAGATACTAGGCCAGCTGTATGAATCAGACACATGGCCGCCTCAACTTGGTTATTCAGCTGTAATATAAGAAAAACAATAAGTTGTCATAGTCACCTCAGGTCCAGGGCCACGGGGGTTGTTAGTGCTATTCATTATTTAGTAAATAAACCCCTTTCGGCGGCTGGTATATTGGAGGATAATGCCCGAGGCTGAAAGATTGTCCAAAAAATGAACAGTTGGCCAAGAAGCAAAGCTTCGAGGGCAACTGTGAAATTTTGAGGACAATCTTTTAGCCAAAGGCATTATCCTCCGATATACCAGCAAGCCAGAAAGGTGTTTATCTATTTTATAACCCTCCGATTAATTTCTACAACGCGGGCTCTTTATTGTGGTAAAGAGAAAACAGACAGTGAGGATATGACAGTGCGTTTGCGACTAAACATATCCAAGCTGGTTAGTTTACTCGATCTTATTCCACAGTGATTAGATCTGAGAAGTTAAAACATGAAAAAGTGACTTTCTTTCTTGTTTTTCTCTCGTCAATAAAATCGGACGACGGATATCAAATGATGTGTTTCATCCAATGAGCGCCCGCCCGTGGCTTAAATCTAGTGCTACCCTTGAAGGTGCGGTGGCGCAGTGGTTGGCGCATTGGACTTAGATCTAAAGGTTGGTGGTTGGAGGCCTGGGCGCCTGCCATCGTGTTGTTTCCCTACTCCTATGCTAGAGTCGGAGTTAAAAGACAACAAACGCACAAATCTTGTGTTTTTTAAGTTTCAAACGTTGTTCGTTTTTCGACTTCTAAGTTGGTCAGTCTCCTCTCACTGATGAGCCAGCTGAGTTCCTAAATATCACTTCACTAAGGTGGGGGTGCAGTGGTATAAAGGTTGGTGCGTAGATCAGAATTTCAGTTGATGGTAAGTGGTTCAAGGCAGGTCTCAGCATCGTGTTGGTTCCGTAGAAATGAACCTCCACCCACAACTGTAAGGAAAACCTAACAAAGTACTGGAAGTAAACCTTAACCCAGCTGTTTCACACTACAGGAAAAAGTCCGAGTCCCCGGCGGGAATCGAATCATGCGCTTCCGGCCCTACACAGGTCGGGTGCTCTAACCACTGAACTGCTAGGAGGCTCGTATTGAGTCAGGTCACATATTAATTTACTTAATTAATACTGTACCTCGCCATGCTTAGTAGCCATGTTGTACAGCCACGTCAGTCGTAAATCAGGTGAGTTTTGATACCTGCAGGGTACAGACACTTCTACATGTTACTCGACCGTCCAAGAATGTTTTTGTTTTTAATTTACCCTTTACCAACGCAGACCAAATTACTAATGTGGCACTAACTTGGCAAATTTTCTGCAATCTTCGCATGGCATATATATGTAGAAAAAACAGCACCACACTTAAGTGCTTCTCAAAAGCCTTTACTTGAGTGGTAACACTTTAGATGTTAATCCACCATCTCAGAAGTTACAACAACCTTGTACAGCATAACAGCCATTACGACAGGAAAGTACTGCTCAGTAGCTTTCATTTGAGTGGTCACATTTTAGGATTTCATTCATTACCTTAGTAGTTATAACCACCTTGTATTGCACAATAAACAGTACCACGGGAAAGTACTGCTCAGTAACTTTCATTTTAATTACCTCACTTCGTCAATGGTTTTCCTTTGAATGGAAACGCCAAAGGTTGTCACGTATGTAATCACCTATTTAAACAAAAGAGTTCTTCTGTCGAAGGCACTATCGTGTAATAGGTTACCCGAGGAAATTTGATGCTCACAAGAAATATTAGCCCGAGAACGTAGTTCGAGGGCTTATTTGAAGTTTGAAGATCAAATTTCCGAGGGAATTTATCGCACATAGGGCCTGAGATAGGAGGACTCTATTGTTTTTATTGTACAACGCTAAAATTTCAACAAAAATTGGTGACAATTGCCATGCGATTATTTTGTCACGAAAAATGGAGCGGGAAAGCCCCCAAGGTGATTGACGTGTACACGGAAGCCATTTTAATACACGTTCTTTATTTCTAATAATCAACACTGGAAATGGTGAAAAAGCTAGCAATTTTTTCACCGAAAATTGCCAAAAACGGGCACTGTGCGCTGATAGGAGCACGCTGAGGAGACACTGTCGCGTCATGTGATCGATTTCGACCAACAGGAACACGTAAGAATTTAGCGTTGTACTATAATTGTGTATAATCAACAGGTCCACAATACAACATGCTATTCAGTAGTTTACCCACCCTTTGGCAATCCTGTACATCAAATCAATCAACATCTCTGGATCCTGCAAAACAAATGATAACATACACTGTACTTTGAATGCCTATGTAATTTCGTTCTGCAGCTACTTTAAAAGAGCGGCAGATGATAAAGAGACTTCCAATTCCACTTGGAAACGTAATTTACGGTCTGTTAAAATGTGTCACACTATCAAAGACAATTCCTGTGTTAGTGCAAAACTCTAATAACTAGTATCAGAAACTCATAAGGAGTCCTTATTAGTTTCTGCTAGTATGTAATAATATGTTTAATTAGAATGATAGCTTAAGCATCTTTCCAATTATTTTCCAACTGCACATAAAAAGACTGCATTCTCGTCTAATTTAGAATAAACTGCATTGAAAAAACTCCACTGACTGCCAAATTGGACGTATCATATAGCCTCCTCTGTCCTGTCATTTTTAGTTTCAAATTGGACAGCAAGTGGTATTACATGTAATAGTAACGTAGCAAATTAGCAATACCTCTTGATACTCCTTCATCTTGACTGTATCTGACAGAATCATGTGCAGATTAAATACCAACTCCCTGACCTTAAATAATAACCAGTATGTAATCATGACTTTAGTAACACAAGATTAAAATGATGACAATTTACAACTGAACTAAAGCCTTAGTAACCAAATTAGGACGTACTGTGAGAAAGACGACTATCAACGAAACAAAAACACAACAACAACAACAACAACAACAAAACAAACAAATATGGATCACCATTAAAATCACGAAAACAAGTCTGTACACGAAACTCGGCAATTTCCCTTCTTATAATTGTCAAAAACTCTCTTTCAAGGGCTGACACCCAAACCAAATGCAAATCATACAAAAAGGGGAGTTTTAAACCAATAGTGTGATGGTGTACCTGATCTGGGAAGGTGCTTGTCCTCAGCTCCTGATCAGATTCAGCATATGTAATGATTGTCTTCAGTGAACGACGAAGATGTTCCTCACTAAATGTCTGTAGCAGAAAATCAACACGAATGGTCAGCTCCCTTGCTGTGGTCTGTGAAAACAGCTTCGTGATATAGGTCTTGTTAAACACACCTCTCATGGTTACTTGACGGGAACACTACACGGTTCTAAAGTGAATTTGAAAACTTTGCTGAGAGTAATTGGATTGGCTCTTTCCCTGTTGAGAACCCACTGTTAAAAAGTGATATCTGATCAAATCAAAGCCATGTTTCCAAACGTTATCGGTAGCAACATGGTAATTTTCTACCAGTTATTTTCTGACAAAAATAGAACACTTCCCCCATGTTTCTACAGAAGAACAGAAACACGCGCATAAGTTTGGGAGCTCGAGACATGAGCCAGCGGTCTGTGCTTCCTCATCAGTTTCTGGTCATCCTAAATTTCAACTTGTGTTTCTACAAATCAGTGGAACAGGAGAGCGCTTTACAAAGATGCAAAAAATAAGTACAAACTAACGTGTGAAGTTCCAACCAGGGTGGACAATGACATTGTAACTTGCATCTTCACACGTGCAAAGTTCTGAAGAAGTAGAAAATAATATAAACTTCAGTCAACAAGAAAACATGACTAAAATGTTATAATAAAAAAGATGGTGGCTTCATTTTGTATCTCCCCTCCCCTCCCCTCCCCTCACTCCCCATCTTTCGTCTTCAAAGGTGGTATCTTGATAGCATACTCAACCGTTCACCAAGAGAAGGACTGAGAAAAAGATAAACACCTCTCCTTGCTTGTTTTACTAGCCACGCAAGCGTTAACGTTTAATGGCAAGTGGTGGCACAGCCGTACCAACCATAATGTCCGCATTTTGTATTCAACGTCGTTCCGTTTGTGCGTCCTGTGGTGGCAAATGTTTTTGTTTAACATGAAATAAGGGTGGAATAATTTACAAAAACTACAAGTACCTCAGCAAAGATTTTGATGTTCGAGAGATACAGAAAACAACCTAACTAACAAAAGGGTGCAGCCCTAAACCTTTTTTTTTCGATTTCAACTGTAAGAAAACAAACACGAGTATTCTGCGTATGTTTCTGTCTTTAGTAAACCGAGGATTACCGCTGAACTGACCAGTCACACATTCGATTTGGTGCCTGTCTCATTATACAAATAATTGTAAAGAAAAAGTTAAAAAGAAAAAGAGCATGTTACCTTTGTTATTGTATTGCTTATTAGCAGTGTTAAGTTATAAACGTAAAGAAGATCCTCGCAGTTATTAACGCAACTTATGCAGTTGCGAAAAGAAAGCCTGAAAAAATCAGGCTTGCCGGGATTCGAACCCTGACCTCTGCGATACCTGGGCAGCGCTCTAACCAATTGAGCTAACAAGCCAACTGGGAGCTGGTCATTAAATTGGTTCGTAATGTACCCGGGAAAGATGAAGATGAAATTATGAATATATGAAATTCATATATTTGAACTGCGGAATGAAGAAATAAACGTAAAGAAGATCCTCGCAGCTACCTCGTTAATAACTGCGATTAACCTCGTTATTAACCTCGTTAATAACTGCGAGGATCTTCTTTACGTTTATTTCTTCATTCCGCAGTTCAAATATATGAATTTCATATATTCATAATTTCATCTTCATCTTCCCCGGGTACATTACGAACCAATTTAATGACCAGCTCCCAGTTGGCTTGTTAGCTCAATTGGTTAGAGCGCTGCACCGGTATCGCAGAGATCAGGGTTCGAATCCCGGTAAGCCTGATTTTTTCAGGCTTTCTTTTCGCAACTGCATAAGTTGCGTTAATAACTGCGAGGATCTTCTTTACGTTTATTTCTTCATTCCGTAGTGTTCAATTATATGAATTTCATATATTCATAATTTCATCTTCATCTTTCCCGGGTACATTACGAACCAAGTTAATGACCAGCTCCCAGTTGGCTTGTTAGCTCAATTGGTTAGAGCGCTGCACCGGTATCGCAGAGGTCAGGGTTCGAATCCCGGCAAGCCTGATTTTTTAAGGCTTTCTTTTCGCAACTGCATAAGTTGCGTTGATAACTGCGAGGATCTTCTTTACGTTAATTTCTTCATTCCGCAGTTCAAATATATCAATTTCATATATTCATAATTTCAGTGTTAAGTTATTTGAAAACTTACGTTTCCTATTTCAAAGTTCTGTCTCATAAGAAGATAGAGAGATGCGCTGGCCTGGGCTCGAATACTGCTGATGGCCGAGCTACAGTGGTTCAGGAGTCTGGAACATAGGTCTGCACACAGCTCTGTGTCATCGTCAAACAACAGTTCAGGGAACTACAAAGAATAATCACTGCATGTAAACAATAGACTTAAACAGTTGCGATGCAAACCACTTATACTACCAAACCAGCCTAAGCTCTACTATTTATACTTGCGTTTTTTCTGGCGGAGAAACAATACACATAAAACTTGTCGATACCCGTCTAGACTGGCAAAAACTACCTGCAGGTGGAACAACTGTTGTGCTGTATTTCTTTGTTACTAAACTTGTTCTTCTTGAGTGGTTGTTGTTCTATCTAAAGCAACATCAGATGCGTACCTATAGAACTAAGCTTTTATTCAATAGTCAATCGTTTCACCCAATCTGTCGCTTTCATCAAAGTTCGCACATTTTTACGTTTATACCTCCATTAAGCAGTCACTTTATGGAGGCTTGCTCCTACGCTATTGTAGGCATCCAGCCAGTGATAAAAAGAATAGTGAATACAATGCACAATAATGATATTTACCGATGGAAAAGAAACACTTATGGATATAAGAATAAAGAAAGAAAGATGGTAAACTGACAAACTGAATATTCCATCTTTCTCACTTATGGATATATATGGTACTGCATAGAGACGCACATTAAAACATACTGTATTTCTTCTTTCAACTCAACTTAGTACATTGATTTTCTGTCTTACCTTGTATACAATCGATCTCTGTGTTGCAAACATGTTTTCTAAGACTCTTTCACTTTGGTTGCAGTTCAAACAGTGGAGCAACACTCTAAGAATTCCACTGAGAACCACTCGCAAGGAGTCGGAGGTCGACACCGTCTACAGTACAAATGTACATAAAACAAGTTTATATACTAGCTCATACAAGGCGCATCAACGGTTCAACAACATGAAGAGTTTTATTCTTTTAATTTCTCGAATCAAACCTAGTGTCACGTAACCTGGTTTTGGACGACATTGTTAAGCGTTCATACGCAATACGCTCATACGCTTTCAGCGCCGCCGCCTCTCGTGCACTCTAGAAGAGTTTGAATCTCTCTAAATTTTCGTTGGAACGGATGGCAGTTCAAACCCCTTACTCTTGTTTGGCCTCTAACTCTAATACACTCTCACTGACTCTCACGCACTCTAAAGGAAAGTTTTTCTACTTCCTCATAACGCTTTTCTTCACTAAATCTCTACGACCGAACAACGAAACTCTCAGGAAGTTAAAACGTGGCGTAAAGCCAACTGGTTGACTGTCTAAAATGAAAATGATCACGAGGGCACGGCACTCACCTGGACGAGGAGTTCCAGTGAATCAAGAACTATTAAGTTGACTTCAGCTGCAAGAGAACCTTCAACTTGTGCACTGATTTCTGCCTCAGGCCGAAGTCTGCCAGAAAGGTAAAGGAAAAAAAGACAATGCCATATGCCACATGATATAGAAACCTCCAGTTACTGCTGGGTGACAAAAAAATGTTTTCCACCATCCATTCATGTTTTGGCCTCATTCGGAGGTTTTGTTCTGATATTTAAACTTTTGTTATCGGAGTTTGGATCTTGGACAACGATTGAAGTAAATGTAAACCATCTCAAAAAACAACTCACTCATAGGTAGTGGTTTTATTTTATTAAATTTAATTCCTCAAACTCGGTTATTTAGTAAATTGATAGTTTTCTCACTGGTTTATGTACACAAGGGTTATTGGCAATTATCACCCCCCCGATTTATTTCAGCGCGCGCTCATTGGTCGAAACACATCACGTGGTATAAAGTCGGACGGCGGGTATTAGGCGATACCCGTCGTCCGATTTGATATCCGTCGTCCGATTTGATATCCGTCGTCCGATTTTATTGATGAGGGGAAAACAAGAAAGGAAGTAACATTTTCAGGTCTAATCGCAGTGTAATAAAATCGAGTTAACTAACCAACCTGGATTTGTTTAGCTGCAAATGTGCTGTGAACCTTACTGAATGTTTCTCTTTATAAAACGTGCGCGTCGTAGAAATTAATCGGGTTATAAAATAAATAAACCCTTTCCTAACTTGGTGGTATATCGGAGGATAATGGTTTTTGCTAAACGATTGTCCTCAAAATTTCACAGTTGCACCTGTTCATTTTTCGTACAATCCTTCAGCCTCGAACATTATCCTCCGATATACCAGCCGCCGAAAGGGGTTTATATACTACATATTACCCTGCTTTTTGCCTTGTAAGGAAATCGGATGACACGTCAAGTGCTGCAGCATTCAAAAGCTTTCGCCATGAAGAAAACGTTCCATCCAGAAATATAGCCAAAAAATTCAGCAGCTATTACTGAAGTTGTTCTGTATACGAAGTGATAAATAACAAACTCGGCACCAAGCACCTTGCTAGTTGTTTATCACCTCAAATCCAGCGTACACTCGTAGAACAATTGTTAAATTTTTGGAAATGTACAATAATAATGTTAGATTGATCTTTATTTTCCTTCCACTTTTCTATGTCACAGGTTTTGGTTACAGTTATTTATAATAATAGAGCGAAACAGAGTAAAAAAAAAACCAAACCAAAAACAAATTTAAACCGCAAGGCACTTGTGACAAAATACACAAAAAAACTAAATTCATATGCACATTAATACGGCTTAAATAATAAATGTCTAGATAAACACTTATTTTTCTAGAATTGCCTCTTATGCACTACTTGTATCACCAGACATATCTGAACTAAAGCCTACCTGTCGTGTTGCTCCGCTGCCTGTCTCCACTGTGTTTGATCTTTACGCCATCTTAATCTTGTTTCTGTGCCTGGTGACATGCCCCTTTCTGTTTTGAACAAATGTTAAAGTTTAGAGAAGTAGAAAATAATATTTTATTTCGGGCATCTCAAATAGTTGGTTCACGCACGCGTTCTTTGATATCCGAATTAGCATAAATTTCTCATCTTAAAGGTAGGCATACATCATAGAGCGGTTTTCAAATGAGTGTCGTAAAACCAAAACCAAAGTAATTACCACAGCCAATCACAACAAACACAAATTACCCAATGAACCAATCAGAACTCGAAGCAAATACATGCAACCGGCGTCAAGCGCGGGAAAACGCGTGCGAGCAAGTCGCGATTGGTTTGAGTTTTACCTCTGATTGGTCGAGAAAGTGGCGCGAGTTTTTTTAACCAATCAAAGAGCCAAGAAAAGCAAAACCAAAGCAAAACGCGAATTACTTTCGACACTCAATTGAAAACCGCTCTAAAAGTAACAGGGATACTAATTACAAACTAATCACGTTAATACGATACCTTGCGCTCCCCTTTTACCCACTAGATGTGTAAAAAACGGTCACCATGAAAAATCAGGTCGACAGGCAATGTGAATTCACGGACAGACGGAAACTGATGCCACAACAGGTGGTGTTTCAAGCAGCATTTAAATGTATGGTCATTAAGTATGATGTTGCATTAATCCTAAACGCCTTTTATGGGTTAGAAATGTGCTATGGACTGGGGCTCAAACCATACCGCAACACCTGCTTAGTGTTTCCAGTGATGTGTTGTGGAACGTACAATATAACGTTACCTTGCATGACTCTGCTGTGACGTTGCATCATTTCCTTTGCAGCACCCTTGTTTCCAAGCATCATCTCTTCAAGCTTGGCCTTCATTTCCTGCTGCTGTGCCTTTGGTCGCGGCGCTGCTGGATACTGAAATGACTTTGGAACCCTCCCACCATACTCAAACAGAGTAACACACAAGCGAAGTACATCAAGCAACAAGCCCAGTCTAAATTAACGAATGACACCTCATAATTAAATTTGGTACAACAACACAGTGGTGAAAACTGAAAATATCTCAAGATGAAGTGCAAAGGATATGATCGAAAGACGACAGCTAAACAGTCACAATAGAGGTAACTGTACACATGGAACATATTATCTCTTATTACCAAAAACAGCCAGATTACGAGAAATTGTTATTGTTGTCGTTGTTATGTTGGCAGCGTAGTGCTCCTGTCATCAGTTAGTGATGAATGTGAGAGCTGCTGGCATTTTCATGCCAACAAAACAACTTCGAAGTTGTTCTTGAACTGCTGTGGGACACACCAGGCCACAAAATCATCTAAGAAATTCCTGGCAATCTACGTTTTTCGCATTTAAAGCTGGTGCACAAGAACTAGAAAGTGCCAACACAATCAGAACCAGTTGTACGAACCGACGTAAATGGTTTGCTTTTGCAGTCAATCTGCGTCACGACTGCCTAGTTTGGAGTATTTGAATGGAGTCTCCAAAATCACGCCTCAGTTTCAATGAAGAAGTACACCTTACAATACACTACATCTGACAACGTTAGGAGTAAACTCAAGAAATTTTCATTGAAATTTGGAATCTTGCAAAACAAAAAAAAATCAAATTTCTTTGTAAGTTTGATTGATTCTTTCTAACGGATGCACAAATTAGAAAGCTTGACTCATATCTTTGAAATACTCCAAACTAGCCAGTCGTGACGCAGATTGACTGCAAAAGCAAACCATTTACGTCGGTTCGCACAACTGGTTCTGATGTGTTGGCACTTTCTAGTTCTTGTGCACCAGCTTTAAATGCGAAAAACGTAGATTGCCAGGAATTTCTTAGATGATTTTGTGGCCTGGTGTGTCCCAACCCACTAGTGGAGGATATTTCTGTCTAAGGTAGGAAAAGTTTTGTAAGCGCTATACGAATTTGTATGGTATGCAGGATGCCCTTCACATGGTAAAAACAGTCTTCCGACACAAAAGAACTCAGCGACAGCAAATCTAGGTTGGCTCAGCCCCACAAAAACATCCTCTAGCTCATATACTAAGACGAACCTTGAGGAAGGCTGATCAGCCCACCAATCCTTCAACACTTGACTATCCATCAAAAGTGACGTGGAATGACTGGAAGTCAAGGGGTTGTTCATATAGAGACAAGCCAACCCACTAGTGGAGGATATTTCTGTCTAAGGCAGGAAAAGTTTTATAAGCGCTATACGAATATGTATGGTATGCAGGATGCCCTTCACATGGTAAAAACAGTCTTCCGACACAAACGAACTCAGCGACAGCAAATCTAGGTTGGCTCAGCCCCACAAAAACATCTTCTAGCTCATATACTAAGACGAACCTTGAGGAAGGCTGATCAGCCCACCAATCCTTCAACACTTGACTGTCCATGTTTTTCAACACCCACAAAAAGCACACCAAAAGGTTCTTTGTGGCCTCCATACTGAACTGCTGTGGTTTGCTTGACTTCTGAAGAAAGACCATAGAATGTTCTCCAGTAAATGTGCGAAGCAGATGCTATATTTCACGCTTTTTTCTTCATACACCAGTTCTTTTTGGCAGTAACTGCCCTTCGCCCCCCAATATCAAGAACTAAACATGGAGCATGTGAAATCTTAGCAAACAATGCGATGTCATAACATTTCTCATCTAGGATAGCACCTCTGAAGCCAATCTACCTTGAACCGCTGAGGGAGAATAGGCCTTAAGGGGACACTGTCACCAATTTTTAGGATAACTTTGAAAAGCTAAAAGACATATCCTAATCAGAGAAAACCCAAAAATGCCGGTTGAGTTCCCTTTAAAACTACTCTACCAGTTCTCTGAGACTATAATTGAGTGTGTTTTGTTGGGGATGGCTAGGATGGAAATGGTTGCAACTTGAAAACATCAGGCTGATGTTTTCAAGTTTTTCCTTTGTTTTGTGGAGAAATCACCAGTAACTGACTATGGTTTGTTCTTCCTTTGAGAAAATCATTTGGTTTCCTTCTTATGACGTTCTAGGAATATTCTGTGTACCTGAAAAGGCATTCAATTTAAATTTCAGCACATAATTACCCCAAAACGTAAAAATCCCGTGACAGTGTCCCTAATTGGTGAATGACATTTCCAACTGACCCTTTATGACAGGAAAATTGCCAAAATGAGTCACCATATAACACTCTACTTAAGGACTACACTCGTCCGGGATCAAACAAGAGAGACTACTTGTACTACTGGATTCACAGCATTTTCTATTAATCTATCAGGTATTTGTAATTTACCACTTTTAAAGGTGTTTCTAGCAGATTTGTAATCAAGTAAACATTTATTTGGCACAGACTTTATTCCTTTTTCTGGCTCCTACCACGTTATCTGCGGTGCTGGATGTAACGTTCTTTCTTAGCAGGACATCTTGCCATCTTGGTCTTTTCACCCAAGACACAAATAGTTGGCATACATGATATATAACATGGGTTTTGCCATGCAACATGGGGTGAGTTGAAATTGCACTTCCATTTACACCTTTACTCAAGTTAAGGGGGCATTTTGGAGCAAAATGAAAGATGGAGAATATATTATATAATGATATATACATTTTTGGTGGCGAATGTTGTTAAAACGTGAAGAAAAAATCTGAGTCATTTTTGCTGTTGCATGGACATCATGTCTGAGTACATATAAAAGTTGTGAGGCTTTTCAAAAATTTGATCTCCCTGACAGCTATTCCATTCAGATTAAAATTGGCAGTTTGGTTAGAGGAAATGGAAGGACCAAATTTCCCCTTTCCTGTACGCTTTAAACCCAGTTCCTGCCCCTTTCCATTGGCTCTACTCGCTTTGCGTTTTTTGATTGTAAAATATTATGCAATGCTGGGTACATTTTTTCCAGTTCTCCCGCTTACCGCCACCTAGGGAATTCAACTTCCTGCCCCATTATTTCCCACCTCCCATACACTCCCCGCCCCCTCTTCTAAGATCTGCCAGGTTCCTACCCCCTTGACCCCCACAGTTTGACACTCTTAGAAGTTACGTACTACTTACCTGTGACGCAATGTCCCCCTTGCTCTCGTCAGGCCCCGTTGCACCTGTTATGCTAGATATAGCTATGGCCATTGCAACATCTGAAGTAACACTTGAGCTGTCCTCACTTCCATAGCCATGCAACTGCTGCAACGATCCAATTACCAAACCAACTAAGGGCAAATACAACGCAGCAACAGCAGATCGACACGACACGTCATCATAACGAGTGTCTGAGTCATGGCAGGCAATCAGATCTCTTGTGGTGTCTATGGCTTGGTTTATCAGAGACATGTCCCTTAAAATAAAAAAGGATGCAAACAATACTCAGCTCTAAGGTCAGATTCTTATACACAATTTTGAAAGCAAAATACGTTTGGTGTCTTAGCAGTGATTTGCTGTACAAGTTATCCACATTGTAGAAATTTTTGGATTGCCATTCTTTCCATCATATTCCTTAGGAAGAGTGAATAATTTGAAAACCTGAAGGGCTTCAAGTAAGATTATCCTTCAGACCCAAACACATTAGAAGTGTTGTAATTACTTAAACAGTTGACCTACCAGTACTTTGACAGTAAAGCTGTATCTGTGTTTTTGCTTGCTGGTGCAAACATTTCAACGAAAAAAGCCAAAATATTCTTCCCTGGACTAGCCCCTTTAATTGTGAACAACAACCGACGTGGAGGAAGAAGTACCAGGGAAAGGAAATCATGCTATCATTAAACCAGGGAAAAATCTGGGAATAACAAACATTTCAAACCAGGTGGGGTATGCTTTAAGAAGTGCTACACAAGTTAACTGTCTTGTACTTTTTGCAACAAATCTAACTTTTTGGTGCCACACTTCAGTCAAGTCATGTGAGTCTCCTCTGTTTGACCGTTCATTGAGGAGGTTCCTTTTAAATGCTGTCCAATTTTATAAAGATTTGAGTAATTTGCTACTTTTAGATTTGTCAATAAAGGGAGAAAAGGTATTCGGTTGATTTAAATAATCTTACCCTCCTTCCAAAGCCAATGCTAGTTCAGATAAGATCAATCCGGCCAGAAAATGCTGCTGCCTAAATGCAGTTGACAGCTCCGCCATGCTGTTACCAATTATTACAGTATAAGCAGACATGGCAGAGCCAATTGATGAGACTGAATTTGTGGGCGATGGGGGTGGGGATGGGTACAGTGGACTGGGGAGTGGTAGATTGAGGGTAACAAAATGTTCATGACTACAGACAATCCTCAGGAACTCCAGTCTGAGTTGCGATGCCTCTGGAACGATGGTGGCTTGATAAAGCATCTAAGAGATTAAAAAAGTAATAAAAGTGATGACGATGATGGTGATGATGACGATGACGATGGCGATGATGACGGTGATGATGATGATGATGATGATGATGATGATGACGATGGTGATCATGACGGTGATGATGATGATGATGACGGTGATGGTGATGATGATGATGATGATGATGATGATGACGACGATGGTAAAACTTTGTCACGTAAATTTGGTTAAAATATTCTGCTATTTTCATTGCTAAAATACCAACGAAATTGATCCACGCTAATTAGTTAGCGCTTCGTGAGGTATGAGTGTCAAAAAATCTGAGTGCCTAGAAGATTCCACTTTCTTAGTTAAACAAGTGTAATCATCATTCAGGGTTATTTTACAGTATCAGATCCTGTAGCCCCACTAATTGGTATGCAATATCATCTTCAAGATCGCGGACATAACAGGATTTGACTTAAAAGGGCAATCGTTTTGAGAGGTATCGTTTTTGCTTGACAGTGGTAACATAAAATGAGAGCTTTCTCAATTGTCACTTAAGCGTGGATCGTAATGTTTTAAGCGCTTACTGCTATTTGAGGATTATAATGTTTCGACTGCTTACTGCTCATCTTCGTCAATGATGTGGTCGACTGGCTGGCAATCACCATTTGTAGCACGATGTTTGTTGGCAACTGGGTGGATTTTGTTACTCATAGCTCTGACTAAGATTACTGTGGTTAGATTCTGGTGGCTCCTTTGGTTGCTGGATTGCAAAGCTTCTGCAAAAGTAAAAACATTTCCAAACCCATTGTTTCTTACCTCTTTACAGTAGTGCCTTATGAGCTCAAACACAAAGCCTCTGTCGATCAGTGAAAAAAGGTCAAACAAGAAGAAAGCAAGACTAGAGTTCAGCCTCCGAGCAAGAACAAAATCCTGCAAAAAACAAAAAGTCATAGATTGCTTTTAACAGAAGCATTGAAATATACACTAAAGCCAACGCTAAACCGCGCGATCAAACATTTTCGTCCAACATTGTGTTGGAAGAACATGTTTTACTGTTTAGTCGCCTCTCTCAACTTTACATTTTAATGGTTTTCCATGTTTGAACTAGATGAAACATTTTCATCCAACAATTTGCCTTACGAACAAATGTCTGATCGTTTAGCCACATCTGCCAACAAGGCTTGCGCGAGCGGGGAAAGGCAATCAATCGGAAACTAGTCACTTCGTAATTTTCAGCGGTAATACGCAAAAAAGGTATGTGGGATGACTTCGTCCGACCTTTGGTCAAACACTGCTTGCCCGTTTAGCCACTATGTTGATCGTTTAGACGGGGCTTTAGTAAACTGTTATCATTTTTTTTTTCAGAAATACGAGAGTTCAAGGAATAAATTTGCCTCACTCAGACGAGTTAAACCAATGGTACACAATAGTAGGAGCCACAATTTTGAAAAGTAAGAAATCTGTGTGGCTTCAGCTTCGCTTCAGCAAAGCTGAGACCACTTTGTCAACAAGTGCATTGCCTTTGGGTCCAAAAGCTTTTCAACTTTCATGGGGAATCCATAATGTTACGACAGTCACTTTTGACAAACGCAGAATTTCGAAAGACCCTGCAAAAATTCCAAATTCCAGAAATCCCTCCGAAAATACGCCTATCCAGAAATACGTGCTCCAAATCTCCACATCCACATGCTATAGAAATCACATCCCGTGGTTTCCTCAACATACACTGCAGGGAAAATCATTTAAAACTTGACCTTGTAGACTCGTTTAGTTCGAGACATCATTGTTTGCGAGCATCTTTAAGAGACCAGTTATGTAATATTATTCATCGAAATTCAAACCCATTATCTTGTTGTATAAATTGCAAATACCCACCTCAAGTTTAGCTGTGATTTCAGCCACTGTAGAGTGCACCATGGCTTGTATGTCACCCAAGAACTGCTCAGGAAAACGAGTCTTTCGTGTCCAAAAAAACTTGTCAGTGTTTTCGAGGTGTTGAGCCATACTTTTGAACTGCGAATACAACAACCAAATTTAACCAAGTCGTTAAAACATCGTATCATCCTTCCTCCAGGTGCATCAAAATCCTGGAACCTGTTCCTCACACGACACTAAGGACTAGTTTTTATTCTACTCCATCCCAATCCACTCCACACTCCCACTCTACTGTCTGCTGTCCACTCCCCGCTCATCTCTCCTCACTTCCTCCTCCTCCTCCTCCTCCTCCTCCTCCTCCTCCTCCTCCTCCTCCTCCTCTTCCTCCTCCTCCTCCTCCTCCTCCTCCTTCGCTTCCTCCTCCCCCTCCTCCTTCACTTCCTCCTCCTCCTCCTCCTCTTCCTCCTCCTCTTCCTCCTCCTCCTCCTCCTCCTCCTCCTCCTCGTCCTCCTACTCCTACTCCTCTTCCTCCTCCTCTTCCTCCTCTTCCTCCTCCTCCTACTCCTACTCCTACTCCTCCTCCTCCTGCTCTTCCTCCTTCTCCTCCTCTTCCTCCACTATTTGGCTCGACCTTACCCAACACGCCTCAACTCGACTCTGTACTATTCTAATCTGTTCCTGCCTACAACAACAAATTATTAACTGGAACATGAAGGTCAGAGGCCCTTATGGAGAGGATTCAATAAGAGTATCAAAGAACTATCTGGTATTGGTTGGTGTCAACTATAAAAAAATGCAATCATGGAGGTTTGGCATAAACTGAAGAGAAATCCTACCATAAGTTCAAAAAAGAACCAAGCATGTGCCATTGCTTTTTCTCTCAGTGGTCCACTGGCTACTGCCCACTGTAAAGCTAACTCTTCATGCACCAACTAAAAATAAAACAAGATGTTTGACAGCTGCAATGTTTCCAGATCCTGATTTGTAAGGCATTTTACACAATACATTCAGCATACCTACAACAACCAATTAGGCAATCACCTGCAAAGACCTTGGCAAGATAATTTAGGTAAAAAATTTCAACTCAGTTTACGGCTATTTCTAGGAAGAAGTTTCAAAGGAAGTTTAACTAATCAGAAAAGGGTACAGTCTTGAACATCAAAGCATGCCCAACTTCACTCCAGCTAAGCATGTTCTACCGAGTTATGGGTACATGTGGGAGGTTTGCTAAATAAATTAGAGGTCAGTGTCCCTGAGAATGATACTAACACACGTGAGTGCTCATAAGAAAATTTCCTTCTGCACAGCAGTGTTAACTATTTCTTTTATAACATAACTTCATTGCGCATGTGAAGATTTATTATCTGGCACCAATTTTACCCAAGCAATACTGTAGCAAATATCGGGAAAAAAAATTGAACAAACGTTCAACATTTCGCTTCTAGGAATCGCATGTGGAGTACTGACAAGAATCTTTATCAGGAGAGGATTGGGTTTTCATGTAGTTTGTATACTGTAATTGTAGAAAAAGGTGAAAATGTTCAACAAAAACCTCGCAAGATATAAATCGTTTAATTTTCTGCACTGTTGGTGCCACATTGTGTCACATCAGTACAAGCTCAAGTAGTATGTAATTAGTGGAATTAACCAATCAGAGAGCATGCTTGTCCTAAGTTATTTCACAGTACGTACCGCAGAACATTGTTCCATTTTTACAGGAATAAGGAAAGGGGTACAGAGTAAAGTACAGATGTAAAGGGCACAGGGATACAGATCAGACATTTTGCAGATGATAAAACAATCGTTGACCTCACACAAAGCACAACTTATAATGACACTGGTAATTGTGGATGGCAGCTACAACATCACAGGTCAGAACTGACTACATACTCATTACCTATGTCAATTAAGTGCTTAATTTTTATTTTACCTTTCTGCTAGTGCTGCTAACATGGCTAAGACCACGTACATTCAGGGAGCTTGATCGTGCCTCTGCCATGCTGCTTCTATTGCCAGGCATGTTTAAACCCTCACATATCACAGGCTCATCATCATCGTCTACCCACTTTCCAGATTCATGCGACTCATGCTGCTCATCAGTCAGCATTGTATTCAGTTGAGGGTTACTACTGGATATTTTCTGCCGAAGTTTACTTTGCAAGCCTATGGGAATGCTTGTTGAACGTCCTGGCCCCTCTACAAAAAAAGAACAAAGAAAGAAAAGCTGTATTGGTATAAAAGTCTATATTTATTACCTTTTCCTGTCATCATATTTTGTTTCTGTGAGTTATAAAACTGTCTGTCGAGATAAAGCTACACGCTAAACCTGTGATTCTAGCGAACTAGCATATGTTACACGTTGACACCAATCTTTGTACCCAATCCACAATCGCAATGGTTAAGGCAACAACAACAACAACAACAACAACAATAATAATAATAATAATAATAATAATAATAATAATAATAATAATAATAATAATAATAATAACAGCAACCAAAAACATAGTTGTTGTTTATTTATTCTGTCATCATATGCCGGCCTTAATTTGTTTTCTGGTTTATTTGTCTTAGAAAGGTGCCCATCTAAGGGCTGATTTAGACGGTACGACTTTTGCTTACAACTGTCGCATGCGACTTTTGTAGCGCGCGCTGCTCGCTTCAAGCAAAGATCGTATACAAGTCGTCATTCTAACATTTTAATTGTGGCCACGACTGTCGAAGGGTTTTGAAACATCTTTCAAAATACTACGACATTTTTCCTGTTGTGTGCAACTGTCGTGAAGATGTTGTACGTCTGATTTAGACGATACGATTCGTGTTGTAGATGTGACGTGAGCAAGTTGCATACTACAGTCGTAAGGAAAAATCGTACCGTCTAAATCGGCCCTAAGGGCCGATTTAGACGACTTTTGTAGCGCGCGCTGCTCGCGTCACGTAAAGATCGTATACAACTCGTCATTCTAACATTTTGATTGTGGCTACAACTGTCGTAAGGTTTTAAAACATGTTTTAAAATCCTACGACATTTTTCGTGTTGCGTGCGACTGTCGTAAGGATGTTGTAGGTTTAATTTACATGACACGATTCGTGTTGTAGGCATGGCGTAAGCATATCGCATGCGACAAAATCGTACAGTGTAAATCGCCCTTAAGAGGGACATCAACAAAGAGACTCAAACATATATGGTAGGGACTAGCTTACAACTGGTTTTTATCATCATGGAATAGTTGTAATGTAAAGATAGTCGATAATTTTCAGATAGTAGAAACAGTTGAACCTCGATTATCCTGACTGGATGGGACCCCCCAAAATAGTTCGCACAATTGAAGACAAACATTTTGAGACACGTCTCTGAACTAAGTACATCATTGGTGATCGAGCTAATGGGGCGGTTATTTTCAGAAGAAACTGTATTCACTGATGGCTAAAATAGCCACACGCTTGTCTTCATCTATTCTGATAGTGTTCTCAGTCAGTTTTCATAAAGTGCGTGGAGTAAATGAAACCTGCTTTAAGGAATTAATTATACTTTTTCTCTTCTTTTGGAATTCTAAGTGAAAGAACACCCGGCAGTTATAAGCTACTTAAACTTATTAACCAACCTTTAAAATGGTCTGGAGAAGCTGTTGGTGAGTGGTTGAATGGCGCAGAGAACACATAGGTAATGTAGGATGCCAATAACTGATTACGCCCATGTTCATCCTGATTGTTTTCCAGCAGTTGATGAAGGCGATAAACCATCTGTATCAGTGACTCAAAAGCGGCTTGGCCGATGTTAACTGTCAAAAGAAGCAACACAGTAATTCAGTTTCTCTTATAAATTCCTCACCAACAAAGCATCAATGTAAGGATTGTGCGTCCTAATACAGAGGCATTTTTGCTCTGTTTGTGACTATGAGGGAAAAGCAGATCTTAGCGAGGGATATTGGAATCCAAAACGAAAATTTGGTAACCAAGCATTTTTCAAAGATAAGTAACCATAATTCTGAAAAGCTTTAATTAAGATACATAGCAATGTATGGCATTTCCTTTCCAAATTTAAGCTCAGTTTTCTCTGAAAAATGCGTTGTTACCCCCAATTTTCTTTTTGGGTGCCAACAGCCCTTACTAAGATGTTTTTCCCACATAGTCGTAAACTGTGCAAAATACCTTTCTATTAGACTAAGTACAGTAGGTACCACCCTGAGATTCGCAGAACATACCCGCAGCAACAAAAAGAGGCACAGTCCTTGAAGACAGTCACAAAGTAAAAGAAAGAAAGATCTTAGGATATTATACCTACAGTTCCTGATATAATAGGTGGCCTGACAAGAAGCAAAATAAGCTTGTCCAACACAAGGTACAGAAACTTGACTAGAGGTTCCTCCCGTGCTTTGGACAGATCCACGATGCTTTTCCTCAAAATGGTCTCCAGATTTCCTTCAGTGGTACGACTTGGTGATGACGTCACGTGACCTTCGATTCGATGGCAAGTCTTCAGAAACTTGTGAATGTACACATCCTGGAAGCAAGAAAGAAAAAGATAAATACAGCTGCACAAACATTTCTATATAATACTGATAAAAGTATTTGTTGTCAACATCTGTTTTCCTCCTAGTTTATTTTCAGTACTCAGCAAGTCCCATTATGGCCTCAAATTCGCGGTGAAAGATTTTCTCATGCAAAGTGAACTGAGTGGCTAACGCACCAAGGATAGTCACATCCAGGCGTCGTTTTTAAAAAACCTCTTGGCCATGTCATCAAAGCCAGGCATTTTTTAACATCTCTTGACTATGTCAAATTGGTACCAGGACCACCATTTAAGTGAGCCACAGAGTCAAGTGAGTTGTGAAGCGCAAGTAGATGTTATAAGTCTCTGGTCATTGTCCTGATTGGTTGACGATCTTGTGATGTTATTGGTCGTCTGTCAGTTAAACCGTGATGCTACTGACAATAAAGACTGTGAAACGTGATTAGTGCTTTTTGATCCGTCGTTTGTTTGTCAAATGCCCGTTGGTCTATTGTTAGTAAATTTAGTCGGTTTGTCTCTTGTTTGCCTGTCTTGTTTTTGTCATCAATAAGTCGTTTGTAACGTCCAGGTAGTTTTTTGGCCGCATTCAGTGGTGTTTGTTCTGAGTTAGTACACCAGCTTTCCAGAGTGGTATGTTGAGAGTAGTCCGTAACGTGGGTAACACATTTAACACAGTCCTAGTTGATTCTGTGGTTTGCTGTAAATGGTGCTCAAGGAATAGGGCGATCTTCGCTTATGTCATTGTTTACATGTTGCATTTAGAAATTCATCCGATAAAAAAAACACATGTTATAACTAGGAAGAGCACATAAAATTTAGTTATCTTGCCAAGTTTAACAGGAAACTAGCCAAACCTTGCTTCAAACGGTCCATTCAAAAGTTGCAGCATTTACAGACAATTTAATGGCATGGTAGCAGCTCTTGCCACATGGCAATACAAACATTTGTAAATTTGACGTTTTTCAAAGCAAACATGTCATTCAAGATTTGACAAATTTTTCTTTGGTGCAAATTCTGTTTTATCTGTAAGTCGTCTAGACTAAAATTTAATTATTTTTGATAAAATAATGCTAACGAGGAACAAAGAACGCCGACATAAACAAAAAGAAATGTTTACCTGAGTGTGAATGGAAGACACTGCCCTGACAGCAACCTTGAAAACTTTTTTGTGGCCCTCCACCCATTTCATACCAGGAAGCGCAACCTATCACAAACAAGTTATAACATGTCCACAGTTTGTCTGATTTAACTGTTTAACAGTCTTCTCTCTAACAAACTCTACTTGGCTGATAGATTTGACTGACAAATTGATACCTGATCAGTAAAAAGGTTACTTCAGTGACAGTGATGAGTGAAAAGACTGTCATCCACAGGGAACCCACACAAACAGTGGGTCACTGTATGTTATCTGTGTCTATTGTGTGACCTTTGGTAGTTATCGAATATGTGGCAAATATGTTTTGTTATTCTTGTTGCTCTCAACAGAGAATCTAGATAACTTAAAAAGGATTCGTATTTTCCATTTCCTGCTTACTGTTTACACAAACCTTTCAAGTTGCCAAGACTCCCTGTTGAAAGCAGTAAGAAGGACAAAAGATACAAATAACATAAGTTTATTTTACATCACTTTTTCACAAATTACGTACCATATTTAGCGATGTCAAATGGCCTAGCTTAATTGTTTGCTAACATGTTCTACATAAATACCAATGACTGATCACACAACAGACACAAACAACATATTTGCAACAATCACACCATTTTCAAGTGTGTATTCCCTCTGGGTCAACATTATCATTAATTTAAATCATCAGAAAATAAAAGATTGAGTTAATTACATCTGGTGAAAGCATGCTGTAACTTGGGGGTGGCTTCTCCAAGGACACAGGAAGATCATATTCATCAAGTGCCAGCTGCCCATCCTTCAAAGCAGGAATCCACTGTTAAAAGTAAAGAGATCCATTAACCCTTTCACTCCCAAGAGTTCTTAAAATCAAAATTCAAGATGAACCCAAATTTTATTTTCTAAAATACTCAAATAAAAATAGAACCATGTGAAAGTACTGTTGACGAGGTTTCACTTGAATGGTCACACCATAGGATTTCATCCACATACTCATAAGAAGCACCTCAATGTCTCCCTTACTGGCTCCGGGAGTGACAGGGTTAAGTGCAATGTCCACGATTTACTTCACACGAAACATAATGAGGCATCATTGTTAAGCGGCTACCATCAATTCTCATACAGGCAGAGAATTACAAATCTCAGAATCTAAAAGCTGACAGGTTTGACAAGCTAATTAAGATTTCTTATTGAAACAAACTCAACAAGGGCTCATTACACTTTCATTTTTTGGCAATATTACCAAGGTTGAGAGTCAAATAAAACAATTATTCCACTCGCACTTGTTGTATGTGAGGTGATTATAACTAACTCGGTGCCTTATAAGTTATTTGTCACATCATATCCAATGCACCCTTAGCAATAATTGTCAAATATTTTGAAGTCATGAGCATGGCCTTTTACATTGCAAAATTAACACCTGAAAAAATTAAGATGGAAATAGAATAAAATATTATATTAGATAAAATGAAAGCACCCTGTGAAGTACCATGTTTGTAACAAAGGTGGCAGGCATTGTTACAAGTAAATTTCTTTTCAAACCCTTTTCAGGCTCAACATACTGTATATCCAATGGGTGTTTCAATAGGTCCCTTCTCATCAGTTTTCTTCCCCATTGAACAGCTGATGTGATAAAATGTGAACAGCAAGTGGTGCATTTCTGTCAAGTGAGCTGGCAACTTGATCTTCACTTCTTCATAAAAGTCTGGCGCCCTAAAATCCAAGCCAGCAATTCAGTTTGTTAACTGAGAGCTTCTTCTTTTATTCATTGGAGAACAAAATTGAAAATAATTACAATTGATTCTAAACAACATGTTTTTGTTGGCACACAGCAATGAGTTATGTCAAATGTGTGGTTGCCGAAAATTTCCATACCCCCTCTGTGGATGTTTTTCTTGGTTTAGACCCCCACCCCTCAGGAAATTCAACTTTCCTTTTAAAAATTTTGGCTTTTAAGACCCCCCCCCCAACCCCACCCTCTTGGGATCTTCCACACATGGCCATACATGGGGTGGGTATGGATGTTTTCTGGAACCACACAATAAAAATTGGTATTAATTCCCTGAAATAAATAGGGCTGTCATTAAGGGCTATACCCGGTAAATAGAGGATATTACACGACCGTGCAGAGATACGACGTATACAAGTGGATACGAGTGAGAGGTTCACTGCGCTCACTCGTGAGAGATACATCAGCCAGCATGAGAAAATAAAATTTGTATCCCCATGCGGCCACGTAATGTTCTCTTTATTACATGGATATTGACGAAACATCCAAATCTAAGACATTTCAGTTTTTTATTCATTTTAACAGCACCGAGAACAGTGGTCACCTTAACTGAGGTTCGGGAACGTAATCCAAAATGTTTAAATTAATATGACAACCATTTTAACGAAACACAAAGATAAAGTACATTTGCTTCTCAAGAAAAATTAATGTTAAAAAAGTCAAATTCAAATTCAATGATGTTGAAAGAAAAATTATACAACAATCATTTGAAAATGTTATGACAACCATTTAACGAAACACAAAGATAAAATATGTTTCTTTTCTCTAGAAAATGTTTTTTTTTTTCTGTGAAAATTAAATTCAACTTCAATGATGGTGATTAAGTAGGGAAATAAATTAAATAACAGTACAAACGTTTCTGACAATCGCAAGATCGCATCATGAAGGAGATCCTTGGATGCTGTCACTTTTAATGATGACTCACCGATACTTGCGCTTTAGGCCACAATCTGTACTCTCCAACAAAGTATTTGCGGATGCTAAGTTAATACTTAAGACACCTCCATGCAGTTACGAATTTTCCGTGAAACATAGATTGGAATCTAGTCTCATTGAAAGAATTAACATCCAGCGTAGATGTAGTGGTAGAAGTTCAAGAAATGTGGTACTCAACCGGTGCTAGTGGCATTGTCAACTTGTGCTCAATCTGCGTGTCGCTGGTAGCGGCTTTGGATGTCAAAGAAAGGCGGAATATGTGAAATGTTTCCTTTTTTTTTTCTCGAAGAGAACTATAATTGTTGTCTGACTGTAAGTTTTTGCGGCCTGTTATCTAAATAATCTGATTAGGGCCTGCAGTTTTTGAGCCAAAGTTTTTCTACCATGCACTGTGGCTGTCTTGCGAGAAATTCCCGCCGCTTACAAGTGTCATATCTTTCATGATACTGTTTAAGTTATTCATTCGCATAGGTTGTGCTTTGAACCAAAACTTGTCTTTCACCAGTGCATGGGCTTCGGTTTTAAAGTAATTTACAGACAAGTAGAAATACGAATGTGCCTGTAACATTGATAGTGGTCATTCAGCTTTGTACCGGGTTACGATAGACGGAGATGGCAGCTTTGTTGGCGTACATTCACGGCTTAACTGGTCTTTCAGGTTCTGGGTCCTCTCGGACTCCTGTTCTGGTTTTTGTTTGACGTTCAAAGTACTCGAGAAATTCTTTTTCTTCGCTGTCAGTTTTAAAAGCGATGTCCCCCCATCGAAGCTCCCTTTGTTCTTTACATCCACGCAGACCAAAGTGAATCGTGTTACTGAGCCACATGGTGTTCAACAGAGGTTGCGGCGAGCTTAATCCGAGCAACTTTTTCTCAATCATACAAAATTTGGATTTCCTTGTCAGTAAGAGCTGCTGTGGCATTTGGTCTGTTTCCGCCATCACGTCATTTGAGCTTGTTTTGTTTCGCTAGTTTTTTTTTTCAATTCATTGTCCTTAAAGATAGCTTTACCATAACTTGCTTGAGATAAATGGCGCTCAATACTTGACAAAATCCTGTGAAGAGATGACGGTTCATAACCTTTCTCCATTTTCGTCCTTGCTGCAGCTAAAACAAACTGGTTCAGATAGCTGTCTAACTAGGTCAAAGGTAGCTTTTCTTTATCTCTGATTTTGCTGGGCACTTCTACCAGGACCTTTTTAAGTAAATTAAAGGCACAGTTGGTCTTTCTCTTTGAGTTTGAATTTTCTTGGCCTTCGATTAACTTTTCAACGTCTTTGTCAGTGACATTGACAAATCTTCCCAGGTGTTCTTCCTTTTCTTCCCCTCTGAGAAGAAGTTTAGCAATTCGTCAAGAAAGTCGCTGGTACCTTCACTGTCTTCGTATCTTGAAGCCATTTTTATTTTATTATAATAAAAAAAAATAATTTTTTTTTTGGAATGACACCAACGGGTATGAATGTCCATAGCCATGATGACAACAATATCCTCACATGTGAATGATACTGGAAAATAGTATCTTCACTTCACGTGACAAAGAAATCAAATGTTAGGAACAAGAAAAATCCTGGTATTTCATCATGATCTATATAATAAAACCTATTACTGCTGAGCATACCTGATGGGATCTGGATGTTCAAGGTACAATTCACCGAGAAAACATAAACAACCTTGTTATGTGACTAAAAATTTGATCATAACACTGACAACATGCAGAACTAGATAATCAATTAAAACACACACATGTAACGTACTTGTTGTGATATGTTATAGCTGTCCAGGCTTCTGATTGCATAGCAGCAGTACTTGATTTGCCAAACACACACTAAAAATTAACAATAATAATACTGTATTGTGTTTGCTAAAATTAGCAATCTTTTGAAGAGGGTCCACAATAGGGTTCTCAGATCCCGCTAAACCGCCCTTTTTTCCAGGTAATCCTGCCATCCCGCTCTTCTTTACGTGAAAATCCCGATCCCGCCGAGATAAATAAAGTTCAGTACGTAAAAAATCGTAATTCCGTTTCCCACCACTACCTCCTCACGATTCTCGCATCCCGACCTCTCAAAGCTCCAAAATCCAGCTCCCGCTTGCTGCTCCAATTTTTAATTCACGCCCTGAATATCGCCCCCAAAATATGTCAAATCCCGCATCCCCCCAACCTATTGTGGACCCTCTTTGAAGTGACCTATGTCAAAAGAAGACTCTTAATTGGCAGCTCTTGTACAAGATGACACTTGGAAATGGGAGGCTTTAAAAAAGTTCTCAACTTTCAAGATGTTTTTAGAAAACTGAACTACAACATTCGCCGGTGAAGTATGATCGTCCGGGTGAGTGTAGTCCTGAGAAAGACTGTTTGAGATGACAGTGACTGACGTTTTGACAACCTGAGAAGAAGTCATCATTAGACTATGATGATGACTTTCGCTAAGGTTGTCGAAACATCAGTCACTGTCATCTCAAACAGTCTTTCTCAGGACTACACTCACCCGGACGATCATACTTTTCCCCCGACCTATGAATCATATGTCTCCTGGATGCAAACCATTTACAGTTGAACTACAACAAGCAATAAATCCAACGTGCTACTTCTCTGGAGAACCAGGATAACTGCGGTGTTAAATTTATGAACTTCCAGTCATGTTTTTTAACAGCATTCAGTCAGAGTTCATGTGCATGTACTTTGTGTTTTTCTGTGTGCAACAAATGAGGCTGGAATACAACATCACCATGATTAATTGAATGAAAAGTTGAAACAGTCTTCAATAAATGTATCATTTTTCCTGGTGCAGTCAATCAAAGGTTCTTTCATCAAACCCAATCAAACTAAATCATTTGATTGATTTGGATTGGGTTTCGCAATTGACCATAACCGAACTCACCAAAGCATTTTGCCAATTGAACAAAAGTGAAAGTTGGCTAATACAATGGCTCTTCAATCACATAGAATTGAATTCTTGATCGATCACACGTTCTTAACCACTTTGGGAGTACAACCTGTATGGGCAATTTTCAACTTCTGGCTGACCTCTGGAGCCTGATGCATGTCTTACCTCGAGCGGTGGCATTTCTTCACCTGCCAGGAACTGTACTTTAACTGCAATGTTCCGGGCTGATGTACTGCGGCTAGTATAATTGACACTCAAAGGGTACACATATAACAGGTTCCTAAAAATATGTCAAATTATAATTATTAGACATTTCACCATGAAGTATTGTGAGATGTTTTAAAAGTCCTGCTGTATCTCTACAAGCCCTCAGTGAATGGTCAAATCTCATGGTAAAAGACACTTCTGGAAGACAAGCCATTTTAGAAGGCTCAGTTTGTTAGGTTCAAATGTATTGGATACTGCTTGGATTAGTTTAGTTGAGGTGAGGAGTACGAGGAGAAAGTGCTGGCAGGATTAAAAATGATTTAAATCAGTCAGTGACACAAGCAATTTAGAGAAAGGAGAAGTGTTTTAGGCTCAGTGTAAGTAGCCTACCAAATAAAAATAAAAACTCACACTAGGGTGGTTAACCAAGGATATAAAAAAATAAATAAATAAGTGTTAAGAATGCTATGATGACAGTGGCTAGAGCCACACAATAGCTTTTATAATGAGTCAGTCACTGGCAGCACCAATGCAATTTAATAGCTAGGATAGCAGCCATATAAATGCAATGATAAATTCACAAAATCCACAAATCTGCTTTTAAATGGACACCAGCTGGGCATAAAGGGCCCTTTGGACAATCTCATGGAACATCTCTCCCATGTTCATTAAAGTAGAGAGAGATGACAGTGCTAATTACTATGTCACACCAAGAGAGTGACCATAAAAATTCCTTACAGTGTAGCTAGCTCTTACACTAATGCCTTCCTTCACTTCCTTCAGTCAGAGCCAAGGATCATAATTATGATGCAAGGATAGCAAGGACGGCACGTGGTGAGGGCACCTGCCTCTATTAATGTGGCCTGTGTTTGAATTCTGGAGTTAAGGCCATATGTGTGTTAACTGAGTTTGCTCTTGATTCACTGAGGGTTTTTCTCCAAAGCGAGGATAGGGAGGGTTATTGAATAATACACTTTTTCAATTTACATGAAGTCTCAACCTTGGCCTTCAAAGGGGTGGGTACTGTTAACCAGATGACATCTGCTACAACGCAAAATGTAATAATCGCTGCAAAATGTAATACTAATGCAAAATGTAATTATAAGAATCGCCACAAAATGTAATACTAACGCAAAATGTAATGTAGTATTCACTGCAAAATGTAATAACTTTCTAACACAAAATGTAAAAACTTTTCTAACGCATAACGTAATAACGCAAAATGTAATGCAAGTTGGCACGACAAGTCCAAGTACAATTCAGAGGTCTACAGCATAATGTACATGGCATGTGTATTCAAGTGTATTCAAGGAGATTATTGGTGGGGATGGGCTGGGGCTACAGAGGGGAGGGTCATCACTAAAAAATAAGACATTTGGGGAGGGCTGGACCTTTTCTCTCTCTTTTTTTTTTCGTAAGCAGGCAAACGGTCTTTTTGCTAAGTGTCCAAGTTACTAGGATTTCCTCTTAACATGTAATAGGAATTTTATCTCCGTGAAGAAGACTAGTAGTCAGCGAAGACTTAATATCTAACAATCGTTTGGACTTACTGAAAACTGTTGAAGACCCAGTAACCCAATAATCTCCGTGAGACAGCAATCACGTTGCCTAGTTGTAAGATGGAAGCTTTGACATTAATTTTCTTGAGAATTCTTGAGAATTTCAACAGAGGGTCACTTGGAGAAGTAAATTAGAGTGAGATGTTTCAAATATCATTGAAAATGTTATTGTGCTATGAGTAGTTTTTTAGTAAATAATTTTTCCACTTATTGCTCGAACATCGAGCGGAATTCCATCTTAATACGTTAATTTTGTTTAAATACACCAATAATGCCTGCATGCAACCAAAAATATCTTACTTGTAAGTGAGGTGAGGTGCAAACACTTCTTTGGGTGCAAACTCTGCAATTTCTTTCGTTGGACGACCCTGTCCATCTGGGTATGGGTTTACCTATAAAAAGACAAGTAGTGTCACTATTAAGGCACTAAACACC
The DNA here is from genome assembly GCA_964030785.1 of Siderastrea siderea. Classification (NCBI taxonomy): domain Eukaryota; kingdom Metazoa; phylum Cnidaria; class Anthozoa; order Scleractinia; family Rhizangiidae; genus Siderastrea; species Siderastrea siderea. The sequence continues at coordinate 13,676,903 of OZ034976.1, read as the reverse complement.
AACAACAAAAATCAACTGAGAGATCTTTGTATTTACAGCCTTAAACTCTTACAACAAAAGGAAGCCTGTATTGCAGGAAAGGCAACATTCAGGTGAAAGAGTTTCCCTATCTTGCCACAGTTTGGTGCCCAATTATCACACAAAGTATGATATGTTTAAAGAAACTGATAGTTTATCTCTGAAAAACAGCACTGCAAGGAATTTAAATTCCGTTTCCACTTTCCATCACAAACTTATTTTAACAAAAATTGATTACAATGGAACCTTGATTTAACGAGCCTCTATATAACGAGGTCCTTGGTATAAGAAACGATATTTTTCAGCCCAGTAATAATGTTATGTATGGAAAAGAACTCCCAATATAATGAACCAATTTCCCCAGTCCCTTGGCACTTCATTATATCGAGGTTCCATTGTATCCTTTTCCCTTCTTGCTCCCAAAAACAGTGACTACATGTTGTTGAATACCTGCTGTAGCTCAGAAGTTAAGCAGTAGGGTGGTTTGTCACCCGGAGGAGAAATGTCAAGCTTCAATGTTCCTATAAAAATTAATATCAAGTAAAAGCCATTGATAAGACAATAAGAAGGATGAGACATCAATACTGCTGTTAACTAAATTTTCTCTTTTAACCCTTTAAACCCCAGTGTCAGCATATCAATTCTCCTTACTGGTTGCCATACATTTGTTGTCAGTAGTGATAGTTGGGAGAAGTTGTTTAAATATCAAAAAAGTTCATCCCTGGTGATAATTTCCTTAATACTCGACACCTGTGCACTTAATTGTGCATTGATATTACAAGGAGAAATTTGATGCCGATCAATATTGGGGCTTAAAGAGTTAAGGAATTGTTACATTATATGAAGTGATTCAAAGCTACTGAGCAGGACCTTCCTGTAGTGCTGTTTGTTCCCCTACACAAGGTAGTTCTAGTGTTACGTTTGGAGTTGAGTGCTCTAAGGTGTGGCTATCTTAAAGGCTAGCTACTGGTACTGAAGAGTACTTTCCCATGGTTCTCTTTAATTCACATCTCATTTTCCTTTTCAAGAAGGTTTAGTATTTTTGAGATTTCCTCTTTGGCAATGTAAGATCTGTTTTTAGTGATACAACAGACTGCTTGTTTAAACAATATCTCAAAGTTCATTTTTCGTTTTAGTAGAAAATATTCAATCGGTGTACAGTGTAGAGAAGAGCAAAAAGCTGGTAGAATATTCAGCTCAGTTCATCTTGAGTGACCATCCAACAGCAGTCTCATGATCTCACCCAGAAGATTGTACTACACAAACTTGATCTTAACTTAGAAAGTAGATTGTATTTTTGACTTGACAGTAGCATGGAGTTGTAAGGCTCAGAACACTTGGCACAAAGTTAATTACCTGGAATACACTTGAGACGTTTTAGTACTGAAGATGGTCTTTTCAGGTCAGCTAAGAATTTGTACAAGTCATCATCTTTCAACTTATCTGATTCCTGGCCAGAGGGAAGAAAGATTATGCCAAAACCTGATGTTAATCCTCCTTTCAGTGTCCCAGTTGATAATTATAAAGCATTGTTATCATTAGCATTTCCTCAAACAATGACCATCCCCAAAATAATCAACCTCACTGCTTGAGTACCCTCCCCCCCCCTCCACCTCTGAGGAGAATGTTTCCCCACTTTCATTCAAGGAAACATCTAAAGTTTGTTTTATGAAAAACCTGAAAACCTGCCATGACTACTGCTAAAACCTGTGTTTTAATATCAGTAATCAACAATGTGCACATAAAGTACAAGCACACAAGGCTAGTGGAGTACAGTGTCAATGCTGGGCCTTCATTTTTTAGTGACTTCAATTCATGTAATGAACAAGTTACTGCACTGTGATGCCGTGTAGTCCACTGCTCAATATTACATTAATTTAACTGGAATTTAATGAAAATTAATGCATTAATCATTATAACATCAGTTTCATTTATTTCCTGCTTTCAAGTTAGGAAATGCTTCCAAAAAACCTTTGGTTAACTCTCTGATCTTGCAAGACTGAAACTAACACCTCTTTGGATTCAAAGTCCCGTGCATTCTTTTCTAAGCTATACGTGCCATTGCTGTAAGAGAAGTGTAAATTTACTTTAAGAAGTCAAGGGCTGACTGTGACATCACAATATCAAAGATGGTCGCCTTGATCCCTCAAGGTGCATACCAGGTTTTCTCAAGGGAAAACGTTTTTGAAATGGGCGAGGAATCCCTCACATCAACAGAGAAAGCCCAAAGCTGCTTGTTCAGAAAGTTTTGGTGCCTGAACCAATGAATGAAAAATTGTTATACTAGACCAAGCTAACACCATGTACCTGTTTGAAAAAACTGCTGACAGTAAGTGTGACAGGTCTAAAGTTTGAAAGGTCTGGGACTACTTCAATATCAGCACCATCACCCAGATGCACTGACTTGCGCGTCTCATATATTGACCCTCGGCTGGAACGCAGCATAGCAGATGGTGAATCTACTATACCAGATTGCTGTTTAACAGAACAAGGGAAATTAACAGAACTGTATTGTATTGTCCTCAATACTATGTTAGCCTGAAATAATGGAGAATCCATCCTGTTATACATGTAGTCAGTTTAACGATAACATGAATTAAAAACCAAAACATGATGAGATCTAACATCAATGAACTAGGTTTGCATTATCTTGACAGCACATTCCCCTAGTCAAGTGGTTCATTCAAGCCACTGAGTTAAGTGTGACCATTAAATTGAAATCTACATGTACATACTAATAGACAAATTTTCCTCTGGCACAAGAATGTTTTTGTTTGAATGAAATGATAAGTTACCAGTAAAATGAATGCAGCCTAATAATAATGAGCTCTCCTGTCAAATGCTATCAAATGTGCCATCAAATGTGCCATCAAATGTGTTTCAAGCTTTACCGTGCAAGCAGAGGTTTCTTGGTCGCCCTATGTTCCGGCGGGTGAATAAATAACCTCTTTGCAAAACCGTCTGATTTCCTATTGTGCATGCGCAACACTCATCAGAGGTCGGAGTCGTCACTTACCTTTTGCACGCATGCTCATACGTCAGATAAACAAAATTTGTGAACTTCATGAAAATGTTACTTACACCTGCTTTATTTGAGCGTTTAATACTTTAAACTCCGGATAAATATCAGTAAAATAAAGCTTTAACAATTGCTGCCTTATCTTTCTGCACATTTTCTCAGCTAGGAAAGATAACAAAACAATTTTGTAACAAAAAAGCAATACTGTCGTGTACAACAAGCTTGCAAGTGTATCACAGCACATGCTCTTTTTGAGAGCTGGTTAGAAACAAGTATTTTTAATTAATTTTTCCAAAATCCTGGATGGGGGTGGGTTTGGGGCAGAGGTTACTTATTTGCTCACCGGAACATAGGGCAACCAAGAAACCTCTGCTTGCAGGGTATTCAAGTTTCTGAGCTTCTTTGGAAGGGTAGTCTTAAAGAATGCCAATTAAAGTAAGAGCTGTTGTGTATTAAAGAGTCCATTCCTGACCATGCTAGGGTTTGGTTTTTAAAACTCTCAAAAAGTGTTTCAATTTACCTTTGGTACTCTTCGCTTTCAATTATTAAGTAACTGTTAATCTAAAAATTACCCTTCGATTAGCAACAGTTGCAGTTGTAGTGTCTTTGTCCTGGACAGATCCTGTGTCAGTGTTTGCTGTCTTTCCAGTAATTATGTCCACCAGATGGATAGCCGTCCATGCAAAAGGCATGTGATACTTGCCAAGTCTGTCACAGTTTCCTACCGCAGCTGTACGCATCTTGTCTCGATGCTACCATTAAAAAACAATTGAAAAAAGCAAGGTAAATCAGAGCTAGATGTGGATAGGTAAGTGGTTATCAAAACAAATGTATTGTCAATATAATCACAACTTCCTTGACATACAGTCTTCTTTTCAACTACATAACAGTTGTTGTGTATATACGCATGGATATTAAGTTGTGCTGTATTTTCTCGAGTCCGCAGGGGTAAGGTAAAAAGCAAGCAAGTGCACTGGGTAAATGTCTACAAGTATTCCCTGTGTTTTAGACTCAATATGTTCTACTATAAACCAGTCAATTTGGGACACTACAGTGTAATAACATGGCATACTTTGCACATTCTCCTGTCTTTGTATAGTAAAGTGATTCAGTAGTGAAATAATAAAAGGTGTTTTCATCAAAACCTATTATTTTGAAGAATTCACCCAAACATATGGCCATTACCCAATAATAACCAGATTTAAGGTATTTTAACATGCTGTTTTAACATGCTGCAGATAAACAAGAACAGTAAAGAGGTCATACAAGTGAAAGTCCTCAAACTCGCCTTAGGGTTTTCAGTATCCTTTAAGTATGGTTCTGCGCATTCACTTATGTCTCCTTGTTGTAAAACTTTTTCTAACTTGATGACAAGAAACACGTCTGTTGAGGGGTATGTGATGGAGAATATCGCTGAGCGACTGAGGGTGGAGATATCAGTGCGAGGATTGTGCTCCTTCACCAACTTTCTGCACCACTCACTGTTCATGTCAAAGTAGAAGTTTTCTGATATCTGAAGCAGAAAAAAGAACACCGTTTTCATTATATTGAAAAAATATATATGAAAGATAACATCAGCAAGAGGAAACTAACAAACTTCCTAGCAAGACTGATCCCCGTTAACCCTTTAAGCCCCAATAGTGACAAGCATCTAATTTCTCCTTACAATATCCCTACTTGATCAAACATACAGGTGACGAGAATAAAGGAAATGATCCCCATACAAGAAATGTCTTGATGTTTGTGCAAATTCTCTTAACTAGACGTAAGTACCATAAGAAATGTATGGAGAACACTAAAGGAGAATATGCATATTAATATTGGGGCTTAAAGGGAATTGAAATTTTTTGCCATGAAGCAATACCGTATTTTCTCAATTAAATGCCCCTCAGCGTTTATTTCAAACTTGGCCTGGTGGACCCAGCATTTGTTTGAATCAGCAGTTTATTTGGGCCCGCCATTTTTTAAGAAAGAGTTTTTATTTGAAGGGCCCGGTGGAAAAAGGGCGTAAGTGACGATTTGAGGTTAAAATCGAAATTGCTCCTATTTAGCTGAACATTGGCACACAGGCTGGTTTTCATGTGAGGAACGCCGTAGCGCACTTATTTCTTGACCTGAGATCTAAAATTTGAAGAATTAGCGTATTACTTTTGCTTAAAACTGACACAAAGAAAACAAGAGGACGGCGGAATCTAGGTTGAATTCCTTTGTTTTAGTTCAGGCAGAGAACAAAAGAAATCTTTCACGCATCACTTGAGCGAGTTCAGTTCAACAACACTTTTCACGCAAAAGTAATACGCTAATTCTTCAAATTTTAGATCTCAGGTCAAGAAATAAGTGCGCAACGGCGTTCCTCACATGAAAACCAGCCTGTGTGCCAATGTTCAGCTAAATAGGAGCAATTTTGATTTTAACCTCAAATCGTCACTTACGCCCTTTTTCCACCGGGCCCTTCATTTGTTTTACTTGACCTCCTGTATGTTGCCCTCACACCTTAAGCTCGTTAGACCACAAATAAACGGCTGAGGGGCTAATATCGTCTCCCTCTTTTAGACCCAGCATTTAATCGAGAAAATACAGTACTTTAAGCAAAAACAAAAAGAAGCCCCCCCCCCCTTTCCCCCCAAGTGAAAAAGCAACAATAATTGAAGTTGAGAATGTAATGAAACAATTATTCCACTTGCATTTGTTGGATATGAGGTAATTACAACCAACTTGCACTATACATTGTGATATTTCCCTCATGTCCAAAGCACACTTGTGGAATACATGTAATATTGTGCATTAATCAGGAACAGAAGCATTATAATTATAATTATATTAGGGGGCATTTATTACATGAGACCGGGATGAACTCAGACCGACATGAGTTCGTATTGACCTCCATACATTTCTTTTCTTGCGTTTACATGAGATCGGTCTGAAAATGAACTCAGACTGGTCTGACTTCGTTTCAGTCACTGGACTGAGATGAGTGACTTTTGTACTGGTCTGAGTTTGTACGTACCGTTCTCACGTAAAACAGATTGAAATGAATCTCAGACCAGGTCCGGGCCTAATATGTTCCTTCTTTTGGCTTCATCATTTTTGCTGTTTCTTAGCAATGATAGCATCACTATTGCAGAGAACATTAGTAAACAAGACATAGAAAGTAGTATCAATTGAATACATGCTTGCGTGGATGTGTGGGAGTCTGCCATTTTGAGATACTGCACAGTACACAGGCCGCCCAATGAGCGTTACTTTATGTTTTTCTGTGGTCAGTAAATTCTACAGTTGTCTATTGGCATAAAGTGTGTGCCTGTTGGTTTATAACATGTTAAATAATCAAATTATTAAGGTTATATTGCTCCAAGATCTGCTGTCTTTGAGTTCGTACTGGTCTCATGAAATTGATCAAGTGTTTCGTCCAGGTCTCATGTAAACGGCTGCAAAAATTTCGTACCGGTACAAGTTCGTCCGGGCTGAGTTCGTCCCGGTCTCATGTAAATACCCCCCTTATTCTACCTGACATTAAACTATTGTAAGTACAATATCATGCAATATCATGTAAATGAAATCTAATGTCAAGCAATGCTTCAAATAATGGGTAACACAAAAAAGGCAGAGTTCATGTAACCATGTTAATACATGTAAGTGAAAACAGATCGGGACCATCCCATTGCTTTGTGCATACAAGGCATATGCAGCAATTTTTGAACTTGTACATGTACTAACGTGTTTTTGTGTTACTGTGTCTTTCAGTAACATGTTTTACTACCTATCTCTGCATTTAACACGAATAAATATGGATGGAAATCAACCAATAACCACCCATAAAGTTAACTTCTTGAACTTGTTGAACTCAACTTCTTTCTCTTTTCCTGTATGAAAAGTCTGCTGAAGTAATGTCTGTTAGTTAAGTTTTGTATTTCTGAGTTTACATGTTGACAAAAGTGTAGTTAACATTGCTCCAGAACTCTTTCTCATTTGTAAGTTTTTGTTTTGAAGAATTAAAAATTAAATAATTACTAGCATTTTAGAAAACAGAGAAGCAAACAAACCTTTTTCTTCACTCTACCATCATACAAAGCCATTGAAGCAAATATTGGCTCCACCTCTAACTCAAGCCTAAAGTTATGACAAAAAAGAAATGAGCTCAGTACACGTACATCATAACAATCTACTCTAACTTGAAAATAAAACCTGCTCTCTTGTATTTTTGCACCTTGAAGTAATGCTAGTGAAATTATATACTCTGCATCAGAGTTTCTGGTTCCTAAGACTGTACATAGCGGAAATTTGATTGAGATGCTAGAATATATATGCAGCCAAACAAAATATATGTTCACAGCCAGTCAATCTGCCCAATCCTTGGTCATTAATAAAACCAACGAAGTTATGTACATCCCCTTTTTAGCCCCAAATAAAACACATAAAAATAGTACCCTGACAATACAATAATTATATTACAGTCAAAATACGGATTGCACTATTGGAATCAAAATTCTACTGTATTTTTAAATTGAAGATTGAAATGTTCCAACGGTAGACTCATTTGAAGTAACGAATGTTGATTGGGTTGTTACAAACAAAAGCCAAAACGTCACACGCGAAATACGAAACTGTTGGCGGCTGTTGGTTTCAGCCGGTTTGACATTACGGGAATTTTTCTCAATTTTCAGGAATATTTGTTGTGCATTTACAGCACACTTGTTTTTATTCTTTACAGTTTTACAACAACAGACTGCTTTTTTTACGTGGAAAAGCGCCTGCAATTAATATTTTGTTGAGCGAACACAAATCAGGCCAGACACGTCAAGCCGCCAACAGTCTGCTACTTGCACGTGAACATTCGCCAGATGTCAATAATAAACCGATCAGCATTCCTTATCTGGAACAAGGCTACCGTTAACATTACAATATTATTTAATTTGAAAGTGGAATCTTGATTCCAATAATTATTCAATCCTTTCCCGATTAATGAAAGTCATTCCCAAATAATAAGCGGAATGTGCCGGGTATTTCGACTGTAATCAACTAATACAACTGTAAAATAATGACGAAGGACCTTGTTTGGGTTAATAAAAATATCTCAATCATATATATTGGACTTGAGTGCATTTGTTTTTAAAACATCTGAATAAGGACGCATCTGAATAATTATGAACAATCAAAACATTCGTTTTAAAAACTCACTTGAGTTGAAGACATTTGACCAGAATTCTTTGCCCAAAATGCTCTTGAGGAATAGTTGCAGGAACTTTCTTTTCTATTCCTTCTTCCTGTAATATGCGACCATCATAACAATACATGCAAAACCATGTAGATTAAATATTATGGTCATTGATTTTTTTTAGGACAGTAATCACAAAGAGTCCAAGCAAGCAAATCCTCTTCTGCCATATAAAATTTTCAAGGTAAGGATTACCTCCAGCTGAACAGAACAAACTGCTCTGTGGAGATTGATTACATATGCAGCTGTACTATTTTACTACATGCAAGTAAACAATTTAGATTGCATAGCAAATAATCAAGTAGCAAAAACAGAAGTGACTGTATCAGATACACAGCTTCAAAAAGTTAATTAAAATTACACAATCCACTTATTTTAATCATGTCATTTTTTTACATTTCAAATTTAGTGATGACATTTGTTTGGGTAATGTTTCAACATTAGCAGTATGCACAATGTTTGTCACATAGAACCTAGTTTCATGGCCTATAAGTACATGTACATGTAGCTGCCACTAATCTCCTATCACTCAGTGGTCTCCAGTCTCCACTAGCGATCAGAAGGTCATAGGTTTGACTCCTGTTAGGAGAACTGGGATTCCTTTTTCTCCTAGCGTGCCTGTGTCACTTACCTATAAAACCAAAACCAAACCTACTCTGAAAATTTACTGGACAAACTGTTTCTTAGTGATAATCAGTAAATCATCAAGATCGCCCAATCAGCAAAATGAATGACGGCTACAAATGTTTTGAATTAAAATTTTGGTGCATCCGTTTATCTCAGTTCATGCACCTACAAAATAACATCCACTGCACATTTCTCATCTTCACCTCATAGAGACAAACGAAACATGCATACTGCCCATCTGTCGTACTTTTGAGAAATGAATAAGCTAGACATTGTTTTGGACATATTACCTGCTGAATAGGGTAAACAGAATATAAAGAGTGTATTCTGTGTAGCTGGCGCTCTTCTTCATTTGCACGGTCAACCTCATCACCAGGGGTGCGGTCAAGAACAGAGGGCAACAGAGAATCAGGGTTGCAGGATTGTAGGTCAAAAATGCTATAGAAAGGAAAACAATTCTAATGTTATCCTACATTCTCAGGGAGTTCCAAGCCAAATGCTGCTTTTACACAGTAGTACCTCTCAAAGTCACCAACAGAATCATGTAAGTGACCACCTGTTTCCAAGAGTGGTTTCTTGAAAGAGACTCAACTATAACTATAAATTTTTGACCTTATTCACCCCTTCCCCAACCCTCCTCTCTGTGTTTGATCACTAAAGTAAACATGTTTACAATGTACGCCAAAATCATTGTTTGCTGTAAACTGGCAGTTCAAGTCTAGCCAGAGCCTCAGATGTTTCTTGTTGCTTAACATCACATAAATCTGCCTTACAGTAGGTCAGTACTAAATACAGATTAAATAATTATACTAATTAAACTGATATTCAACAGTCAGAGAAATTATGAAATTTTTGACTGATTGGGAGGGCAAGGCACACATGTAATGACTACAGCCAAATATTTCCTATCACTTGGTCAATGAGTATTTTAACATCCCACTGTTTCTATGCTTTGAGTATGTGTTGTGAGATAAATCCGGAACCAATCTAGGCTGCTCCCTCTTATTCCGCAGTGCTCTAGTTTGTGACGTGAATGTTCAATCGAAGTCAACTAAGTCAAAGGCTTTTTTCAAGTCAATGAATGTAAATGCAGTCATACAACCTTTATTCTCCAGGGACCTACAGATTCCAGCTGCCTAGCTGAACGGACAATCTTGATTAGAATAAATTTAAGTACTACATACTACTACAACTACTACTGGGCCTTGAGTTGATTGGAAAATATGAAAAAATCTTGGTTGGTACACACTCAATATTTTTACACAAGAGATGTTTCAATCACAATACGATCATCATCAGTTGCAAGTCAAGTTCCATACGACTTGAACTGATAAGAGAAGCTTTCGTGTAGTAATAAAATTACAAATAGTTAGAAAGAGTGAAAATAACACTAATTGACAGTACACGGAATGACATCAAAGTGACGATGACTGTAGCACATGTTTTATTTTTCTATACAATGTAGAATGGCATTTAGTGCAACTGGACAGTAAATGTAAATGAATACAGGAAAAAGTATTAAATTATGAGTCAGTTCTTAGGATGGTGGACATGAATACACTAGAACATAGACATATAGAACAATCTCTAACAATATTTTTTAAATGTTTTAAGGAAAATGGCCCATGCATGTTATATACAGCTAATTTATTCAAACCCTGAGTTACATCATACAATCTTAGAAGTAGAGGGCTAAATGTTGAACAAAATTCTAATAATAGTAGATTCTTTCATGGTTCGTATACGTACATTATTTCTCCTATCTGGAACCAGCTGCCATGAATGCACCTAATGTGTCATCACTTCGCAAACATTTAAACAAGTTGAATTTTATCAGGTGCCAATGCAGTACATTGTAATTGCCTTTGATGTTATATTATTAAAACACACTGATCCAATGTATATACATTTTTTAGACAAATCATACATTTTAATTAAATTAATTACCTTCTAACTTGACCAATTAACTATATATTAGATACAGTATACACGTTATGTAATTTTTAGCTTAAGTTTTCCTCGATATTTATTAATTTGTTCTTGGCTTTTTAGGTAGCTTTTTTCATAGATTTTTTTCTGTCAAACACTTGTACACATGTATCATGAGCCCCTGGCTTGGGAGATTGGGCAACCACTCCCTGTGTTCCTGACATTAAATAAATTATCCTTATCCTTATCCTTGTGTAGTGAAGTATTTCTCACCTTGAAGCCCAGCTGCCCCTTGGTAAACTGTCCTCTTTGCCTATTTGCTGTGTTAACTTCAGCTGTGATCCACTCTTACCCTGACAAGACAAGATGGAGACTGTCTACTCAAGAGACATACTTTGCTCCCTGTCACTTCTACTTCCAAGGTACCTAAATTGAATAATCACTATACTAAAAATACACCAGGACCTGCATGAAGTTACAGTGAATTATAGTGGTTTAAGTAACTGTTGTGTTTTTAAGGAATGGTTTCTACTCTGTTAATCGTTGACAAACTTTAATTTTTATTACAAATTAATCAATTTTATTATTTTTCAATGTTAAATACTAAGAGATCCACAAAGGGAACAAAGAACAACTGAATGCAAGACAGTGGAGAAAGAGAGAAGCTACACAGAGTGGAGAATATAGTGAATGAGGTGCACACTGATCAAAGCACACAATGGAGGATAATAGCATACAAGAACCCATTTGCCACAAAGAGTCAAGCCTAAACTAACTGGAAAGAAATGATCAACAATCTGAATAAGGCTCAATCCCTTTCCCACTCAACAATGAAAGTTACTAAATATAAAAACTGTTGTATGGAAACATTTCCCCATGTCATTCTAATACTACAAAGTAACTGTTTCTTGTATTACATGTACAGTATATTGTTCATGTAAGAGAATGCATTTTGAAAATAACAGGGCATAACTCTCTTACCTGCTCTTGTAGTTTTCCTTTTTCATCAACCTCATAAACTTGGCTGGGAAGTGATTTCACAAAGCTAGGTGACCGCACTACCTTACGCCTTGAGTCCGGTCTTCCCTCATCAGAAGAACGGAATTGATATCTGTTTGATGGAAAAGAGGCTCATGTGTTTTCAAGTATGGGACAACACCAGGAACAAGCAATGCCTAGAAAGCTTGGATCAAATGAAAGCAAAGTTGAGAGGAGTTCTAACTTACTCTTCCTAAAATCAAAAGACAGTGTATTCTGGAAAACCTCCATTCAATATACAAGTACAGTTAACCTGCCTGGTGACAAACCACATGGTATTTTTAAGCATACTGGCATATCATACTGTATTTTTATATCCCATTAACAACTGCATTGCTTAATGGCAGTTGGGTGCCCAGAATATCCAGTGGCTTTCACGTTTGGCAGCCAGCCCCTAGATTGAATAATGCCCCCATGGTGGGGCCTGGCACAACCTCACAACCCAGCCATGAGCCCCTGTGCAAGGAAACAGACACCTGCACACTGAAATGTCAGTGGAAAGAAAAAAAGGGGGGTAGGGAGGAGGGCAAACTTGCTGAAGAAACCTCTCAGCGAACAATGCTGGATGAAAAACTCCTCACGCTGCCTGAAACATAAGCCACGTGAACCTGATTATGTTGAGGGCTACTGTGCACATGCCTCCAGTCCAACTACTGACCACTAGCACTGTTGGCTCTCTTTGTTGATGACTCCTTTAAATTGCATTTAAATGCATTATTGTAGATGCGTATAAAACAACAAGCAGTTATAACTTTTTCCGGAGGTTGTGCATACAGTGAAGACCCATTGCAAGTTGAAATGATATTCTCTTATACGAGCGTTTCAAGTCAACTTTTTTTAGCAACATCACCATGAACTCAAGAAAGAACTGACTGGTCCAAATGCATATCAAGGAATATTTTTATTAGGAGCCACTTTGAAGTTATCATGAAATCGGAATAAAAATTTTTACAGGAGTTTGAATTGGTGCACAATTTTAGGGGTTTTAAAATTACTTAATATATAAACAAGGAACTGTAAGGGACACATGACTTACCTGCGATTGACAATTGCCCAGTCTGCAGAGTAACAGTGAATGCAGTCTTTAAGCTGGGGGTTGTTCTCAATTCTACAAAGAAAATGCAAATTAATAGTGAAAAAATAAAAAAAAAATCACATTTTATTTTATTGTGAAAACTACATGGAACCCCGATTTTACGATATGGCAAGGGGAAAGCAAAATCATATTGTTAAATCAGGATATCGTTGTAAGCAAACTCCCGATTTAAGGATTTGGCGGCAAAGCAACTAAAAATATCGTTATATTGGATATGGTTACTAATTAATTTTTCCAAGTGCAATCAATAGAATCAATAAGTCTCCGCAACATGATACCTGTACTGTATGTACTTTGTTACAATGGACAAATGAATCACAAATGCAACAACCGAAACACAACATACCGGTAATGTCCTTTCACAGCAGTGGAACAAGCTAAGAAAACTACAGTAACTAAAAGACAGGGAGGACAAGGATGATAAAGCGGCTTAGATACAGTAAATAACCCTTAGTATGACAAGCTGTTGACAGAAACGCTAGGCTCACCTTATGCCCTACAGGACAAAAAATTAACTAAATAAAACTTTAATTGATAGGTGTTTGTCACTCTTTTACGGTATTTGATGTTAATTATATCGTTGTAATGGGAAAAACTTAACGTTTGGGTTGCTAGATTTCCATCGTTATACCGCAAATATTGTTGAACTGAATATTGTTAAATTGGGATTCTGCTCCATACAATTTACTGTAACTTTTGCCGGGACACAGAATGTTGATCATTAAATCGGGAATATTGTTAAATCCACGATCGTAAAATCGGGTTCCACTGTATCTAATATGCCACATAAATATGCCCTTAATTTTCATTCTAAAATTGGAGTTCAGCTTCTCTGTAAGTACCTCTTACATGCTGTACATGCATTCAATGGTCACTACAGAGAAATATATTTGAATCAAATGCAAAATGCACAGATACTAGCTAGCCAGTGAAATAACAGACAAGATGGTAGAAATCCTTTTACTACTCCCATATCCCTCTCAATGTTGTTTTGAAGGTTTGACAATAAATCAGCCTTCTTCAGTATTGTTACGTTGTATAAGTACACAGTGGCTAAGCTTTAAATACTTGTGTGAGCCAAACCATCTTTGTGGACATGTTCAATTCACTGGGGAAAAAACACTATGTTTACTAACAGAGAAAGTACCAGAAATGAGTACAGTACCACAGAAAGATCACACATTTCCCAAAATAAGTACAGTTGACTCCCAGTAACTCAAAATAATAAAAAAATCTAAAAGTACATGTAATATATTCAAACAATTAAATATCATGTTCAATGGACCAAAAAATGTTATTATGCTTTCTCAAGATTTAACTTGTGGCTGTTTATTAAACCTTTTTTTCAGAAACCACTCCAGGGAGCTTCTAAACTCAGGATATGGCCTATCTTTAAATGTGGGTTAGAGAGCAGTACAGTAAATGCACCAGTAGTTGTCCTACCTACAGAATGATTTTCTCACAAGTGATCAATAGTTACCCAGTATCCTTGGGAAAGCATGGCTTGACAGTACGGCATTGTCTGGTGATTGTGGTGACTTCTATGTCATCATCTGGAAATTCCAGCATTTTACTGTTTGGATCATTCTCATTGAAGGGTTGGTTTGCCAACAGAATCTCTTCAAACTCAGGAGGCTCAACAATCTCATTAAGTGGAATCTGTAAATAGTGTACGAGGTATATTATAATTAGCGTGATATCAACAAGGACTGTTCACTTTCTGGACTTGACCTTTTACCACTACCCACCAGTTTTGTCACAAAAGCAAAGAGTGTCTTTAAATCCAAAACCCGTTTGCAAATCTACATTTAATTTGGCTGTGCTTTCTATAACGAAAAACTACTTTAAAAATGTATGCAAGTGAAAGCACATGGTTTGAAGTCAAGATCATTGCCAGTCTCAGGGACTGTGTAGTTCCAAAAATATCCATACTCCATCCACAGAAGGTTTTTTGTTATACACCTCCTCTCCACCCCAAGAAATTCCAGTTTAGCTTCATACTTTGCTTCTAAAGTTTTGGCTTTTAAGACCCCTCTCCCCCTAGGAATTTCCGATGACCCTCCATAAGGTGGGTATGGATTTTTTTCTGGAACTACACATTTGAACAAAGAAGAAGGCACT
Source organism: Siderastrea siderea (assembly GCA_964030785.1). Lineage (NCBI taxonomy): Eukaryota > Metazoa > Cnidaria > Anthozoa > Scleractinia > Rhizangiidae > Siderastrea > Siderastrea siderea. The sequence goes on along the minus strand of OZ034976.1, from coordinate 13,661,840 downwards.
CAGGAATGGAAAAGAAAACTTCCTGTGCAATTTTAGCAACAGCCAGAAGTAAAGTCTATCTTGAAGAGAAAATTTTTGAGTGTACTGTATACATGTGGTCTCTTTACTATCCGATCTTTGGCTAAATACTTTGCCTTAAATCAGACAGAACAGTGTAATTCAGTTATCAAAACCGCTTACGCAGTTATGTAAGAGGCAACAATAATAACTTTTCATGCAATTAATTAAAAGAGAACCTCGTGAAAGAAGAATTTGACATGCAATGTTGATAATAAGGTTATTGTAAACAAACTTGCACCATGTTTGTTTATGCTCCATTGAATTCCGTAGATTTTGACTTTGCAGAAAAACAATTTCTTTCATTAAAATATTTGTCATTTGTTATTACATTTGATGTCTTCGAATTACTTTCGTGCACAAAGTGACCATTAATAGAGGTCCAAACAGTAGAAACACCTCTTCGGGACCTTGGAAAGGGTAACAGCGATTGTCGAATAGAGGTGACCGCTTAATAGAGGTTAAGTTTATAGTAATAAAGGGAAGCGATTTCCGGGACTTTGACAAGTGACAGCTCAATGGAGGGTGACCATTTAATACAGGTTCACTTAATACAGGTTTGACTGTAATTGGAGATGGCTTTATACCAACTCAGGGACATGTGCCCATTCGAGCCAAACATGGGAGTCTCTCTCATAAATTTCATGCAATACACATTTCACATGGTATAAATTTCACATCTTCTTGCCACTCTCTAGGATGATCAAGCCCGGTTATTAAGGCTATCTCCATACAATGTTTGGTTTCCCATTGCCCAACTGACCCATTTTTTCTAAAAACAAAACAAAAAAGGTTTTAAATCCATTGCCTACTCCCTTTTCTCAGGTGTTCCCAAGTTTAGTGAGCTTTGTACACATCTTAACCCTTTAAGCCGTAACATCATTATACAAATTCTCTTCACTGGTCTCCATAGATATTATTGATTACTAGTTGGGAGAACTTTTTCAAACATTAAGACAATTCGTCTTTGGTGATCAGTTGCTAAGTTCTCATGACCTGTATGTGTTACAATACACTGATTTGATGAGGAGAAATTTGATGCTGATCGCTGTTGGGCCTTAAGGTGATTCCATCGAAAAAGAAATTGTAATGAGAATTCGTTGAAACTTTGCAGAGTTACTAATTACACTTAGTACCTTAAAAAAATAAAATAAAAAGAGGGGGTCACCGTGCCTGATTTCACGCTACGGGGCTGTAGTATATAGGTAGTTTGCTATCTTTAGACAGCAATATTAAAAAAACCTATCCTTGTACTAGAGACACCCATTACTTCAACAAAGTTATAACTAGCAATGAAATATAAGCATTATTCTTATGATAGAAGTACAATGTTACAGTAAAACATCTTAAAATTGCCATAACAACGAAGCTAATTTGAAACAATAGGCAAATCGAGCGTCTGCACGGTTCCAGTGAAACGCCTAAAATCTGACTGTAACAGTGAATCAACCGGAATATTTCAAAATTGTATAATGAAAAATTCTTCAAATTTGAATATATCATGTAAAGTCGCATTTTCCTTAAATAAGTGGAATAAAAAAGTGGGGTCACCCAGTTCGTTTGGGAGAAAACGACCATTTATTTCTCTGAACAGCTCAGCTTCCATAGAAAACCTATCAAGTTCCGAACGCGCGCGCGCTCGTGCACAAGCTAATCACGCAATAAATGATGCGTAGAAAGGATGCGCAATGCAATTGAATAGAATCACCTTAAAGGGTAAAGTGACTGGGACATCTAAATCAGCCCTTACAACGCGGCTTATTAATAATTACAAAGTGACAGTCATGAGGAAGACATAATCAAGGCTTGATTGGAATGATTTGTTTAACAAGCACGATGGGAGACAAAACATTTTTGAGGGAATGACCTAAATGGGTTTACACAAACTAAATCCAAAACATTTCAAAAAACAAAATTTTTGTGAAGAATAATCTTAGGCAATCTTCTTGTTTTTGAAAGATCGCGAAAAAATGCAAGGAAAGCAAAACTTAAGACTTGAATAAAAACTTCTGCTATAACGATACGAAACTAGCTCTCGTTGCAGCCACTTCCTGTCCTCCTTGAACTATAACTTAAGTGTTTCACTATTTTATGATACATCACAATTACATTGACAATATCGTATCTAGCTCTTTTCCCGCTAATTAGAAGGTATACATGCTACTAAAATTGCTATAAATATATAATTCACCAAAGAATCACAAGATAATATAAAGTTAATCATCCACTTCCGTCCACTAACGAGCTTATTATATCTCACAATGCCTCATTCACTACATAGCTTATAATTAAGCTTAAGTCTTATATATCTGAATTTTACCGACAGTTGTCGACTGAGTGAAAAAGAGAATTTACAACACAACACAGCAGAAAAACTTCACATTCTATCACGATTTAAGCTTTTCCATATCGCATGCGATTATTTTGCCAGGAAAACATACCCTCCCCGTCGCAAAATGAAGGAATGAACTTGATGAATTCGAAGGCGATTTAGTGAGACTTGCATGGGTGCCAAAACTCGTCGACTCATTTCGCCGAAATCTAGGCAGAAACAGGCACATAAACTATAATTAGCAACAAGCCTTGTATTTTGTAAGCTCCAGGGAAAGTATCATCTCACTTACTTGTTGAGTTTTTGGGCAAATGCCCTTGTTGAGCCGGTCGAACTTTGGCTTCCAGAGCTCTGAGCCGCCATATTGGCAGCCATCTACTATCAACACATCCTACTTCACCCCAGTGCCGCTCGACTTTTTGGGGGGTTGCGGGGCGGGGAGGGGACTTACAGTCAGTCATGTAAGACAGCCTCAAAATTCTCTTAAGGCAATAACTCCTATACATTTAGTAAATAAACCCCTTCGGGTGGCTGGTATGTCGGGGGGTAATGCCCGAAGCTCAAAGATTGTCTGAAAAATGAACAGTTCCCTTCTCGGCCAACGGTGGCCAATTTACCTTATCAACTTAGTTGATAAATCCAAAGTTTTGTGTTTCACTTCCCCACCGACGCAGCACCACAGTTTCTTTAGAAACTAACCCCCTTTTTTTGTTTGTAAAATTTTGAGGACGAACTTTCAGCCAAGGACATTCTCCTCCGATATCCCAGCAAGCCAAGGAGGGGTATATTCATTTTATAACCCTCCGATTAATTTCTACAACGAGCGCGCTTTATTCCCGGGCTCTATTGTGGTAAAGAGAAAGCATTCAGTGGGGGTCACAGCTCATTTGCAGCTAAACAAATCCAAGCGAGTTAGTTCACCCAACTTTATTACTCTGTAATTAGATCTGAAAAGTTAAAACCTAAAAAAGTTACTTCCTTTCTTGTTTTTCTCTCGTCAATAAAATCGGACGACGGGAATCGCCTGATACCCGCCTTCTGATTTTGTACCCCATGACGTGTTTTGTCCAATGAGCTCGCGAGAAAATTAAGCGGTGGGTTATAACCAAGAATAGCAACCTTCCACAAAGATCAGCCTCCTCCTGGGACTGCTAGTCAGACCGCTACTTTCAGAGTTTCTAAAAGAGTTACAAATATACGACCTGACTTGTATTTGTCCAAATTGTGTCCCCTTTCGCAGTTAACCACAAAGCGCATGATAACTGACTAGAAAGTGAACCGAGCGAGACGCGTTAGTAATGCACTAATGAATTTACCCGGGTGCCAGCCGTGACAGTAACCACTTTCTCGTCCTCTCGTCCTAGAACTGTATGAAACCTTGTTAAAGATGTTGACGGAGGGAACTAAAAGTAGAACTTACGCTTTATTGGCTAGTAGAGTTTAGTGGTTTTGACATCTGTGAACTTAGAACTTACCAAAAAGCAAAACTTTTGAGCTCTGGTTACCATGCATCCGCGACGTCGGGGATGCAAACATTCTACTTGCTTAATTACGTTTCCATGGTTTCACTTCCGTTTCCGTTCAGCGGAGCAAAACAGCCATTTCACGTTGTAAACCAAACAAATACTATGGAAAATCACACCTTACGAAAATGCCCTATATCCCCTTAATGATAGAGTAGGCCTTGATAATTTCTACCAGCAGAATACGCGATTTGATCGTTTCCATCAGCGACCCGGGGTTAACGCATAGTCGGCAAAGTACGTTTTTAGGCACACCTAAACTCGAAAGTGAAAGTGCTGAGTCAGTTCGCAACACGCCACTCTTTTGCTGAGCAAATAGGAGTAAGACACGCTTAGCAAAGACCTATACTACGGCAAGTTTTCTTTTCTTTGCATCAGACCATATTACACTTGATCGGTTACAACTGCCATTCAGAAGTCCGCACGAATTTTACCCAGAAAATGTTTGTCAAGGTTGGCGTGTTAGTGCTCCTTTTTCTATTAAACCTCTTGATGAACCAAGCCGCTGCCTCGTGGGGCACAACCGCTCTCAGTGTTGGTAAAATCTTACTGGATTCTTTCACTTCAGAGGACATCAAAGAAACAGATCTTACTGCCGCTGAGGAGCTCGTGCGAGGATTTACTTTCGACAAGTACAACGAGCAAATCTCTTGCAAGATCCTCACAAAAATCAAATTAGAAGACTTTGAAACTCTTGTTAGCCGAATCGTAACACGTTATCAGATTCCAGCCGATATAAAGGAGAGAATCTTGGACGGACAGTATGCCGAAGTGAACCAAGAAATTGTTCAAGAATTTAAATTCGAGAAAGGTGCCCCTGGGAGTGTTCTTTATGGCAGGATCGCGACACTCAAACATGAAGATTCCACAATCGATTTAGCTTACGTTTTCTTTTTCTTGGAATTTAAATTATCGCCAAAGAAAATTGAGGAACGACGCAGAAAGAAGTTTCTATTCATCACTTATGGATCCCACACCGTTGTTCGCTTTGAAGAACGTAATCTGTCGGAGAAAGATAAGGAACATATCTCCGACTTCTACCGCATAAAGGCTCTAAAAGGATTTAAGAAAGAATTCCCCGCCTTGGGAAAAGAACACTCTGAACTGTAAACTATATGTCATCAACGATGTATACAAGTGTCGATCATTAGTTTTTCTTAGAAAAAAGTATAGCTTAAGATCCGTAAGTGATTAAAAATGACATCCAACTGTTTGTAATTAATATGTCTTTTGGTTCGATTTGATTCAGTTTGCAAGGGTTTTATTATTCTGTTTCGTCGAGACGCTTTTATAACTGTTCAGAGGACTTGATATAGCTCTCTGATCAAGTATGTTGGAATGTAATAAGAACATAATAAACAGAGGCTTCCCCATTTGATTGATTGATTGATTGATTGATTGATTTTTATGATTGATTGATTGATTGATTGATTGATTGATTGATTGATTGATTGATTGATTGATTGATTCAGATTGATTTGCTCGTTTGTTCGTTGTCTTCGTTCGCAGTTTTCAAGCCTTCATTATACGTGCGAAGAGAAGGTTTCCTATGAGACGTGAGTTCATTTTCCGGTAACTGCTCAGTAAAGCAAACGGTCTTTCATCAGTGCACTGAGTGGCATGCCTGGGGCTGGCGGCCAGACCGCTGGTTTCAGATTTTCTGATCGGTTTCGATCAGTTACAAATTTACCGCTTGCCAACATATAATTGTCCGAATCAGTTTTCTTTTTCGCTGTTAACCACAAAGCACATGATGACTAGGAAGTGAAAGTGGGAAGTCATCCGAACGAGACACGTCAATGTAAACGTTTATAGTTATGCAAAGTGAATTTCAGTTACTCGGGCATCAACAGCATCAACCGTGGCGGAGACCCTTTACCCGTATTCTCAGCCTAAAACTTTATGAAAATTTGACAAAGATGTTGACGGAGGCAACTTAAAGTAGAATGTGTGATTTGTTGGCGTGCTGAGTTTAGCAATTTTGAGATCTGTGGTAGTACAATGCACCGGCAAAAAGCAAAACTTTTGAGTTCCGGTTTTCATGCATCTGTGACGTCTGGGATTCCAAAGTTCTCTTAGGTCTTTGTAATTCGTGGAAAATTCATGATAAGAAGCAGGACTTTGTAAATTTCGTGCGATATATAAGCTTAAACAGGTTTTGGCTGCGGTGTGGTTGAATGATGAAGGGATATAGGGGAAGAGGAGTGAGGGTGGGTAGACCACGTCTCACGGAACCTGTCATTTTCATGTATAAAGGTCTAATTCATCATTGTTCACGCCATTTCACGTTTTAACCAAAAATACATAGAGATTCACTGCTTACGAAAATATCTTACATGTCTTATAACGGCTTCCAGTGGACATTCATCGTCTTTGAATCTTTCATCTTTTCAATGATGCCTAGGCCTTGATAGTTCTGCCGGCAGAATTGAAAGTAGAATACGCCATTTGATTGTTTCCTTCAGCGACCCGGGTTAACGCATAGTCGGCAAAGTAAGCACACCTAAACTCGAAAGTGAAAGTGCTTAGTCACATTTTAAACACGCAGATAGAAGTCTCTCGGATTCATCACTTATGGTTCCCACACCGTAGTTGTTCGCTTTGAAGACCGTAATCCGTCGGAGAAATTAAAGATAAGTAACATATCTCCGACTTCTACCGCGTGAAGGCTTAAGAAAGAATCCCCCTCCCCGGGAATTGAACGACGTGAACTGTGAACCATGTATAGCCAAATGTCCTCAACGATGCATACAAGTGACAATCAGTAGTTTTTCCTAGAAAAATCCCAGTTTGAGAACTGTCAGTCATAAATGTTAAAATATTCTGTAAAACGTTTCTTACACTCAAAAGATGGTCCCGTGTATATTTCCTGGGTTCAATTTCAGCGTACAATTAAGGAGTCTCTGCAAGGGTTTCATTATCGTAGTTTCATCGAGACGCTTTTGTATGCAATTTTCTCGCTGTTTATAGGATTTGATAGTGCTGGCATGTATAACAAAATCATGCTCTGATGCTTGCCTGCTTGATTCAGTTGATTGATTCATTCGCTCCCTTTTGCTTTACACGTGGAATGTGGAATGAAGAAAAAACCTCTTACGAGAGTCCATTTTCCGGTAACTGTTCACAACAACCTTAGTCAGTAAAGCAAATGGGACTCTTATCCGACTCCACTGTATGTACAAGAATGTTTCGAGGATTGACGGTATTTTATAGTGTCGAAGCTACTAGCAAATTACACAGTAATTCACTAATTGGGGACACTGTAAAAATACTCTAAAGTTCTCACAAAAATTCCCAGAAACAATCTCAAACAATTACGTCATCGCGTACAACTGTGCAGTGGAGTGACTAGGGCTGTTGGTCAGACCGCTGCTTTAAGAATGTCAGCATACATCTCAGTTTCCAATGTACTACGTGCCAACAAGGAAAGTCGGAACGCCCCCCCCCCAAAAAAAAAATGGGCGAAGAAAAGTCAATAACAAACTGCCCCTGGGTCCCTGAGGATGGAAATTCACGGCTAACGAAAATACTATACCCCTGGATAATTTCTACCGGTAGAATACGCCATTTTTGACCATTTTCGCCAGCGAATAGTAGTGTTAGCTGTTATAAACCTTTTATAGCCATATCCTTTGTAAGTATTCTTTATGGCAGGACCGTCTCTGTCAAACACGAAAATCCCACAATGCTTAGTCTTTCCCGATTAATTATTAGGAGCGTCCAATAAGGTTTCTATTAGAATATTTACTGTTGCTAGTTATATTAGTTTTAGATATAGAGATATTGATATTACAATTTTAATTATTCGGAATTCGTTCGGTAGGTTTGTAAAGTGTGTCGGGAAACATCTCTTCGAGAGAACACTCCTCCAGGGAATTGAAGGACATGAACTGTAAACTAAATGCTATCAATCGTGCACCGTTACTATCCGTCCATTTATTACTCACTTACGTCACTCGCTCGCTTGCTCGCTCACTCATTCACTCCCTCCCACCCCCTCCTTCCTTCCCTCCCCCTCCTTCCTTCCTTCCCTCCCTCCCTCCCTCCTTCCCTCCCTCCCTCCCTCCTTCCCTCACTCTCTCCCTCCCTCCTTCTCTCCTTCCCTCCTTCTCTCCCTCCCTTCCTCCCTCCCTCCTTCCCTCCCTCCCTCCCTCCTTCCCTCTCTCCCTCCCTCCTTCCCTCCTTCCCTCCCTCCCTCCTTCCCTCCCTCCCTCCCTCCTTCCCTCCCTCCTTCCCTCTCTCTCTCCCTCCCTCCTTCCCTCCCTCCCTCCCTCCTTCCCTCCCTCTCTCCCTCCCTCCTTCTCTCCTTCCCTCCTTCTCTCCCTCCCTCCCTCCCTCCCTCCCTTCTTCCCTCTCTCCCTCCCTCCTTCCCTCCTTCCCTCCCTCCCTCCTTCCCTCCCTCCCTCCCTCCCTCCTTCCCTCCCTCCTTCCCTCTCTCTCTCCCTCCCTCCTTCCCTCCCCCCCTCCCTCTTTCCCTCCATCTCTCCTTCCCTCCTTCCTTCCTTCCTCCCTCCCTCCTTCCCTCCCTCCTTCCCTCCTTCCCTCCCACCCTCCTTCTCTCCCGCCCTCCTTCTCTCCCGCCCTCCCTCTCTCCTTCCCTCCCTCATTCCTTCCCTCCTTCCCTCCTTCCTCCCTCTCTCCCTCCCTCCCTCCTTCCCTCCCTCCCTCCTTCCCTCCCTCCCTCCTTCCCTCCCTCCCTCCTTCCCTCCCTCCCTCCCACACTTTGACAAAAGCACAATTTAACAAGTCCATATTAAGCTTTGCAACTGACAAAACTGAATACCCCATGGACGATGGTGCACAGAGAACATAGCCGTGATAGCCTGTAGAGCAGAACTTGGACGGTTTAGTTACTGGCATAGACGGCAACGAAAAACAGATAATCCACTCTAAATGAAGCATTTCTGCTACATTTAATTCCTTAATATGTTAAATAGTGACGAAATATTAAGAATGCATCTCTCAAGGACAGTTGAAACCCAGCGACAAATAAAGAAAATTCAAACACAAAACAGCAGCTAAGAACGAAATATGTAAAGAAGGCTGAAAGCTAGACTTAGCACATCAGAGAGATCTAGAGAAAAGTTCCGAAACAAAAATATTAACACAGAGTACCAACTGGAAAAGTACGTCAAGATATCAGAAATCCAGCACACAGAATTGGTATTACAAAATCACGACTAGGAGGAGTTCACTCATTACGAATACAAACAGGAAAAAATACGAAAATAAGGGGACATCAATAACAGTTGAATAACAAAGATGCCTAATTATAACATAGCTAGCAAATCCGCGCAATCAAATTCACCTAACGTTTCCTTACGTAAGTGTGCTGCATAATCCTTTTGTGGCGTGCAGAGCAAACTTTTAAAGCCGTTTTTTTTCTGTCTGTAGCGGTCTAAAGTGTCTTCTTCGCCAGCAACTCGGCGAGTAAATGACCAAGAAAAATCACTTTACAGCAGAGTTAAACTAGGGAGAAATTACAACAGTGAAATCGTTGCAGTGTTTGATTTGTTAGGACGAGCAGAAAGCTTTGTTAAAAAAGAAACTCAAACTAATTTAATCTTTGGCGTTGTGTTTACGATTTCTTTCACCGTCGCACTCTCAACAAATATTCACAAAAGGTAGGTTTTACACGAAAAGCTTTTGACACCAAAACTGATTCCAAGACATGACAAAATAAAACACAGTAAAACTGGAGAGAACCGTATAATAATAAGCTTAAGCTTAAGTGTCACGCGTTTTCGGTGATTCACTGCCAAAATCAAGCTAAATAAGCATAAGCTTAAAGCAGAAAGCACGACATTTTTTTTCGGCTACACTATACACAAAATAACATTGCTTTACCTGCAGTCGATGTACGTCTGAGTTCAAGGAGCTCCAAATGTTTACTGAAATAAAATAGGATGCAATGCAAAATAAGTTAAATCGCTTTCCCATTTGTTTGATTCATTGTTGTTTTACCGCATTTCGTCCGCGGCCTCTGAACAGTTACGTTTTAGGATTTGTGTTCGTTTCAACTCCAGCAGCCGAATGGTGATACAGCTTACGAGGGGTGTCAACTCTAACACTTGCTGTTTGAACAGCACTACACAGTAATGAGTGGGGGGGGGGGGGGGACAGGGGGGTTTAAACCTCCCGCTTCCCGTACCCTTTAATCCCGGTTCCCGCCCTGTATTTTTTGGCTCCCGCCCCTTTCCATTTTTTCGATTGCGAAATATTGCATAATGTTGCGTAATTTTTCCCTTTTTCTCCCGCTTCCCGCCACCTTGGGAATCCCGCTTCCCGCCCCCTCTTCTCCCGCCTCCCGTACACCTCCAGCCCCCTTTTCTCCCGGTCTCCCGCCCCCCTGTCCCCCCCACTAATGAGGGTCGTCCCGAAAATCTGGAACAACCTACCGATTTTGTTATGAAGATCCCACAAAAATAACAAACGATATCAAAAATTATCGTTGGAAAAAGAGACGGAGAAGGAGACAAAAGGGAGCTCTGTCTCTCCTCAATATCAACCCGCTTTATCTTTTCGTTTAAACATGCGATTTTTTGTGCAATTTTTGTCTCACATTTCAGAGCAATTTTTGTCTCGCTCGAGCTCGCGACAAAAATTGCAAGTGAGTGTAAACTAGCGGCGATTTGTGTGCGATTTGTCGCTGCGATATCGCAGAGGTTTCGATTGATGCAACTTGGCGGCGGTTTGGGGGAAATTGCAGCAAATATTGCACTGGAATCGCAGCGAAATCGCTGCTAGTTTACACTTGCAACAAAAGTTGCATTGGAGAGCGCGACGGGCCTTTACACAGCTTGCAGCTTGCTTCTGGTCGCTTACTCTTAGCGGTAAGCAGAGGTGACGGCTGAAATTTAGGCCACGTTCCTACTAGAATAGACTGTGGGAAGCTTAAAGAGGAGAGTCAATTGCGTTGTGTTTGCTGACTGTATTAGCAACGGCCAGCAGTTCTAAACGATGCTGTTGCAAAGTAAAGGCTTTCAGAAAATATGGTTAATCAGATGGCTGTATTGAAAACTAAAATGTCAGGAATTAGTTTCTGAAGATGCTGTGATGCTGGTTCAATGGGTGCGGGAAGGTATCTTTTCAAATTGATAACAGCTTCAGTTAAAACAAGATAAATTGGCCACTGTAAGGAAATTCAAACACTTTTGATCTTTGTCAGTTATTGTAAATCTGTAGCACGCTCAACATGGGCACCAGACAGGAAAATGTAAGCAAAATACATGAAATGTCATTTTCTGTTTTCTCCGATTGTTTCAGGGCCTTCAAAATGGATATTAATTTAAATACGATAACACAGGTTGATCTGTTCGGATTCTATAGCTAAAACTTTTTTTAAGTCGCAGAGCGTTATAGGAAACAAAATCTTATCGGCCGAATTTAACCGAGCTGCTGTTTGCTCTTCAAAAGTGCTACCTGACTTAATTTCGTATTATATACGACGTATTTTATTTGTCCCTCCAAAAACAAAGGGAATTAATTTTCCTATGTTACAAAGGTTAGAGTTTGAGATGACATGCAGGCAAACATTTTCCCACGATTGAACCCGAATTTGTGAGGCGGTTACTATTTTCCGAACTGGTATTCCGAACTGGTATTCCGAACTGGTATTCCGAACTGGTATTCCGAACTGGTGTTTTGTGCACATCTTTTGAGAGACCAAGGCTGAAGACAGCTGTAAGTCGTGAAAACGACAAGAGTAGACTTACTTTCGACATTTCTATGCATATATTTTCGTCAAGACAAGCTGAAGCAAATAAACGGTTCCATTCTTTGCACGCGCTGCTTCTTTTAGACAAAAGGTTGGCATATTTCATAATTTTGGAACTGGAAAGAAATCGTATTTTTCTGTTGGCCTTGTCGGGACTAAAATAGCAATCGATCTATTGTCATTTTGACGCTGGTGACAGATAGCATTCAAAGTTTAGTGCTTCGATTCAATGGGTTGCCTAATTAAAGTATTTTTCGGATGCAACGTGTATGCCTGGGGGAGGCTCCTCTATTATAGTAATAATAAAAAAAGGAAAGAAAATTTTACAAGGTATCCTTAAGTGGGGCCAGCATCTCGTTTTGTGGGCAAAGTTATGACTCCAGTAGTATTTTTCCCGGATCCTACCTTAAAAGGGGCGAAAATAATTCTGGCTATTTCAGATTGTTAGTGCCTCATGCAGTGATTACCTAATAAGAAAAGTGTTCACTAAGAAAAGCCAAGTTCTAGGAGGTATCTCTGTATTGTCTTTGGCAGACAGCTAGGCGACAGCATTTAAATTATCCCTCAAGGGTAGATTGAAACTATTGTTTAATATTTTTCATTACTTAAACTTTAAAAATAGCCGGCCCCGATCTAAACCAATTTCAGAGTGGCCAGCCCTGATATTTCAACGTTGCTTACAGTAAACAGGGTAAAGAAGGCATATAGCACAGAGAATAATAACTTTTATGTCCTTAAAATGACCCGCCTATGAACAGAGTTGGGAGGTACAGTCATTGTCTTAAGCCGCAATTTCAGTTAGACCTTGTTTAAATAACCGGCCCATAAAGGTTAAGATTCCTGTATCGTGAGATTAATTCATGAGCGACAGAACCGAGTAGAGTATCCTGTTGTGCACCGTTGATGTGCACAGTTTAACCCAAGTTTACATGTTTGACTGATTAAAATCTAGCGTCATTGATTTCTCAGTACTTAGAAGAGATTTTTCCAAGATAATACAGCGGATATTTTTAGCTAGAGGGTTAAATTAGTTTTACAACTTACAATTAACCATGCTCAGACAAAAGGGGACGTCTCCTGAAATTACTGAAAACAAAGTTAGATGCAAGCCCCAAATATATTATGTAATATTCCAATATTATTTGTAGTTTCCCGAATAATTTCTCGAGGCTCCCGGATTCCCGGCAATATCTTCAGATTCCCGAATAAATTTTGCGGTTCTCCCGAACAGATATTCTTAGAGTTGGCACCCCCCGTACAGCTTCAATCCGCTTTGGACGATGGATACAACAATTTTTCAGGAAACATAAAAACGTTCACTTGATAGCAGTTTCATTGATTCATTCAGCTTTGCAAAGAAACGCTACAACACTTCGCAAGGTTTTGTACCTTTGGGGCATGAATTGAACACCGCAACACGGAACACCGGAACACCAGAACTTCCCGGAACACCCCGGAACACCCCCAAAACCCGGAACATCCCCCAAAACCTGGAACACCCCAAGAAAACCAGGAACACCTCCAAGAAAACCAGGAACACCTCCCAAAAAACCTGGAACAGCGCAAAATCTCAAAGAAAAAAAATAACGAAACAAAAAACTCAGAACACCTCTAAAAAATAGGGAACCCAAGGAAAATAGAAATCTGAATACGAAACACGAGACTTTTAATTACTACAAATTACTATACAATACAAATGTTCATCTTCTTTTCCTTTCTTTAATAACAGAACGCTTTAGTGCATGGCACTAACACAGGTAGCTGTAACATCTTTTCAGTACGAAGTTTGAAAAGTTAAACTACAAAATAGTTCTCAAACTGAATTTTGGCTAAAATGTTTCAAGGCAAAAAATGGCCATTCAAATTAATTACAAACGTTACGTGAAAAGAGTTGCGTGTTATGTTGGGATACAATTTATCTTCAGTTTAGTTAACTTACTTTGTTTTTAACTTAATACCATCAAGAGAAAATGCAATACTGACCCAGGGAGAAGATTGTTTCAACAGCTGAATAAACCCAACGCACCCGGAAAACATTCTGTAAAACGTTTCTTACACTCAAAAGATGGTCCCGTGTATATTTCCTGGGTTCAATTTCAGCGTACAATTAACGCTTTAATTGGGTACTGTTCCTTGTGATGTCTCAAGTGCCCCCTGCATCCTTGACAGACTTTAATTCTGGAATTCATCTGTTTTAATCGGAAGGGATTTATATTTTGAATGTTATTGCTTTGAGGATATAAACGCTTTACGCGTTCATTTATTGGCAACTTGGGGCTTGATCTTCTGGCTGTAGAAGTGACAGCATCCCTAATAGCAGGATTTTTTTGACGTTACCTTCGGAGTCAGGAACCAAAAAAGACGCCTGCTCTTTAAAACTCGTTTACATTGTGAAAAGCACTATAAAAAAATAGTAAGAAATATTTAGATTGATTAAAAGGCGTGTTGCCTGACAATTCCAAGAAATAAAGAAGGCACTTGAGGTTGCGTCAGTTCAGTCTCTACCTTTCTCCTCCTCTCCTTTAGAGATTTTGCGCTGTTCCGGTTTTTTTGGGAGGTGTTCCTGGTTTTCTTGGGGGTGTTCTGTGTTTTTTTTGGGGAGGGGGGGTGTTCCGGGTTTTCTTGTGGATGTTCCGAGTTTTGGGGGCGTTCCCGGGGGTTCCAGGATGTTTCGATGTTCCAGTGTCACAGTGTTATGAACTTTCGAGAAACGGACCCCTAGGCCTGATTGGAGGCCGTCACCCGTTACCATGACAACCTGGATTCCCGCCAAGAAAAGAACCAAGGCAGAGAACAGAGAGAGACTGATCAGTATGCACACAAAAACTGCATTTGATATTTGAACATGTTATAGAAAACATTTTCTCCTTAGAGCGCGCTACGCAAGTTAATTTTCTCTAAGGAGCCGAATTAAAAAAAAGAGAAATAGCTATCTATTTGTCCTTTTCGAACTGGATAAACAACTTGTGCAAATTTCACTCAAAACAAAACACGTCACGTGGTCTGTAATGTGATCTATATTATGACTTTTATCCAATCAAATCGTTCGCTGTGTTGTACGCTAAGCTTTCAGCAAACTATTAGCGTGTTTTCAGAGAGAGACGTTTTCAGTATCTTTATTTGTTTTTCTTTTAGCCTACCTGTAGGCGTTGGAGTTTTTTCTTCGGCGAGAAAACCCGGAGTTCGCTATCTTGGCCCTATTTTTCTTTGTACGGGCGTTCTTTTCACGTTGTCGGGAGAATTCGGTGTCAAAGGGATTGCTTTTGTCTTAGAACGGTACCAAATTTTATAATTCCCTCCAGGTAATATGGCAAAAGGCGCTGGTCGCGGCCGGTACAAGGGTGACAACCGGTGTGGTCGTTGTTGCAATGTGTTCTGTCGGAGAGTCCGAACCGATCTGCTGCTTGTTCTGATTATAATCGGCGTTATAATCGGGTTTTTGATCGGAGCTCTTGTTAACGGTCCTGTTAATAAAATCGAAGATGTTGAAGACAAGAAGACCGTTCTGATGTTGATTGGGTTTCTTGGTGAGCTCTTCATGAACATGCTGAAAATGCTTATTCTTCCATTGATTGTGGCCAGTCTGATTTGTGCTCTTGCGTCCTTGGATGCGCAAGCTACCGGTCGTGTTGGGAGGCGAGCTCTCTTGTACTACTTCTCTACCACTATCTTGGCCGTAATCTTAGGAATAGTTTTAGTCGTGAGTATTCGACCCGGAAGCACAACGGTTGATGAGGGAAAAAAGAAAGATGTGGAACCATACAGAACATTAGATGCCTTTTTAGATCTCATCAGGTAAGCGTAATTAAGCTTGAAAGTCTTTTTACATGTTCATTACAAAACAATCACAAATTATTTAAAGTTTTATCGATCGCAGTTGCGTACAACCGCATACTTTGATGGCACATTTCCTCTTACGCGTGTTTATTAAAAACTCTCGCACCTTTACTATCACTGCAGTACTGTTTGTTTACGTTCGTGTTTTACTCGATTGCGAAACCGATGTTCAGGGACCGATTACATGAGCCGGGCTGGCTCGCTAGAAGGGCTGGCTCTGTCTGCCGAGATGACTGCTCAGCCCGGTATTACATGAGGCTAGCCAGCCTGCCTGCGGCTAAATTTAGAAGTGTGAAAAGATGGCTACATCAAAGAGCATGAATCGAGTGCTTTGACTTTCGCTAATCCATGATTTTAGTGTATTATTTTCAGTTTTACGTAGCTTTGTGGTCTGATAAAGCTTTATGTGTTATATAGAATGAGAAATATCGATCTTTTGGTGAGCCATTTTGCTCTGAAGCGAAATTTAGTGACGAGAAAGTGTTAGCCCGGCTAGCCGGGCTGGCCCGGCAATCGTGATTACATGGTAAATTTTCATCCCGGCTAGCCCGGCATCGCCATGCCGGGATCCCAGCTAGCCGTGCTGAGATTTTTCCATGTCATCGCAAAGTTGATTTATAATGTATTTTACCACAGGCAGCCCAAGCTAAGGTTGAGAGCTGCGCATAAATTAGACTGTTGTTTCCACGCTATGCATAATAATGACATCGGCAACATTTAAGAGTTTGTATGGAAATGATACAAAACGTCTCAAATTGCCACAAATCAGATAGAAGTCGAAATAAAAAAGATTTGTCTTATTTCATTGTTGTATTGGTCATTATTGGAGGGCTTCCTGGGCTGGTTTGAAGCTTTTTGGGCGAGAAATTGAGGTTTATATTTTTCATCAGTTACTGAACGTTTAGAATTAATTAAAGGCAGGAAACAATTTCACACTGCACCTCACTTGAGGTTCGATAAATTCCATCACAATCAACGAATCGCCCTACAACTTCAAAGGTGTATTCTTGGGTCTTGCGCATACCTCTGTTCTTTCTCATGGGTTCCAGATCCTATTTTAAGCCGTCGAAAATCCCTCTAAAATACGAAACTCGCCTTTCCTGGTATGCGTTTTTAGTTGAAGTGCACACATGAATCATTGCGAGCCGCGTTTCGACGACAAAATGTCCCTCAGCCGGGGACAGGCTGAGTGAGATTGTCCACAAGCAGAAGGCGACACTGCGGAGTCCAGAGAGGTCGGTTTGAGTGAAATTTAGTCGCCTCACTTGACGCCACGAGCACGCTTTAATGTCTTCGTGCGACAATATATTAGCATAGTGATTTGTTCCGTCACATTACCTGTTTACCGCTAAAAAAATGTTGTCGAAATTTAGAAGCAGAGACGAGGAGCAATTTCCATCTAGAAAAAAAATTGCACCGGTTTTCAAAGGAATGGAAATTGTGGTGGGTATTTTCCACGGTCACAGCAATATTTTTTTTTAGGGCAGACAACCCTATATATGGGAATTAAATAATGAGGTTGATTTGCGGGCAGCGAGCAGGATCACTTGCGCCAAATACTCGGCATAAAATCATCGAATGGATTGATTAGAGTGCAGCAAAAGATAGTTCTTCGTTCGTCCCTAAAACAAAATTATGGTTTTCCAAGTCAAGTGAGGCGAGTGAATTTCACGGCCGCTCTAATATTTCTCTATTTCTGTAAACCGACCTCTCTGGACTCCGCAGTGTCGTGTTTGCCAATGTCGACAATCTCACTCAGCCTGTCCCCGGCTGAGGGACATTTTGTCGTCGAAACGCGGCTCGCAATGATTCATGTGTGCACTTCAAATAAAAACGCATACCAGGAAAGGCGAGTTTCGTATTTTAGAGGGATTTTCGACGGCTTAAAATAGGATCTGGAACCCATGAGAAAGAACAGAGGTATGCGCAAGACCCAAGAATACACCTTTGAAGTTGTAGGGCGATTCGTTTATTGTGATGGAATTTATCGAACCTCAAGTGAGGTGCAGTGTGAAATTGTTTCCTGCCTTTAATTAATTCTAAACGTTCAGTAACTGATGAAAAATATAAACCTCAATTTCTCGCCCAAAAAGCTTCAAACCAGCCCAGGAAGCCCTCCAATAATGACCAATACAACAATGAAATAAGACAAATCTTTTTTATTTCGACTTCTATCTGATTTGTGGCAATTTGAGACGTTTTGTATCATTTCCATACAAACTCTTAAATGTTGCCGATGTCATTATTATGCATAGCGTGGAAACAACAGTCTAATTTATGCGCAGCTCTCAACCTTAGCTCGGGCTGCCTGTGATTTTACAGACGTTCCGAGATCCCGGCAAACCGAGCCAGCCCGGCTAAGCAGGCCAGCCCGCCTTGTGTAATCGGCCCCTAAGACACTGAGCAGAAGTTGAACTTGCTTACATCTCATGGTGGTGTTTTATTCTGTTAGGACCTTCTGTTAACCTGAACAACAAAATACTTTCCTTGATATTTTGTCACTTTATATATCCAGTTGGTCAATCAACTGAGAACAACATGGCGAATTTTTGGAGGTAACTCTGGGGGTGTGTATTTTGTTAAATATTAACTCAAGTGTCAGGACTCCTGACAAAACAGTTCAAACATTTCTTTCATGGCTTGTTCTTATAACCTGCTCTTTTGATGAAAGATTGTGAGGGATCGTGAGGGATGTGGTGATGTACATGTACTTTTTTTATTTCCATATAAGCCTAATATATTTAATTATGCCTACACAACTACTTTCATAAGTATCCCAGCAATCTTGAATAGAATGAGTCACCCAAATTAAGTACAGCTGAGTGGAAGGTACCCCGACAGGAAAATGTGTTCGTCATAATGAGGATTTCTTATGTTGAGGTTCATTTTTATACATTTAAAAATTTCTGGCCTGAAGAATGTTGTTCGTTATACTAGGATATTTGTTATAAACATCTGCATCATTCTACATTTTATTAAGTTGGTAAAATCCATATGGATATCACACCAACTGTACGAAATATTAAATCATAAGCACAACTCAAGCAGTTAGTTTTCTGTATATTAACCCCCTGCTTTCAAGATATGCTTTAAATTACTTCCTCACTATCCCTCAGACATAAACAACAATCTTTGTATATTTTAAGAATAAGATTCAGAAAGCTGTATGCAAAATTGATTTTTGGTCATGTAGAAATCTTACCACTCAACTGGAAGCAGATGAATAAATTGCAACTTCCCTCCAACAATTTCATGCCTTACAACAAGAAAAGCCCCAGGGGCATTGCACCCCGCCATTCCCCCCCCTCCCCTCAAGGTGCAAAATATATCACGGTCACTCGAGATGTGAGCCCAAGTGGGTGTAAATTTTTGAAGTTGGTGAGTTATCGTACCTTTCACCCTCCCCCCCCCCAACATCTCTGCACCCTTCTCCTTGTGAAAACATGAATACCCAATGGTATTGAACAGCTTTCCCATCCCTCATTCCTTGGTCTACCACCCAGGGGGGTACTCGAAGTAGACATGACGGGGGGGTCCGACGTATTTTTTTGGGTTGAAAATTTACACGCTCGGTATTTGTTTGGGTCAAGAGATCTGTCACGTATTTTTTTAGGTCTTAAAAAAATACGCATATTTTTTTAGGTCTTATCTCTGAGGGAACTTTTCGTTTCGGGTTTTCGTTGCGATCAGTGGATCAGAAAAATATTCATTCGAACTTTTTTTCAGCGACATGTGTTCCGTGTTCTTGTATTTTTTTGGGTTGGACATTTTGATGCCAGGTATTTTTTTGGGTATAAAATTTCAGGCTTGTGTATTTTTTTGGGTTTGCAATATGAAGCTCCGTCGGACCCCCCCGTCATGTATACTTCGAGTAACCCCCCTGGGGTCTTCCACCTGTTCCAGCACTTGTGAAGAAGAACATGACGAAAAAGCTTGACCATAGCGTGACTCAGTTATGTCACATTTTTTAAAATGAAGTGACATCTCAGCGTAAATCTAAATGACAAGGACACGGAAATGAGAATTATTGATAAAGAAAAAATTATCCCAAAATCTTAAGCGAATGGTTATTTACCGAAAAAAGAAATGTTAAAGTTTACTTTTAGGCCATGATTCCATGAATGATTTGGAGAAAGCAAGGGACTTCCCCGAATCGGCTTCTGTGTTTCAGAGACTCGATGTTTACGTGCCAGGCCAAGTTAGGCGAATTCATTTCATTTTCAAAGATCGCTAGCACCTTCATCCTTGCTCTCGTCGAAGAAAAGTTGACTCCATTGAATTTCTTGTACTCTTCTACACAACTTTCCCTAAAGATTTTGGCAAAGCAAAGCAACACTGTCAAAAATGTTTGCCTTTCACTGTTGAACATTTAATCTCGTTTGGTTCACCAACAAGAATATAAAGAGTGCCGACTCGGTGACTTTCAAAGCTTGCTAGCATCTTCGTCCTTGGTTTCGTGGAAGGGATTTTCCTGTCATTACATTCCTAAAAGTTTTATACACGGCCTTTCATGAAAATGTTGATGAATCGACAGTAAACGACCGAACAATGCTTATATTTAGCGGAAGTTTGCGACCAATGTCTCTTTGGCCGAGCGAAAACCGGGAGTCTGAGGCAAGTGACCACCAAAAAAACAGAAACTACGGAAACAAGAAAAGCCCCAGGGGCATTGGACCCCGCCGTTTCAGTGTGCAAAATACATTATGGTCACTCAAGATACGAGCCTAAGTGGTTTAAGCTTTTGAAGTTGGTGATTTATCATACCTTTGATGTGTTTGCTGCCATTCCCCCTTACGTCTACTCCGCACCCTTCTCCCTGTGATAACATGAATTGAATTCCTGATAATATGACCCCCTTTCCCATCCCTCTTTCCTTGGTCATCCGCCTCTCCTAGCCTTTGCGAAGAAAAGGTGACGAAGTAGTTTGACCATAGCGTGACTCAGTTATGTCACGTTTTTTTAAATAAATGAACTGACATGTCAGCGTAATTCTAAATAACACTGAGGGCACGGAAATTTAAATAGATTTGTTGATAAAGAAACTTATTCTAAAATCTAAAGGAAACTGGTAGCTATGGAAAAAAAATGTAAAAGTCTATTTTAGGCCATCATTCGATGAGTGAATTGGCGCAAGCAAGTTACTTCCCCGAATCGGCTTCTGTGTTTCAATGACGTAATGTTTATGTCCTACGGCACGTAGCATGAATCATTGGCTTTCAAAGCTCGTTCTCGTCTAAGAGAAGTCAACTCCATTTAATTTCTTGTACTTTTCTACACAACTTTCCCTAAAGATTTTGGCGAAGCAAAGCAAAACTGCCAAAAAAATGCTTTCATTTCACTGTTGAATTATTCAACTTGGCAAAAGCAAGGGACAACCCCGAATCGGCTTCTGTGTTTCAGTGATGTAATGTTTACGTGCCAGGGCAAGTTAGGCGAATTCATGCCAGCTTCAAAGCTCACTAGCACCCACGTTCTTGCTTTCATTGAAGGGGTTTTTATGCCATTAAATCGCCAGTAACTTTCTACGCCAACTTTCATGAAAATTCTGGCAATAAACGCTAAACAAACGAAGATTACCGCCAAGTATTGTTTTGACCGAGCAGAGGTCTGGGGAAAGTGACCACCAAAAAAAAAAAAACAAGAAAAGCCCCAGGGGCATTAGGCCCCGCCGTTGTTCTCTTTCCCCCCTCCCCTCGGGGGTGTAAAATATGTTACGGTCACTGAAGATATGTGCCCAAGTGGTATAAAGTTTTGAAGTTGGTGATTTTTCTAACGTTTGACATGTGTGCTGCCATCCCCCCCCCCCAACGTCTTCTCTGCACCCTTCTCCTTGTGATATCATGGATCCCTTATAGTATGAACACCTTTCCCTTCTCTCATTCCTGTGTCATCCACCTGTTCTAGCACTCGCGAAGAAGGTGACGAAATAGTTTGACCATGGCGTGACTTAGTTACGTCAATTTTTTAACGAAATGACATCTCAGCGTAATTCTAAATATTAAACAAGGGCACGGAAATTTAAATAGATTTATTGATGAAGAAAAATTATCCTTAAATCGAAAGGGAACGGTTATATACTGAAAAGTGAAACGTAAAGGTCTACTTTTAGGCCATGATTCGATAAATGCTTTAGCGAAAGCAAAACAATTTCCCGAATCGGCTTCTGTCTTTCAATGACGTAATGTTTGCATGTTACGGCAAGTTTAGGTGAATTCATGCCAACTTCAAAGCTCGCTAGCACCTTCTTCCTTGCTCTCATCGAAGAGAAGTCAAATCCATTGAATTTCTTGTACTTTTCTACACAACTTTCCCTAAAGATTTTGGTGAAGCAAAGCAAAACTGCCAAAAAAATGCTTTCATTTCACTGTTGAATTATTCAACTTGGCGAAAGCAAGGGACTTTCCCCGAATCGCCTTTTGTGTTTCAGTGATGTAATGTTTACGTGCCGGGGCAAGTTTGGCGAATTCATGCCAGCTTCAAAGCTCGCTAGCACCTTCGTTCTTGCTTTCATCGAAGGGGTTTTCATGCCATTAAATTGCCAGTAATTTTCTACACCAACTTTCATGAAAATTCTGGCGAAATAACGCTAAACAAACCAAGATTACCGGCAAGTATTGTTTTGACTGAGCGGAGGTCTGGGGCAAGTGACCACGACAAAAAAAAAAAAAAACTTGGTATTACTAGACCCCGTCCTGACGGCGGGGTAAAAAACAGGTATTACTAGACCCCGTCCTGACGGCGGGGAAAAAAAAAGGGTATTACTAGACCCCATCCTGGCGGCAGGGTTGTAATAAAATTGTAACCTGAAGAAAACAAAATGAACACAGTGAGAAGCACAGGTGGTTAGAATACTGCATTGTCTTCCACTTTTAAGATATGCATTTTAACTATTTTCTTACCATCCCTCAAACCCAAACAGGAATCATTGAATAGAAGGCAAGTTAGAATTAAGTATGGGTCGTAAAGAAAACTTGCCACACAATATTGTTATTGCAAGCAGAATAGGTCTACAACTGTGTTTTGATTCCATCCCAGTTCTGTTTCTTATTTTGCTAACATTGCTTTCATCCCACAGATATAGTGCCCCTTGCGAGTCATTTTTCACAATCTGGTTTCTAGATTAAATTTCTTAGTTTTTATAACATTTTGTTTTCCTTTCTTAGGAGCTGCTTTCCTAGCAACATTGTAGCAGCAACCTTTCAACAGGTATAGTTCATGTGAAAATTTGAATGAGGAGAGAAGTACATGTACTCTCCTATGTAAACTAAAGGGTATGTCCTACCTCAAAGGGCTGTTTTTGGCCATTCCTGGTTTGTGATTGGCTGAACTCTTTATCATATGGGATAAAAATGTTAACATGACTGTACCGAAATTTGCTGTGCTAGTCTTCAAACATCAATCTTTAATTAATCATTAAATAAATTATTTTTTGCATAATGACATTAATTCTTGATTGATTATTTGAACCAGATGAACCAGAATGTGTCTGGGCACCAGACTGTTAATGGGGCCTTGACTGGTATGCTGTACAGGGGTGGGGTGGGAGGGGGGGCAGAGGGGGGCAAGGGGGCCTATTAGCAGGGAAACTTATGGCAAGTTTTTACAACAGTTAGTGGTGGTGCAGTACACATACTACTCTAGTGATACATTTTTTCTCAGACTTAGAGTTACATTTATATATCTTTCAGAAAAAAACTAAATATGCCACTGCGGATGACAAAGTTATTTACATCAACAAAACAATCAATGCGACAACAGGTAACTACACAATGGTGAAGGAAGTCAAGACAGGCTCTAAGACAGTGCCAGATGGAGTTAAGGTTGATCCAAAAGGTTCTTTAAATGTCTTGGGGCTCGTCGTCTTTTCTATCGTGTTTGGAGTTGTTTTGGGGAGGACTGGTGAGCGAGGGATGCCTCTGAAAGCTTTCTTTGAAGCCCTAAATGAGGTGATAATGAAGATGGTTACTCTCGTCATGTGGTGAGTTTCAATATAAATGTTTGATTGTATCTCAAATAGTGATCATCCTCTAATTTCTTCAAATTCTCCTCTTTGGTTAAAGTATTGGAGCCTTAACAGATAATCTGTAGCTAGTCAAATCACTTTTGAACTCCTGACATTCAGTCAGGCAGGACTGGGGAAATAATTATGGGTGTGGAGAGGAAACAAAGACCAGATCAAAACCTGAGAACAACTCACCTGGCAGATGATGGAATGTGGAATGTGGAGGCCCGGAGTGAAAAAGAAATTCAAAAGATGTTGGGGTGGGGGAGTAAAGGCATTTGTAAAAAATATTTAATCATCCAGACATCATTTCTTTTTCGGGAAAAGAAGGGTTCCCCAGTCCCCGCCCCTTGATCTGCCGCTGCGGACCACTCACTTTTGGGGTTCTTTACAGCTGCTAACATCACAGATTAGCTAACCAATCAAGTTGACAGCTAGAGGTGTCATCACATTAACTGATTAATCACCACAGAGAGTGACTTTGTAGGTGACTTCTGTTTGGGCTGCCAAAATATTGGCAACCAACAATGGCCTTACACATGTATAATATAGTAATGGTATGCTGTATCTCTTGACACTTCTGTAGTCTTTGTTATAAAGAAAACACCTTAGACTGTAACTAACAGCTGCAATGATTCGTTTTCATTACCTTAGCTTGATTGTCCAAATTACACGTAAGACAGATAACTCTCTTATTCTCAAGCATGTTCATTTATTTTATATATTATTTTACACCTTCTTTCAGGGTGTCTCCGATTGGTATTTGCAGTTTAATAGCAGCTAAGGTGGCTGCCATGGCTGACATTGCTGAGTCGTTAAACATGGTTGGTTTGTACATGGCAACTGTGATAGCTGGCTTGCTAATCCATGCCCTCATCATCATACCAGTGTTGTATTTGATAACAGCACGCAAAAATCCTGTCAGGTATTATGTTGGTTTGAGAGACGCCATTATCACAGCCTTTGGAACGTCATCAAGGTATGTATACAGGGTTCAAAATAGCAGCCGGCACTTTGTACACTCTTGCCGGCGATTTTTCACCCAAGAAATAGAAAAAAAATGCCATCCCATCCCTTGATCGGCAAAATCAACATCCCTGGAACGTCTCAGTAAACATTTCACATCAGAAAGTAATGCAGACATGAAACACTTACACACGTACCAAAAGTGAATTGGATGATGTTTTAAAAGCTTTCTAAATAAAAATACAACAACAGCAAATTACAGATTATTACATTATTATTGTCTCGACTTTTGTAGATCAAGCCTTCGTTCTAGCGACTATCTCTATTTGCCGGCACGCTTTTTCTCCCAGCATAGTTTCATTACGTGATCAACAACGCGACTTTTGAGGCAATTCAGTTCTCTTTTAGGAACCAGGGAAATTTTCATTCATGATCTCTCTGTTACCAGTGCGTCTTCCATCCTGTTCCACTTAGCACCTTGTAGCTCTTTTCGTGTGCTTTCACCTTCTCGTCCAATTTAATTTGCTAGAGACCAAAGGAAATGTGCCGTCGTGCTGAAAATCCGTGTCACTGTTGTGGCATTTATTGTTTTCAAAGGCCTGATCTAATTTGTGAAATGCCAGCGAGGGACCCTCCTAGTCCGCCGTCGACGAGATTTCCATGCTCACGAGAAAAGTCGAGCAGTCAGAAACGTCGATAGTTAAGGCCCACACAGAAAAGGGCACATGCCCAAGAGACTTGCACTATGTTGCAAAAGCAAACATCACTCCTGACGAGGAGTTTAAGACAGAAATAAACTCCGAGACCGAGCTAAAATTCATTGGCGCACTAGCCAAGTTTCATTATCGCCACATTGAACGCAACAATGATAAGTTGCGAAGAGCAAAATCTGATAAATCTAGGTCAAAGAAAACACTGATCGGGCTTAGCATAACACCACCTGCTCAGTCATACAGCAGTACAAGTGTTCGACACTCT
Organism: Siderastrea siderea; assembly: GCA_964030785.1. Lineage (NCBI taxonomy): Eukaryota > Metazoa > Cnidaria > Anthozoa > Scleractinia > Rhizangiidae > Siderastrea > Siderastrea siderea. The sequence goes on along the minus strand of OZ034976.1, from coordinate 13,636,428 downwards.
TCCACCATTTGAGTGGAAAAGGTAGTAAGATCGATGACATATTCTCGCTGTGGAATGTTAACAAAAAGGAGATAGAGGAGTTTATTGCTCTAGCAAACAGTCACCACCCGACAATGAAATTTACGGCTGAAATCTCAGACAAAAATATAAACTTCCTGGATACCACTGTTTTCAAAGGGGAAAGATTTAACAAGCAAGCAATCGTTGATATCCGCACACATTCTAAGCCCACACAAACTTTTCAGTACACTCATTTCTCTTCCTGCCACCCACTATGGGTTAGAAAAGGGTCAGCAAAGGGTTTATCATCGAAATCTTTTGTTGAGAATATCACCCAATTCAAAACATGCCTCGCCATGTGAGAGACTACCCCAACAGTCTAGTAGAAAGAATGACGTCTGAAGTCAAATTCAGTGACAGGAAGTTGGCACTTCAACAAAGAGAGACAGTGCGCAAAATTCTGCCCTTCGTAACAATGTACCACCCAGCTATGCCTAATTTTAAGAACACCCTTATGAGCAAATGACACTTAATTAAAAATCAACCATTACTAAGAAAAGTATGCATATGGGCCATGTTTGCCTGTCAACACTTTATTCCATACTTGGGATAGGTGCTTGTTCAGTCTTGAATCCCACCTGAGATGCTGATCATTTTTCAATGGTCATGCAGGAATTATCAGTGGAGCATATACTGTGTCATTTAAACTTTGATTTTCCTGAGGACGTTTTTTTTTTGGAAGGTAGTGTAAAGCTTGTGTGATGTTGAAAGCTGCAGTGAAAATGTTTTAAGACGGAATCCATTAGGAAACTGAGTAATTTTAATTTTCAGTGGACAAAAATCTTGTACCAGAATAATTTAAAGCATATCGCATTCTTTTTCACATTTCTTGAGAGCTATGGATGTAATTTGTTATCTGTAATAACCCCAAAGACAATTTCTTATGGGAGCCCGAGAAAATAAATTTCAAATTTCACAAAATGAAATCTTACGCATAAAAATTTATCTATTTTACCTGTGTTTACACAATTCCTGTGAAATTTTAATTTTAATTTCACGGGCTCCCATAAGAAATTGTCTTTGGTGTTATTACAGACAACTAATTACGTCTATAGCTCTTAAAAAGTATGAAAAAGAATGCGATATACTTTAAATTAGTCTGGTACAAGATTTTTGTCCACTGATTACTCAATTTCCTGATGGAGTCCATCTTAACCTTATTTAGTTCTGCAACTCTTCCCACCACCATCCGTTGCCTTGAGGAGCATAACAACGTGGATGCTCGTATCAGCCGTTTTGTTCTGCCACTTGGAGCGACTGTCAATATGGATGGAACAGCTTTGTATGAAGCTGTTGCTGCTGTGTTTATTGCGCAGGCCAATGGAATTACCTTGAATGTTGGACAGTTGATAACCACATGGTAGGTTTGAACCAAAGAAACAATTTATTTTTGTGATAATATCCTTAATTGCATTCATGATTTTTACTTTTTGTCATTCGCATGGTATTACCTAGACAGAAGTAGATCATAGACAAAATCATTGTCTTGTTTTAAAATCAATTTTTCTCTCCAGGGCTAGGCGGTGGGGAGGTTAGTGTGCAAGTACAGTAGGACCCCGGTAAATTGAACTCAGATAACTCGAACGTCCCTGCTAACTCGAGCTAAGTCCCATTTCCCTTGGATTTGACCCCGCTTTTCAGTCATTTTTACTCGGTTAACTCTAACTCGGATAACTTGAATTCCCCACTAACTTGAGCTACATTTCGTTTCCCTTGATCAAAATTTACCCCAATAACTTGAATTCTGGGTCTTGCAACTCACCACGGATGCCCATTGAAATATCCCATTAGCTCTTCTTGTCGTGTAATCGGGTTTAACCACTTAAAGTGACAGTCATTTCCCGATCTTATGAGTCATACTGGATGCGGTACCTTTACTGTACACTAAAGGTGATGAAAAATCAGTAAACTATCAATATTATTAATATGGCAAATTGAATATTTAATCGATCCTTTGAGTTTGAGTTACTAGGATTCTACTGTAAATGTGTGTGGGAATGGGCCACTCACAGCTCTAAGCTCTAAATTTCAGACCACACAAATGATTCCTTGTACTCTTTCTCATACCTGACACATAAAATCTGCACTATTTTTCAAACCAAGATGGGAAAAGTTCCTACAAAGTATTTCATACCTTGCCCTTCAATACTTTTGGTTGAATAGGCCATTTCCGAATTGCTTTTAACCTTACTATCAAATGCAAGGCTAAGTGCATGCACAACCTTTCATATGAAATGGCTTTTCATTCACATGCAAAAAAAAAAAGTTTTCGTATGAAAGGATTTGCACCTAGCCTCACTTTGAGAGGGAGGCTCAAGGCAATTCGACATGGCTTATTACCTGAGTTTTAATGCGTTAATTGAAGGGATGCGTGGAAAAAAGCCCTAAATGACTTCTGATAAACTGCTAAATTCTCCTCCAAGTTCCCTTTTATTTGCTTGTGAAACAAACAGAGAATGTGACGTAACATCAAGAGTCACTTGGGACCTTATTCCACGCACCCCTTTGCCAAAAATAGAAGTCTCTTTGCCAAAATAGAAAAAAGTGTTTAGTATAAGCAATTTGTATTTAAAGCACAAAATCATCACTCTTGCACCAAGCTAATCCCTTCAGATTCCTGTGATGCTGGTCACTCACATACATATTGAACAAGTTATTAATATTCATATCAGTAAACGTATTGTTTGATAGCTTCACAGCCACTGCAGCATCTATTGGTGCTGCTGGGATTCCACAAGCAGGCCTGGTTACCATGGTGCTCGTCCTTCAAGCTGTCAATCTTCCCACTGATGACATTGGACTTATTTTAGCTGTCGACTGGTTTTTGTAAGTGGCCCTAGTTTCTTTTTGATCCTACTTGTTTCACATGCAGTGGTTTCATTGTGTTACAGAGCTACATGCTGTATTGTTGCCGCTCAGACTAATTTTTTAAAATCACTTTTTGACATCTTTTTGACAACTTTTAGATGGGTTCCCTTTCAGGTGACCAATCAAATTGAAGAATGACATGAATATGAATCTTGACAACTCCACTTCTCACAGTTCATTCATTTTATTGGCCAGTTTGCATGGAAGCTGTGAAAGAGTTGAAAAGTTGTCCAAAAAGAAAAAAAAAACTGCTATCATCTTAGATTATTAGTATATATGTCTTTCCAGAAATAAAATGGCTTGCCTCAGTATTTGGTATACAGACATTTGTTTCAAGCAAGGCAACAATGTTTCTGTGTACGTTGTTTACAAAACTGAAGGGTCATTGAAAGTTGAAAGTTTGCTTTGGGAATTTTAAACTCAGACTCATGAAAAAATTCATCAAGTTATAGCAAAGAAAATCATAAACAAGACTGAGGTTTAGAAACTTGATCTTAATAAGTTAGCATATAGATTTTGACGATTATTTTAATTTAACTGGTTCATTTTCTTTTTATTTAGTGATGTTTCTGCCTTGTTTATTAAGACACTCGAACACCCCAGAGAGTGCTTCTATCAGGAGATCCATGCATTACCTTAAATTTCACCCTTTCAACCAATCAGAAGCACTACCAAGATCTGGGTAGAGACACGTCATCAGTTTGGAATTTCTGTGTTCATTACTCAGACGTCATTTTGCGAGAGCTTAAGTGGCAACCTTGTGAAACGCTGGCTGTTTTCTCAGGCTACTCTTCTCTCAGTGCCAGAAATCCTGATAAAACAGGCTTGCTTGTGTTTGATGTGTTACTTACATTTGTAATTTGTATTAAACCATTTACTTTGTACAGGGATCGTATCCGTACTGCCGTAAATGTGATTGGTGATGCTTTTGGAGCTGGAATAGTCGAGCACCTTTCACGTAATGATCTGATGTCCATGGACTTCACAGCACGAGAAGATTCCGTTCCCATGGAGCCATTGGAACGTTACACACCCAAGAATGAAGAAATGAACGAGGTGCGAGCCAGCGATGGTTCACTGGGAGCAACCAACTTCTGAAGGATGAACTGAGGCAGTTATTTCATGCGTGACTGTATATAACAGTATTTCTTGTGTTAGCGCCCTTCCTAAATTAAGTGCCATCTGTCAAGATAAGCTCCATCTCAGTCTCATGTAATTTGTAATAACCATAAACCCAGTTCCTGCTTTAAAAAAAAAAAAACAGGCGGAAAGAGCTGGGCTTGAAGTCTTGCAGGTGGATGGTACTCTGGTGTACATTTGTATTTTCAAAGACAATAAACTTTCTCATTGCGTCTCTCATTAACAGGATTTTGAAAGTTGAAGACTCAACCAACGGTTTTAAAAAACAAAAGAAGATCCGCTTAACGGGTTCCTTGTAACTTTGGAAAATATTTACTGTAAGGTGCAAAGCATTATATAGAAGCAGAAACTCATAACTCCTTATGAGTTTCTGATAGAAGTAAGGGGTTAGTTTCTAAGGAAACTGTGGTGCTGTGTCCATGGGGAAGTGTCAAACACAACTACTTGGATTTATCAACTGAGTTGATAAGGTAAATTGACCACCACTAGTCTACCTCATCAGCTCATTTGATCAATCCAGTTTTTCGTGATAGAGAAGATGTTGGTGTTCATCAAACAGAAACATCATTGAAAGCTTTCGTTAATGATAAAACCATTTATGCATTGTGTGTAGTGTACTGGTATTAACGGAGATATTATGGGTACCATGATATATGCGACATCTGCAAGGGCTTAAAATAATAATGCATTAAAATACAGTTATTAACAGTCATACTATCCTCTTTTTTAAATAGGACATGCTTTAAATTGTGGCATTAAGAATAAGAAATACCTCATGCTTATTTACAAACAGGCAGCTTCTGCTAACAATGTACAGGCTTTTTTACCTAACAAAGTACTGTCCCTCACTTTATACTGTGCTGTTGGACTTTGAAATGATGTAAATTAGTTAACACAAGCTCACAAGCTCAAGTTAGCACAAGCTCACACTGGATACGTAGGAGTTTCCACCGAGATGGCTGTGATCACCTCGTATCTGACAGTATTTCAAGTGGGGTAATAAATTATTGTTTTATTGAATTCTCAGCCTTACTAATCCTTACTGAATTTTTTTGGCTGTGTTTTTGGACAAAACTATATTTGCTTCACGGCAAAAGTTGTGCGATACTTGTCATGGCATCCATATTTCTTATAGGGCAAGGGTTTTCGCTTATATCCTGCAGGTGTGAACGAAAGACAAAGCTAGAAATTCAGTAACTGAGATTGAGAATTTAATAATTATCGTAACTGAAACTGTTTCCCTTCCAAATTTAACCTTAATTACATATAATTTTAATTCAAAATTTGTAAAAATTAAGTAACGCAGGTGAGTCTTTCGTTGAGTCACCCTAAGAAACAAGTGTTGGTTACAACCTTTAAGGGAGGTGGTCGCTTACAAGCCTGCTCGCAGGGAAGTCGCTTGTATAGATCGTAAACTCAATGTTTAAGTTAAGGACTTGTACGAACAGGCTTTGATGAAGGTGGTAAAGGGAGATAAACACTATGAGAGTCGTTCCTTAGAGAGATTCAATTGTGCTTTCTTGTGGTGCGGTCCTTTTGTCAACTGGTCTGCTGGTTCAAGAGAAGTGTGACGGTTTGGATACAAAAAAAAAACGACAACAACAAAAGCAAAAGCAAAAACGATCCAAACGTTCTCAGTTGAATTCACCAGTCACTGTTAGTTCTATAAACTATATTCGATTTTGTAACAATATGATTACTCCACACAAACTGAAGATACAGTGTAAATGAGTTTAAAGAAAAGTTTTGGGCATTTAGTTTAAGACGCCGAAAAATTATTTTCCATTATCTTTAAGAAACTCAAAAGGACGCACTCCACAGTGTGAGGGTTTTAGTGATATTGTTTTAACCATTTAAGCCCCAATATCAACATGCATATTCTCCTTACTGGTCTCCGTACATTTGTTATGGTACCAGTTGGGAGAATTTGCTTATGCATCAACACATCTCAACTTTGGCGATCATTTCCTTATTTCTCATAACGTCTATGTATGATCAAGTTATGCTACTGTAAGGAGAAATTTGATGCATGTCACCATTGGGGCTTAAAGGGTTAAAGCTAACTTTAGTGTGGATTTACTTCAGTAGCATCGAGATACTAGTAGGTTATTAGAATTGATTTAATAAACTGCGAGTTGTCTGAACTCTCTCTCTGTCATTCTATTTAGGCCGAATGGTGAAAAGAACTCGAGGAAAGTTTAATTTTTTAAGTTATGCAAGGTTGCAGAGAATTTGTGAGACAGCTTGCAGTCTAAAAACAAGTATTCACGTGTACAGTTGGTGTTAGAATGTATACTGTAGGTGGTTTGAATAAGTTAAGTTGCAGTAATTTAGAAGAAATTCCAAAGCTGATAATTATTTTCGCATAATATGCTTAATAAACTAAGGAATTGTGTCCTTGAAATTGGCTCTTTTTCTCAGTGCTCAAAAAAGACCCTGCCAATTTACGCCAACAATTCTTGTGTAACATACCAGATAGTGGGCAATGTAGCAGCAAGATGACGATGATGATGATGATGATGATGATGATGATGATTAACTTATCACAGGAAGAACAAGATTTATAACGACATGCATGCTACCATGAAACCCTGAAATTCTCAGGAGGGTGCCCGATGGAAATCAAATGGAACTGATTTTTTTTAGGAAAAAAAAGGTTTTAAAATCTGGTTATTCTTCCTGGGTTGTTCTCCAATTGTGAAAATTCAAGGGTAAGTAAAAAAAAAACCGAAGCCCTTAAGCGTTCTCTTGGTGCCTTGCGCTGTGATACAGCCTTACCGTGATCCTTCGCTTTCGTGCCAAAGACCCAGGAGGCTTCTGTGTACGAGGGAGTTTTGCTGCCTTACTATTCACAGCGGTTGCAGCAACTTCTGACAAATATTGTCTGATAAGCCCAAAGAATGTGTTCTAAGAGGGTAAAGCCATGAGTTTGTCTGCAAATACAGAGTCAAAGGGGTAATATCGTCTATTTCAGGAGCCCATCTTGACTATTTATGTATCGCTTTGAAAAACTAAAAAACATTTAGATCAGTGAAAGCCAAAACATAATTGCCCAGTTGTGTTAAAAATGGCTAATTCAGAGAGCACAGAAATAATTGACGTTTGCTTTGGATGTCCACATATGGGTCCCAACTTGACAAAGTTGGGCCGGCGTTCTCACGTCCTTCCCTTTAGTCTTCTATAAAATCGGTAAAAACTGATTATCGCTCAATATTTCTTTGCAATTAGGTCATAATCTATCACGTGGAGAATGATGTTCATTTAAAAAAAATTATCAGGCGCCTTTTTAACAACAACCTCGTGAACAAAATAAGTGAAAACAAAGAATCTTAAAGAAAAATTCGCTACTCCACAGTGGAACCGTCCGGACACCAATGGGCATGGATAATCTTGCCGCAGTATAAACGGGGTGATTGTATTAGTTTTTAACTTCTAAAGGAAATTGCTGTAGGAGCTCTTGCTCGGGCAAAAATAAAGTGGCCATATTAACATCGTGGCTTAACAGCGGTGTTTCGCTGCAAAAGATGATTCCCTCTTTCCTCTCAGAAATATTCGTGAGAAAGCAAATTACGCTAGCAAGCATCGAAATCGTCTATTGTGCGAAAACAATACTGATGTGCATTGTGAAGAGGAAACAAACAGCCACCTCTATTAAAGCCACATTCGTTTGGTTCATGCAGCCATTTTCTTATGTAAGGTTAGCTAAACAGGTGTTCTTCTTATGTAAAGTAATGTACAACCACCGTGAGCTACGTTAAGACGGGGGAGCACATGAGCTACAAGACATAAGGAGTCCTAAGACATAGCACTGAATCTGTAAGTTCCCCGTCGGGGTTTGAGGTAAAAGTCTGCAACGCAGGCGTAGGATTCCTTATTTTATCAGAAACTTCTACAGTTGACTGGAATTTCACACAAATAAGTTAAGTGCTGAGAGAATTGTTGATAAGACATGCCAAGTTATTACCTAAAACTAGAACATGTTACACTTACAGAGTAACATGGTTCGATTCCCCGGGGTAATTACCTCAATGATACAAATTTGCGTTGAAATCGATTCATCAGAAAACCGTTGAATGCCAGCTTAAACGTTTCAACATGAATGAAGTAAAGGCTTACGACGCTGGCTAAGATGGAGTGAAACACTACTTAAATTAATGAAAGTATAAAAAACGTTCTGCACTATTGTTTTCATTGACTTGTCGTCAAGTAGTTTCACTTAGCTTGTTGATTCAGATTATGCAAGAGAAAATAGAAATGCATCCTTATGCTTGTACTCATATCTAGAGAGATCAGAGAAAGGTAGAACAGAACAAAATGCCAAAATGGTGCGTTTAGTCTAACGTAATGATATTACGGTTCTGACTTCTGAATTCAATACATTGTAAAAGTAAAATCTTGGACCGGGATCCATAAAATAGACTTAACAACGAGGTGTACGAAAACCTACCTGAAGAAGTAACTTGCGAGAAGGCCCATGTTTACCTCGGTGTGACTCCCTGGGATAGTCGCTCTCCTCTTCCTTTTCTTCACAGTGATTTTCTGTAAGGGAAACCCAGTTTGAAGCTTAGGTTTGCCTTTTTAAAAGCCCTAGTTACAAGTAATTGCTTCAGAAGTGGATAACCGAACAACACAAGGACCGTTTTTTTATCAAGGTAGAAACCTCCAACCAAGAAAAAATTTGAACGCTGAAACCAATTGTTGATGTTTTAGTGTTCCGTTTTGACTTAAATAATTATATAATTTAAATTTCAGAGGAATTCTACTTACAATGCTCTCATTCTCTTTCTCCAAATTCCAGAGTCACGTGATCACCAATAAGTACAAATGGTGTCCAGAGTTTCACAGCACAGAACCTTTCTGAAGAGATTTCATGGCCTTGTGAAGGGCCAAACTGGCGCTTTTTCTATCTGCCAGGTGCTGGTAAAAACGTGTCATGACCTCCATGGCGGCCTCGTCATCAATAGCCCAGAGTGAAACTAAAACAGAACGTGCTCCAGTACACAATAAAGCCCGTGCCATGCCGGCCACACCCTCAGATTTAACCTCTCCTCGTCCACTGTGACAGCAGCTTAGCACAACAAGCCTTGCTCGCAGCTTAACAGCTTGCACATCTGCCATTTTCAACATGTAGTCTTTCTCTTCAGGGTACTTGGATGTCCATCCAGGATTTGGAGCCAAAGCAATTTCTCCAGTTTCCTTTCGTCCATGCGCAGCAATGTGAACCAAGGCAACTGACGTGATTCGCACTAACACCTCCTCCTTGGTTGCTGCCTTTCCAGTAAGAGGTGGAATCTGAAGAACCCCTCCTATCATCTCGACTTCCTGTTTGGCGAACGGCAGCTGCTTGTAAACAGGCTTACCCCACTTACTGGTCACTTTCTCCAGACACGGATCTCCCACGAGCTGCGCCCCCCTCTTACTGTAGTAATCCGCAGTGGAATTTGTGATCAGTTTTAAGCTTGTAAGCGATGGAACGGTGCGGATTCTGACAGATTCATTTAAAGCGGACCAAGGAGCCAAACATAGTGGACCATCCGGGACAATGATTAATTCGTCCCCGTGTAGCAAATCTGCAATGGGGCCAATAATTACGTCATACAACGGACGTAAATGGTTGACGTGGCGATTCGATGATGTGACTACTTTTTTATCGCCTTCTCTCTTGGATGGCCGGTCATCTGCCCTTAGCTCATCCAATGAGCGATTCTCGCATCTAACACCCACACCAGCTCCAATCCTCCTCAAAGCAGTTTCCAATGACAAGGTGAGGAGATCTTCATGTGCACATTCACATTCTATTTACACTTGTCTAAAAATGACTTCATTACCATTGCCGAGTACCCAAATATTGACTATGTTTAGTTGCAATGCCAGAAAAATTGTTTACGTTAATAATTCCCTCCATAAGAAAGAGATTGTTTCTTTAGGTTCAAGTGACTCGTACGAAACTACTGTTAAGGCATATTATTTTTGTAACACATCCATCAAAGCCTGTGCTCGCCCTTTCTCGGCCGCACACAACGCCTCGTCATTTTTCCAAGGTTTAATAGAGTTGTCCACAGAGCAGTGTATACATGTCGATAAAGATCACGAAAGCTTATTATTTTCCAGGAATCTTCAGTCTGAAGAAGAGCCCTTGAAGTATCAAAACGTTTTACGCTTGACTGGTAATAATCCAGGGCCTCAGGTAGAGAACCCAAAATCTCAAAATCACGACCTAACAAGTAACACGAAGTTCCTTCACCGTTCAGATCTTTCTTGTGGTACTCTATGGCTTGGGTAACGTCACCGAGTGAAACATAATCATTACCGAGATTACAATAGGCACTTCCTTCTGCGGACCTGTCGCCTATTTCCTTTGCAATACTCATATGTTTTTCATGGTACTCTGTAGCTTGTTGGAAGTCACCAAGTGAATAGTAAACGTTGCCGAGATTGCCATAGCTACGTCCTTCTCCGGCTTTGTCACCCACTTCCTTTAAAATGTGTTTTCTTGTGGCACTGTACAGCTTGTTCTAACTTGCCAAGTGATCGGTAAGCGTTCCCAAGATTGCTACAGGCCCCTCCTTCGCTAGCCTTGTCGCCCAACTCCTTGGCAATACTAAGACGTTTCTTATGAAACTCTGTGGCCTGTTGAAAGTTACCAAGTTATTGATAAGGGTTGCCGAGATTGCCATAGGCACGAACTTCTCCGGCCCTGTTTCCTACTTCCTTGGCAATGCTGAGGTGTTTCCTGTGGTATTCTATCGCTTTATGGAAGTCGCCAAGAAATTGGTAGGCGTTCCCGAGACTGCCATAGGCACGTCCTTCTCCGGCTCTGTGGTTCACTTCTTTCGCAATGGTAAGACGTTTTGTGTGGTACTTTATGGCTTGTTGGAAGTTACCAAGTGACTTATAGGCATTGCCAAGATTACCATAGGCTCCCCCATCTCCAGCCCTGTTGCCCACTTCTTTGGAAATGGTCAGAACTTTTCGGTGGTACTCGATGGCCTGTTGAAAGTCCCCAAGGGAATCATAAGCGTTGCCGAGACCGCCATAGGCACTTCCTTCTCCAGCCCTGTCACCCACTTCCTTACAAATGCTAAGATTTTTCTTGTGATATTCTATGGCTTGTTGGAAGTCTCCTAGTGACTGATAAACGTTTCCGAGATTGTTATAGGCACGACCTTCCTTCGGTTCTGTCGCTAACTTCCTTGGCAATGTTCAGGTGTTTTTTGTGATACGCTATGGCTTGTTCCAAGTCACCAAGTGATACATAAACGCCGGTGAGATTGCCACAGGCATTTCCTTCTCCAGCCCTATCGCCTAATTGCTTGGCAACTCGTAGATGTTTGTTGTGGTACTCTATGGCTTTTCGAATGTTACCAAATGAGTAGTACGCGTTGCCTAAGTTGCCAAAGCCACGGCCTTCTCCGGCCTTGTCCCCCACTTCCTCCGAAATGCTCAGATGATTTTTTGTGGTAAGTTACGGCTTGTTGGAAGTCACCAAGTGATTGATAAGCGTTGCCAAGATTGCTATAGGCACATCCTTCTCCAGCCCTATCTCCCACTTCCTTGGCAATGGTGAGGTGTTTCCTGTGGTACTCTATGGCTTGTTGGAAGTCACCGAGTGATCGATAAGCGTTGCCGAGATTGCCATAGGTACGTCCTTCTCCGGCCCTGTCGCCAACTTCCTTGGAAATGATCAGATATTTCTTGTGGTACGCTACGGCTTGGTGGAAGTCACCAAGTGACTGATAAGCGCTGCCGAGATTGCTATAGGCACAACATTCTCCGGCCCTATCTCCCACTTCCATAGCAATGATAAGGTGTTTCTTGTGATACTCTATGACTTGTTTGATGTCACCAAGTAATTTATTGGCGTTGCCGAGATTGCTATAGGCACACCCTTCTCAGGCCCTATCTCCCACTTCCTTAGCAATAGTAAGTTGATTCTTGTAGTGCCCAATGGCTTGTTGGAAGTCATTAAGTGATCGACAGGCCTTGCCAAGATTGCCATTGACATGTCCTTCTCTAGCCCGGTTGCCCACTTCCTTGGCAATACTCAAATCTTTCTTATAATACGCCTAAGCTTTTTTAAAGTCACCAAGTGAATAAGCATTGCCGATATTTCCATAAACACGTCCTTCTTGGACCCTGTCACCCACTTTTTCTAAAGTTCTTAAATCTATGTTTTGGTATACTCTATGACTAGCTGGTTATCAAGTGAGCGATAACCGGTGCCAAAATTGCCATCGGCACCTCCATCTATAGCCTTGTCGCTCACTTCCCTGCCAATGGTAAGGTGTTTCTTGTCGCAGTGTATAGCTTCTGAACTTCGTTCTGCCATTTGGTTCTTCTGGTTACTAAGGACCTAGAAGACAGTACATTTTCTGTAGGCAACTTTTGTGGTAGTAAGATAAAGTCATCTCATCAAGATCTAAGTGGCCTACAACTACCCGCTTTTAACTTGCACATATATATATATATAGAATATATATATATATATAGAATATATATATATATATAGAAACCATGTATGCTCATTTAGGAACGAGCGATATAAACACGCAACCGAATTAAGCGAATATGTTTGGAGCCTAAAAGATAGGAATATTATGTACAACATCAAATGGCGTAAGGTGAAGCAGGCCCGCTCATATTCAAATGTAAGCAAGAGATGTAATTTGTGTTTATGGGAAAAATATTTTATTATATGTAAACCTGAAATGTCAACTCTAAACAATAGAAGCGAACTGATATCTACACGTAGACATTCCAAAAAATTCCTGTTAAAGACTGTGCTCGCTTAGATTAGCCAATTATATCCGTCTACATCACGACACTATGTATTGTTCTGTGTTTTCAAATTTTGTATATATTCTCATGTATCCGTTATTTTTGGCAGTTGCCTGATGATTGCTTTGCAAGAAGCATGAAACTCTGAGTAGCAATAAATGTCTTCGACCAAATAATCCAACTCTGCAAATCTGTATATTGCTCTAGTTTATCTATTGAGCACTTTAATAGCTGATGAAGCCTTCAATTCATTATCTTTTTATCTTTTTATATTATATATATATATATATATATATATACATATATATATATATATATATATATATATATATATATGTATATATATATATATATATATATATATATATATATATATATATATATATATATATATATATATATATATATATATATATATATATATATATACCTGGATTTTTGAAAACGGAATCACTAATTTTACTCCGTGGCCTAATTTCACTGCCATCGGCAGCGAGTCCACCTTAGGCGACTTTATTTTCTACTGATTTTTTTGTTGTTATTCTTGCAAGTCAATCACACTGACTTATAAATTCTCAACCGCTCGCTAAGCTTTTTTGCACTCAAATGAATAGCTCCTTTTTGCCGGAGCTGTTAGTCGTTGCTGTGCCAGTGAGTTGATACCTCAGGCGGCAAATGTCAGACAGTGAGGGAGGGATGGGACAGCATACATGTAGGTTAGTGTTTGTCTATATTCACTCACTGAGATTGACACTCTGATTTGCAGGTGGTTTAATTTTGAAGAGCTGAAAATAGCTGCAGAGCACTGCTTCAAGACTAGATTAGCTGTTTGATGGCTACTAGATGACCTCAGGGGGTAAGAAATAGCTTGCAGAGTGTACTTTTAGGCAAAGCGAGGCATTTTCCTTAGCATGTCAGCACATCTGCAGTTTTGCAGGCTGGCCCGGTTTTCATAAAATCAGGTAGATATATATTTTTTATCTAAAAGCAGCTTCGAGTATTAATACTCCCTCCTAGTTGGGATGCCACCTTATTAAGGAAGTTATCGCTCCATAAAATTTGGGGAATTTTAGAAATGCGTGTCAATTTAAGTCGCAGTTATTTCTAGGAGCATTTTTATGCGAGACCCAAGTAAAGTGGAAAGTTCAATTCCGTAACCTACATTTCCATCATTTTGGTCCCAATTTCTGAATCCTGTGCTTAGCTAGTATAGCCAATTTGCTAAACTAAGTGCTTTCGTTGCTTGGCACATTCCAAACTTTTAATACTTTGTGTACGGTAATTTGGTGTTCACACTCGCCCTCAGAATTGTCTCGCAAAAAATTCCTTTGGAATGATCAACATACCGAACATACCTTCATTCAAAAATTGCACTTTCTCTATTACGTTAATTTCCTTTATTCCAAACTTAATTTAAGTGGCGTTAATGTCAAATACTAGCTAGGCAATATGTTGTGAAATAAGGAGAAAAGAGGAGAGGAGAGACCACTTATTTGTGCCGTGGAAGAAGTCGCGTTTCCTTTTCAGTAGGGACTGAACTCAAATGGCAGAGCTAATCGCTTGTGAGAGAATGAGAATCCGGCTACTTCACATCTTGATTATTTTGTGTTTTTCTGTATTTCTCTTCTTGCATACATGTTAATTAAGTCTTCGTGTCTTTAAGTCTTTGCGCTATCTCTGTTCTCTGTCTGTCTTCTTTTTCTTTACAATTCTGTGCTCTTTTTATAGTTTTTCTGTAAGTGATTATATGTTAGGTTCGAAAACAATCTTGGCAAGCGAAAAGGAATTATCACATAATCGTGGGAACTTATCTAAACTTAAAAGTCTAAGTTCATTCTAGCTAATTAATGACAGGATACAAGAACACGTTTTGGAAGTGAACTTCTCAAAATCAAGGAAAAACATGTCAATGTGTAGCCGGGATGTCCCGACCATCGACGGCAATTAAAAATATGTCATTTCAAAACTCACGCAAACGAGAACCTTTCTATGAAATCTTTTTGTATAAGAAATTCCTTAAATTCAAAAGACGTAGAATAAAACAGGAGTACCTGACGGGGCCGCTCGACAAAAAACCCGCTCGACAGGCTGGAATTGAGCTTGCTGGGAAAGTTAAACATTAGATAGTTAACTGGCTGGGATGTTTCGTAAACACCCGGCTTGCAGGGAATTGATATTAAAACACTGTCTCTAGCTGGGGAAAAATAGCTTGTTTGTTTTTTCCTGGCTATTAGACTCTAAAAACAAATTGTGTTCTGACTACGAGCAGTCTCTCTTCCCGCTCAGGGATTGTCGATCAAAAAGAACAAGCGAGCGAGGGCGGAAATCACCTGCGGCACGGAAACGTGACGCGCGCGTGATTAGCCGCTAACAAGCAAGCGAACGCGAATCACGTAGAGAGGGGCGTGTCGACAGCTACAGGTTAACATCAGCTGTCGATTTAAAAAAAGAGGTAATACGAAACTCTTATTTTGAATGAACAAATCGGTTGATCTCCGCGGCAATCACCGCCAAGTAGCAACGTTAGGGTGAGTGGTTTTTTTGGTGTGTATCAGTTTAGTTATTTTTCTTATTTTGAAGTAATAAAGCCCGTAATAGCATGAATTTTGCGCTCCTCGGGGCGACCATGATCAATAGATAATTATGGAAATTTGCGCATGAAAGGAGTTCACAGAAGAAATTCGTACTTTCTGAGATATAAAGAAAGCAATTACAAAAAACGTAGATCTGCTAATTTTGTTTACCGCTTTGTAAATATGATACAATTGAGACGGACAACTCATAGCTGCTCATAGCTGCATCATGCTTGAAACCCCGGGTCTACACATAGCTGTGAAATCGGTTGTAATGTTGGCTGAATTTAGAACTTGAGGGATTTGCTTTTTTTGGTGTGTATCAGTTTAGTTATTTTTCTTATTTTGAAGTAATAAAGCCCGTAATAGCATGAATTTTGCGCTCCTCGGGGCGACCATGATCAATAGATAATTATGGAAATTTGCGCATGAAAGGAGTTCACAGAAGAAATTCGTACTTTCTGAGATATAAAGAAAGCAATTACAAAAAACGTAGATCTGCTAATTTTGTTTACCGCTTTGTAAATATGATACAATTGAGACGGACAACTCATAGCTGCTCATATCAACTCATAGCTGCTCATAGCTGCATCATGCTTGAAACCCCGGGTCTACACATAGCTGTGAAATCGGTTGTAATGTTGGCTGAATTTAGAACTTGAGGGATTTGCTTTCATTTTTAAAGGTCTGAGGATATCTTCGGAAACTGAAGACATTTGGAAAACGAGAAGGGAGTCATTTTTAACCTTAGGCAAAATGTTTCATTCATCCACGCTACAAAACAGAACTCATTAGGTCCATTAGTCAACTCTGAGTCAATTGTAACGAATATCGATTTCCGCCGCTCACTCGGGTCCTGCTTTCTTCCCCGAAAACCGACTGGCAATCGAGCCTACAGACCGCGTCGTGTAAGACACTTTGCTCGTGTTTGTGACATAAATTTGCGGCACGGCTTCTACGTCTGTCTCGATTATTACTGACAAGATGCGGGGTTCAAAGTTGCAATCTGGAAAAAAAGTCCCCGGAAGTGGCTGGCAAGTTATGACACCTCGTGGGTAAGATGGTTTGACTGTATAGTATTTTGTACCGTGAAAACAGCCATCTACTCTCGGTCAAAACTAAACACCTCCGAAGAATGTTCAGCGAAAGCACAGACTGCCTTAGACTTTCACAAAGTCCTTCGTCGACGCGCGGTTTAGGTAGGTCACGTACGAAGGACTTTTCCAGCTTGCAGCGCGCCAATTTTACCAACCCAAAAACGGGTCGGTGAATAAACTATATCCGCGGCCAATCAGAATCAAGATCTCAAAGAAACTATCATTCAAATGTAAATGTCAAATGTCAAATGTTAACTCAGCTTTTCTCAGGGGACTATATTGAACATATTTTAAAAGTTGTTATATGTTTGGAAACGACAGGAAATCACTTGAATTGAAGCTAACCGAGAAAATGTTTTGTCACACTGGGCTACAGATTTTCAGCCATTCCCAGCTTAAATTAAGCTTAGTATGCTAACTTCAACGGAACTCTCCTCCTCTGATGAATCAAATAAATCTGCTTGTGTGGAGGTATCTCTTGTGAGAAGCATAAATTCTTGTTCGCTCGAGGTTTGTTTTTGTGGGGCATCCTGCAGGAGAAGCGATCTTTTACTCGAGCTACCAGAGGCATCAGAAGAGAGTCTTTTCGTGCTGGTCCCGCTTTCTTTCTGGGCAGCTATCGCTTCATGACCTGTCTTCAAAGAGTTCGTAACAAGGTTCACTTTATTCACTATAGTCTCGTTCTTGTCGGCGCAATTTCTACATATTATGTTAATCGTCAATTCAGTTGGTGTGAACTGTCGTCCAGCGAGGATTTCTAGATCCAAGCAAGCCTTGTTTTTTTCTCCTACCTGAGCCGATCATTCTACGCCTGTAATCGTTGTTAATCACATGTTGTTAATCACAAATTTGTTCTTTCGAGCATAGAGAAACGGCAACTCGAGTGATAGTTTTGGTTGAAGTTGACCCCGCGCTACTTTCAGCCATCACAAACAAGTAGTCTTGAGATTTGACACCCGCTAGTAAAGTCACGCGCTCACAGAAGGACCGCCCCCTTTTAAATTGATAATTCATGCCGTCTGTTTCTGGCGGGGAACGTGATTCAAAATCCTTCTAGCAGTCGCCCTCTCGCGACTTCGTCGCTCGCGCTCGTCGCTTCGCGACTCGCTTCACGTCGCTTCGCGACGCATTTCGGCTCGCTTCGCTCGCCGATCCTAAGAGAGGGCGACTTGGTGCAAGTCTAAGACTGCCTGTAATTCAACCGCTCAGTGCGGCTTTCGCTGCCGATTTTATCGCGTTTACTCTATTGAACACGAGGGAGATGAAACTTTTTGGGGTATCCAGTCTCTTAAGATGTGCATTTTTCCGAATAAGACTCGGCATTCCTGGCGTAATAGCATGTTCTACCTTTGCAAGTAACCTTTTTCTGCTTTTTGGAGGAAATATTCTCTGCTGAAATGATTCAAGCTCTCCCGCCGGTTTTATGTCACTATCACCGTTTTGTCACATTCTTTGTGGGGGGGGGGGGGGGGGGGGGCTAGTTTACTGTCTTCTTCAAAACACATCTCAAAGTACAGTACTTTATTACCCTTTTTTGTTTCCTGTAAAATTGCTAAACCTTGACGTCAGGAGGAATGAAAGTCTCTTATTTATTACAAGTTTTGAAGTATTAAATTTAAATGATTATAAAACCACGAAATATTGCCCTTCGGAAATTTGAAATGTCGCTGTCGCAAAAAAGCATTTGAGTGAATAAGTAGTAAATCTGATGGGTTTTAAACTATACTTTTAAAAGTACTTCATTTCGACACATTTTCTAAAATGACTGATGTAGCCTTAAACATTTTGCCTTTTTACGCTGTCGTGAATCTTTTACGGTGATTGCCTTACGACAACTGACAATGGCTTTTGCTGCGAATCTTTGCAGCAGTTCTGTCGCGAATCTTTTACGGTGAATGCCTTACGACAACTGACAATGGCTTTTGCTGCGAATCTTTGCGGCAGTTCTGTCGCGAATCTTTTACGGTGAATGCCTTACGACAACTGACAGTGGCTTTTGCTGCGAATCTTTGCGGCAGTTCTGTCGCGAATCTTTTACGGTGAATGCTTTACGACAACTGACAGTGGCTTTTGCTGCGAATCTTTGCGGCAGTTCTGTCGCGAATCTTTTACGGTGAATGCCTTACGACAACTGACAATGGCTTTTGCTGCGAATCTTTGCGGCAGTTCTGTCGCGAATCTTTTACGGTGAATGCCTTACGACAACTGACAATGGCTTTTGCTGCGAATCTTTGCGGCAGTTCTGTCGCGAATCTTTTACGGTGAATGCCTTACGACAACTGACACTGGCTTTTGCTTCGAATCTTTGCGGCAGTTCTGTGGCGAATCAATTGACGACGGCTTTTGTTTCGAAAATTTGCAGCTACTGACGTGAAACTGTTGAGTTCGTTTTTATCGATTTTTCCGTCTAGTTGATTGCACTTGTTAAGGTTGCGCTTGAGTATTTTTGTTTTGTTTTGATATTGATTTATTTGCTGACATTCCTGGTAATCAGGAACTGATAATCATGACATACGCTGGCCAACTAAATCTGAGGTTCGTCAAATGAATCTGCCTTAGTCTTTCTTTCTCCTTGTACGTGTGCAGTGTATAAAACTTCAGGTTCTAACGGCCTTGCGTTTGTATAATTGTGATTCCTTCACTATCGTTTAACTTGACACTTAATTACGACTTTTTACGAGACACTTTTTCGAGCGATTATGAGAATTTGCATTGTGCAGCTTGGGCCTCTAGCGGACTGCTTCAAAACGGTGAGTACCAATCTTTTGTTTCACCTTTGTTTGTTTGTTTACTGTTATGGGATATTAAGTGTAATCTGTGAAATGTGCAGAAAGTCTGTTTGTTTAATGTTAAATGAATTTATTCACAATTATTGTTTGAAGCACATTTTTTGTGTTCAATGTTCGCGTGAGTAAAAAAGTCTTCCGTTTACACCGTTGCTATGAAAATTGAAATTTTACTAGCTAAACTATTTCACATTGGGTAGTGCACTTTGCTATGATACATTTTAGCTTTCCAACGACTGTAAACTCTCCAAAAAATAAGAAAGAAAGAAATAAAAACGGTGTAGCAACGAAGAGTGTAGCTCATAAATAAATATACCGTTTCATTAAATTCGCCCTCCCCCCCAAAAAAAGATGTCGCGCACCCCTCCCCCGCAAATGTAGTCGTTTTCGCAAAGTTTACTTCAAAAGTTCTCTGGCTGGCTAAGAAATGGTATACATGATCACTTGCTGGCAAACTGGAAATATTTCCTCTACGCTGGCTGGATGTTTCTTTTTTTGGCGATTTTAACCTTGCTGGCTCGTTGACAAACCTCAAAATTGATGCTGGCTGGGATTTTTATTGATTAAAATTCCTGCTCGCTGGCAGTGAAGAGCGGGTATTTTTTTCCCAGGAAAGTTAAATATTAAACAAGATTGACGCGGGGACCCGCAGGTGATGTTTAGTTCACTCTACAATCGATTTCCCCTAAAACAGTCGTTGGGTACTCCTGATAAAATAGCATTTGGTATAGAATTGAGCGTCTTCACTGACGTGATCCAGATACATCTTAGAATCAGCAATAAGCTTTCCTTAACTTTAACTGTCATCGATTAGCAGAACTTTCAAGAATCCATAAAAACTAATTACTTTCCATTAAACCTAAAATAACTGCAAATCGTCCTGTGACACTGTTAAGAAGCAATAACGCTCCGGTACTGGAAGAAGTCAGAGCCTCCACCATTCAAAAGAAAGGAGAAAGAAAGAAGCGAAGGAAACCCCAGAACAAACCTGCAGACCGTGTGTTCCTTGTGTTCCAAATTTTCATCCATAAACGATGAAACTATAAAACGCGACAAGTATACCGTAACAGGTTGTTCGGAAAACGTCTGCAAATCTCTTTAAGACGACGGGAGACAAGCAAAAGATTTTTTTTGGGGGGGGGGTTAGGAGATTGACATGTCTGAATTAGATCAAGTCACGTCAAGTCAACCGAAGTGGTACACACTTATAGACCTCAGTGAATACGAGTGGCTCAGTTATTCTCGATCTTTCGTCGTGTGCAATTCTTTTTTTTTTATAGATTCACAGCTGTTCGGATGTTGCTTGGTATCGGGTTCAACTTCATTGAACAGCGCGCGAAAATGCCGAGAACATGGAGTGTCGGGAGTGATTTCAAACACAAGCTATGAGTTCTGTTTTTTGGTTAACCTGAAGTAATTGGGATTTTTACACCGATGTTAAACATTTTTTGAGAAAGGAGTTATTAATCGCATTTTACAAAGCGACATGAGCAGGAGAAAAGTGAAGTTCGGCTACAAAAGAGCTGTAAACACGGCAAACTGGTGGCTTTGTCAACAAATAGCGAGGGCTATTTGTAGAAATCCATGTTAAATTTCCAAAGTGCTCGAGGCAAGAAAAAGTTATCCAATTTCGTCTACAAAATAGATCAGCTTACAGTTCAGTAAAAAAGAAGCCACGGTGAAATTCGTTTTCCTCTATCCAGCTAAATCCTAGAAAGAAGCCGACAACATTTCATCGATAAACAACTTTTCTTATAACTCAATGGCTAAAATTTGTTTTTCAAACTGCTTTCAGAAACTTTTTAAGGATCATAAAAGGAAAACATGAAAATTTATTTGCAGCTGGCATCAAAGCTTTCATGAAATTTAAAATTGTAGTTTATTGCTAGTTTTAACGGTCTTAATTCGCATATGTAGTTGATTGTCCTTGGAAACAGCCGTCAGCATTTCCCTTTCTGCATTCGGCAGCTAAACTAATATTCCCCATTCACACCAACTAGACATGTTTCGTTCAACACAGTTCAATTGAACTCTGTTTAACTAAACACGTTTAAAATCATCGGGCCGTTCACACCGCACACGTGAGGTAGGTAAAGCGCTGGTAAGTCCGCCGTCTGTCATGGTCCACACAGTTTTATGTCGAAACGACACAAAATATTTTTTAAATAACTTTCTTTTAACAACGTTTCTCAATTCTAGGTTACAAATCCCGCGTCTTTTGTTCATGAATGAAATTCCGGCTTTGTGAAAAACTGAAGTGCAGTGTGGTGGAAATGTGCCGATTGCTCGTTGCCAGTTTTAAAGTCAAAAGAGTCGGTAGCTTCATGATATTTCTAATTGTAACCTCAGTCTCTTTTGCCAAGATTAAGGGAAATGCGAAGTCGGAATGTGTTTCGGGATTATTTGATTATTCGATTTGCAGAACAGATAAATGAACGTGAACATTTACTCAACGAACCTTACTTGCGAGTGAGTTTTTCTTATTTATATAAGCGTACCACTGCGTGATTTTACAATTTGTTATGAGCTTGATTACATGTATAATAATCTGTCTCATATATTAAAATCGTCTGCTCCCGAGAATGGTGTATTGGCTATACGTGGTATTCCTTCCTGTTTCTGGACAAACCTTTTGTCCGAAACTTACCAATCTGACCCGCCTAGCTAGTTGTACAGGTTTGTTTTTGTAGTGCAATATAATGCCGGACTTCTTGCAATCTAATTTTAGCTTAAGCTTAAGCTTTCCTTAGCTTTACAGGGACACATATTGACGATGAAATTTGTATGGTGAAATGAGATGCAGGACTGAAAAAGTGAAAGAGTTTTTTTTTTATTGAATCTCGAGTCAACACCTTCTTCCTCCGCAGTCAACCCTATAAAGTTCAGTGTCGAGTGATTGTGATTGTGATGGGCCGAAAGGTCTATACTTCAGTTCTTCATTAAACTACGTATGTCACATGTCTTCTTGGAGATAATTTCGCCAACTTAGTTACAGGTTTATTCCGTAACCTGTTTTCCCAAAGAAAATGTACGCTTGTTACCTTGATCTTTGTATGCTCGGAACGCAAAATCTGCATGTCGGGCCGCGCGAGTCGATTCTCAGCTTGTAAGCAGAGGCCTGAGCCTAAAATGTGCAAATTCTCATTATATTTGCTTTTTCTGCTAGTAAGTCGATAGTTTTTCTTAAATATTTTGATCCCTCCACTTCTGACGCTGCAAAAAGGGATTCTTGATGCCCTCAGGTTCGATTTCGTTGTTTTTGTCGGCAGCCATTTTGAACCTGTTTAGCTAAACACGAAAGGAAAACCACCTCGTACAGGTTGTTTTAATTAAACTTGGTTTTAAACATGTTTAGTTAACACCACAAGCGTGTGGTATGAACGGTTATTCTAATTAACCACGTTTAGTTAATCAACATTTAAACATGTTTAAGCTTTGGTGTGAACGGGGTATAAGTCTTGGTTTGGAACACCATCTTATATTTGGTAATGATGAAATACCCGGATTGCTAATGTTCCTAAACTTAAAATGATTTCTTCGCGGCACGGAGTGCATATACTATTTTTATCTTTCAACTGAATGTGAGGATATTGATGTCGTCATGGTTTGTGACACATCATATCGTGGTCGCACGGCTATGGTTGCCGAAATGTAGCAAAATCGATAAAGATATACTTTCATTCGATGAAATAAATTTTCCCATCGATAAAAATATATTTTCATTCCATAAAACATATTTCCATTCGTTAAAATATTCTCATTCGATAAAAATACATTCGGTCGATAAAAATACTTTCATGCAGTAAAAATGTTTTCAAACGGTAATTCGCGAAGTAAGTCGAGTTGCGTTCATTGAGGCCCTGAGTCCGTCTTGTGTGTAATTTCTGATGTGCTCCAGGTGTTCGGGAAAATTGTATCACGGCTAAGCAAAGGCAAATAAAATCCTGCCAAACCTCAAGTCACAAGGCAGTGCCTTCGAAGCAAAATTAAATATTTCTTAGTTGCTCCTGATCAAATGCAAACACTTCACAGCCCGGGGGAGGTTCTCCCACTCTTACGCCGTAGGGGTGTGTGCAGCTGTCTGTGCCACAGGGTAGTCCCAGCAGCTCACCCCCACCCAAAAACACAGCAGCCACCCGGCTGAGAAGCGATGCGAATTAACTCTTCATATCCCGGAGGAGGTACATCTTTATAACTGTATGGGTTTGTGCTGTTGACAGAGTACCCCCGGCCTCACAGAAGAAAGACAGATGCCGTACATCAGGTTACCAGCGCCGTTCTTTTAGGCTCTAGCATTAGCCTATGACTTCACGTCATCGGCTAAAGTGAGGCAAAATAACCATGACAGTGCATATCCTTTTTAGCGGAGCTCCATTGCTAAGCAAATTTGGTAACCTATCGATCCGAGAAATTTTGGTTGTGACGTCAGCGTACGCCCGCCCGCCCATACAGACTCTGCAGGAGGGTGAGGGGAGTCCCAAGACAACCCGACGGGGGGTGGAGAATGCCATCTTCTCTTGGCGGGAAATCGCGCGGTGCTTTTAAGCAACCCGCATTTTTCTTGGCGGGAAATCGCATGACCATCGTCGCTTTTGGCAAAACGATTGTTCGACAGTACTGAAGTTTTAAACTTGAGAAAAAACGTGCAATATCTGTAAATGCAAAGAAAAAGTTCAAAAGAACACTGGTGGAAGGCGAAAAGTTCAAGTTACGAAAGCTGCCTTCAAAGGACTTCATCTTTCAGTTTGTTTTCTTCACAACGGAGACATTGCCCTGTTCTGAAACACAACCAAGTAAGCTTAAGTGAAGAATTCTAAGGGTTTAAGGTACATGATTTTGAGTATTACGGTCAAAGAAATTATGTTTTAAAATGGAAATTAATTTGTGTTATAAGAAATGTATCATCTACTTTGGCTTAAAAAATTATTAGAAAACGCGCACAGATTTGTGACAGATGTAGTCTTGAATATTTCACCATGTTGAGCCGATTTCACTCGCGTGGACGGACCCACGATGCTGGAAGTGTAACGCGAATTGCATGACCTCACGGGTTTTCGAATAAACGTTTTCAAAAATGATTTTTCTGTCCATTATTTTGTGTTTGTTTATTCATAACAGTAGGTCAAAGCACAGTCGCAAGGCAACAGCACAAGCATCACTTCAGCGACACAAATTACGGCGAATAATTGCTTTCAGTTTTGTCAGCGAGGGTCCATCTCTTAATTTGTGCAATTGTCAATTTTCTTGTCCTAGAAGTTTTCAGTAGTGACAATCTTTTAAGCGAAGCAGTTGTCGGTTTAAAGCTATTTTATCCGAAAAGCTTCCAAAAACAGTTTTGTGCGTTCCTCAAAGCGGCTAACTTTATATAGGCTCACTTCGCATCCACAAAACTTGTGCCATAATTTAACGCGTGTTTGGTGTTTGTTTTTAATCTTGATGCTCTCTAGTTAGAGAACGAAATATAAAAGTTATTTAAGAAACTATAAGCGAAGCAGTTGTCGGTTTAAACCTATTTTATCCGAAAAGCTTTCAAAAACACTTCTGTGCATTTCTAAAAGCGCCCGAATTTTAAACAATTCGCAGCCGCGAAACTTATGCCATACAGTTAAGCATGTTTGGTGTTTGTTTGTTTTCAATCTCGATGGTCTCAAGTTAGAGAACGAAATATAAAAGTTACTTAAGTAACTATAAGCGAAGCAGTTTTGTGTTTAAAGCTATTTTATCCGGTAAGTAATGTGTGTTCCTCAAAGTGCTCGAATTTCTTTGCGGCCGCTAAAACCTACGCGACATTTCTTCGATAATTAAAATTTACAGGTGCTTCGAAGCTCCCCAATCCTTTCTTTCGGGTAATCCCGGTAAAATGCCGGTGAAAAGTCAGTATAAATTTTTTGACTAGACTAATAGTGGCAGTTCATGTTATTTTTTAACATCCGAACGCGATGAAGATAACCCATTTAAGTTTTATTTTGTTGTTGTAAATGAGCGCCGTTTCAAGTTCATTCAAGCGAACAGCCAATTCAAGGAGATTTCACAAGCCTTGACAGGAAACATTGCAAAAACGAAGCAAGACGGCTCGTAAGTAAAATGTCATTATATGTGTTCAGTTGGATGCCCCCCTCCCAAAAAAGAGCAGGCTGTGCTCAGCTTCTAGAATGACCTTTCGAGCTTGGTTTTACAGAACAGTTCCCCAAAATATTGGAGGACAATTCGGAACACTTTCGGGCCTTTTGAGAAACGCTTTTCAAAAGAAAGCGAACGAGCTAAAAAAAGCATCGCAATATGTTTCGGACCGAAAAGTTTCGGGACTATTTTTGAAAAACGAACACCAGTTTATTCCTTCGTGGCTCCGCTTTTGGGCTTAGCTAAATCTATGTATTACTCGAAGCCTAAAAAAAGAGGGTGTGGACGTGAAGAGATAGTGCGACGGTAGTCCGCCATTTTTCACAAGCATGTAAACGCAGGAGTGCTCAAGGACACTTTAACAATTTACATGAAGAGTGGCGCGACGAACGTCGGACGTACCGTCACGTGACGTCATGAATATCAAAATTAACTCGCATGGATATATATATATATATATATATATATATATATATATATATATCTGACTGAATTTGCCAAACCATACCTGCAGCTACTGTAACCAGCAAATTAGCCCGATCCACTTGCCTCCCCTCCCCTGTGGATCTCTGACCCCCCAAGGCTAGCTCTGCTGAATTCTGTGGTTCCCCAGCTTGCAGTCTATCGTGGCAGTACAGCTGCGATCGCCCTTTGACCCAGAGACACACACAAAAGACCCTTCATGTCTTTCAAGCACCATCAGAGCACTTGTCTTGTCTTGAAAATCAGGTTTGCTGGGCAAAACAGGCCAATTTCTCCCCACCCTACCCCCCCAATTGGGCCTCCGGACCCCTACAATGCCTACCGTCAGAAAAGTTTGGGGGTATGTTTTGCAAAATTTGCTCAGATATATCGTCGGGGAAATATATATATATATATATATATATATATATATATATATATATATATATGTATTTCCCCGACACGGTTTTTGAGGCAAAGGTGTGAAGAGTTCGGCGCGATGTTCCTCTTTCTCTTCAGATTATTTTCGAGTGGAGTGAAACCAGGGTTTGCAAACAATGTGTTTTTGGAAAACACTAACCATATTTTCGATGCAATTACCTTTTTCTTTACCTTAATACATTCTTCATTATCTTCAATTCTTAAGGCTTCAAATAATATATAGATTGATGGGCCTTTTATAAAACGCCTAGCGAGGCCATAACGCGAGATCGTCATTAGGGGTGCCCTGATACCTTAAAAAAGTTCTGACTATTTTGGTAGCAAGCCTACTACATAGATGCCAAGAGAGTGCTCAAAACGTTAACTCTACTCAGTGGTGCTGCTTTTCAATTGCCTTGACAAGGTACCCTGCGTTTTGCGAAATATCCTTGATCAGTGCGGGGATCTATGTTGCAGAACCAGTTTCACTAGAGTTCCGTGGTTGTTTTCTTAAATACATCAGTACGGGTGGGAGAGGATGACTGAGATATACAGGAAAAGAATAAGTCTTGTTGATTTAGGATCGCGTATCATGTATCACTGCACACACATCGCAAACTGGAAGTCCAAACGTCATTGCAGAGGAGGTTTGAAAATTGTACAAGCCTAGGACATTCGAGCACTTGAGCCCATATTTGCCTGAGGCATAGTATCCCAAATCACGCAAAACCGAGAAAATTCCGAACAGTATCACATAATGCATCTCGTTTCATATAATATTATCACTCTGAGTTGTGACGTCATCAGCGTCGTTCAGCTTCAGAACGAATAACCGCTGACAAAATGACGTCAGATGCTTGTTAGCTTACATCCAAAGGTGTCGGAGCTGCTTAAGAATTTTTGATTCCGATCTGTAACTAAAAACACGCTGAAATGGCTTAGAGGTTAAAAACAAAACGAAGACGAATACGTGCCACACTGAACTCACTCAATGAATCGGCGATTCTAAGTTTAGTCGCTAAATTAGGACAGAAATGTCATTCACTTCGAATGAAGAAAGGAAAAAATACAACAATATGAGGAAAATAAAATATTCCACAACTGAAATAAAATACACCAGATGCGGAAAAAGAATTCCTCAAAGAAAAATATTGAGAATCATGCACTAAACTTCAAAAGGCGTACACATCAAAACAGAAGTTTTTTTTCTTATCAGATTATTCATAGATGAAAATTCCTTGAATGAAAAACACAGAAGAAGGGACTAGAAACCTTTACAAACATGAAATTTTATTCAGATAAGCACTTTTGTGCCTAGTAAAGCGAAAGCATTTAATTAATTTTCCCCGTAAATCGAGTGAAGTTACTAGCAGGCAATTCCTTTCGAAGCAAGAACTGCGAGCGGTAATTTCAAGGCTATTTTGAACACGTTTTTCAAAAATTTCAAGAAAATTATCGTAAACATGTAAAGTCGCTCAATTAAAGACAACTGCTTAGCTTTTAAAAAAGATTATTTCTATTGAAAACTTCTAGGACAATAAAATCGACAATTGCCTGAAGAGATGGACCCGACAGTCAAATTCAAAACAACGTTTCGCCGAAATCACTGAAGTGATGCTTGTGCAAAGTAAATCAGTGCTGTTGTCTTATGACAGTCCCTCACTGTACATTGACGAAATGTTATGAGTAAAAAACACAATTATCCTCTCTGGACACAAAATAATGGTGAGAGAAAAGTTTATTCGGAAACCCATCAGTTTATACTTATTAAAATGAAATTCGCGTCACACTTTCTGCATCGTGGGTCGGTCCACGCAAGTAACATCGGCTAAGTACAAAATATTCAAGACTACATCTGTCTCAAATCTGAACGCGTTTTCTAACATTCAACGTCGACATAAATAAAAAGTAAATGAGTAATTTCTTTGACCGTAATGCTCAAAATCCGATGTAGGTTAAACCCTTTAAAAACTTCACTTACTCGGCTGTGTTTCAGGACAGGACATGTCTTTCCGCAGAAGAAAACAAAGATGAAGACCTCGAAGGCAATTTTCGTAACTTGAACTTTTCGCCTTCCACCACAAAGACAAATGAGTATTCTTTTGAACTTTTTATTTTAACATGAAAAGTCAAGAAACGTTCAGTTTGACACGTCAAAAAAGACTTAAGCGGTTCCTCCCAAGCCACTGGCTAGAAGCTGGGTGAAAATTGCTTCATATAAGAACGTCATGTTATGTGACGGACGTACGGCGCATGCGCCTGCGAGCCATTCCGCTTGCCATGTCCATGAAAAATTACCAGCATGCTGCTCAGTATAAGTATGGTGTTCCGCTAGGAAGCTCCGATATCAGGACTGAGTAGAGTCCAATCTGGTCTGTAATTATACGAGTGACTGTTAAACAAAATTGCGGGAGTCCGATTTGTTCAATCACGGGTATAATTACAAACAGAATTAGGCGACACGAGGTCTTGTTACTACTCAATCGTTTCTACAGCAAAATTCGAGGAAAAGATAGCGATAGTTTTTTCTCTTTGGTGAAGGAAAAGACAACAGATTCCCTTTCAGATTTGTGAAAAATGCGACTCATTCAAATGCAACTGTCCCTTTAAAGTGCACGTGATGTCATATACTGACCAATTATAGAAACAACGCGTACACTGTCCAGCTCATATCAGGGCTGCTAACAGCCAATCGGATTCGAGAATTTTTTGTTGTTATGATTAAATAATTAAAAAGGCAGCAAAATAAGATACCAAGAATAGAAGACTTCACTTCGGAAAGTGAAGCATGAGATGCACAACGGAAATCGTTTGACAAGAGAAGCACAAAATATAATTTAAAAACATAGAACATTTCATTTCAGAAAGCGGAAAAGTAATGGGATGCAAAGAGGAAGTCGTTTGTAAAGTGACGTGTTCGACACATAGACATACGGGATGTCGCAATATTGTCGACAGGGGAAGTTATTTTTCGGCACTCGATAAGGCCGAAGTTTTCAGTTTTGCTGCCACTTTGAGTTTGTAATACCCTAAAATTGACTTTTTAGGGCTGTTCACATTTAGAATCAGCATACAGACAAAAATATGTCCCAGTCCATGTTGAGCTGCCGCCCATTTCCTCCTTTCTAATAAGAACTTCTTAAGCTACATATTGAAATATAGAAAACGGTTTAAATAAGCAAACAAGGCACGAAAAATTGACCATTTCGTGTGTAATAAAGAAGATTTTTTCACTGAAATCGGCATTGTTCTGTGTTCGAGCGTTGTCTTGTGTGAAACCAGCATTGTTCAATGTAGCAATTGCAATATTATGTATCTTAAAGAGATGTATTTAAGAGATAGAGCATGTTGTTTTACATGTTTACTGCTTTATAAAAGTATGTTTTGGTATCGTGACACTTATCGCTAGGCGCATGATTCACATGACTTATTTTAAGCAATGAATAATAAAGTTATTAATTCAGTAACAAGAGAAAACACGGCCGGAAATTGTAGAGGTGCTAGTAAGAGGCTACGCACGCAACTTTAACGAGATGACTTCAACTCCTCGATTCCCTGATCATAGCTTTAAATTGAAACTTATTACTTAATTCGAAACTAAACTGAGCGTAAGAGCAGCAAATGCAGAGTCAAGAACATATTGGTCAGGGGTACTCAACGGATCGTTTCGATGACATACCTGTTCGGACGACTTTAATGTCTTTAATCGCCTCGGAAATTCGAACTTAATTATGATGAAAAATTACAGTTTCTTTGGGAAAATTTCCCCTCGAACTTTTATAACATGGTAAAATTAAGTCCTTTTGTTTTGGGAGCAGACAAATATGTCTTTTTAGAGCTCAGCATTTCGGAAAGACAACAGCAGCTCGGAAATTCGGTGAATGAGATTCTTTTCCCTAAAATTTTCTGCGACTTTAGTTTTCAGCTAAGGAAGCTGAACAGATCAACCTGTCTTAGCTTCCACAAATATCCTTCTAGAAGGTCTTGGAACAATCTGAGAAAACAGGAATTGATATCAGAAGTATTTTGCTTAACTTTTCCCGTTGGGTGACCCTGATGGGTACCGTTACAACTT
Source organism: Siderastrea siderea (assembly GCA_964030785.1). Taxonomy (NCBI): domain Eukaryota; kingdom Metazoa; phylum Cnidaria; class Anthozoa; order Scleractinia; family Rhizangiidae; genus Siderastrea; species Siderastrea siderea. The sequence continues at coordinate 13,606,049 of OZ034976.1, read as the reverse complement.
TGATTGTACTCATAAAGCTAACGTCCATGTTATTACTTAAATTTACTTACCACTTACTCAAAAGACCGCTTGAAATGAAACTTAGACCAGACATGGAGCAAAAGCAGACAGTAACAGTAGGTAACACTTCAGAAAGCGAAAGAGTTCCAGGATGCCAAACGGAAGTCGTTTGTAAGTCACGTGATCGACACGGGAACATGGCAATCCTGTCGAACAGGAAGATCTTGTAAATAATTCTTGGAATTCTTGTGCAACCCGTTCGGTGAACTCATATGTAATTTTTGGTCAGGTGGAAGCTTGTTTAATAAAGATAGAGGCTTTTGTTGCATTTACTTTCAGGGCCGATTTACACAGTAGAACGTCGGTACCATATGGAACGCCTTTATTCAATCAACAGTCTTTGTGCTCCAGCGTTTCGTACTCACCAGTTGGCTAATAAAAACCTTTGATTTTCTCACTTATTGTAGTTATAATTGTTACTTTTTTACCTTTTCTTTTTTTTATAAGTACTGAAATCTTCATGTTGAAGATCAAGTCAATAAAGTGAATAAAGTTGCTTATTTTAGCACATATACCCAAAGACCATTTATTAACAAATTAACAATCTGATTGGCCACGCTGGGTTGATATCATTTCTGCCCTGAGAGCGCATGCGTAGAAAAGTGCTGAAAGCACAAACCAAGAATAGAAGTAAAACTTTCATGAACAGCCTATGTTAAACTTGAGACATGCTGAACCTCAGTTATGCTAAAACAGTTAGCCGTGCTCGCGCTCTCGACTCTCATGCTTGTCCCTTTTCTGATATCAACCGACAGAAACCCGATTAATTTTGCAGTCGAACTGTCAACTAGATCGTGAAAAATCGTATCTTCGAAAAATTGTATTTTCAGTTCATCTCATTCATTTCCGAGCTTGTCTAACACTCTATTTCCTCGCGCAGGCAACTGTCGGACTCACTTCTTGTCGGGAAAGTCTCCACGGGTCACAGTTGCTACTCTCAAGTTATCGACGTGTGCCTGTTTCAGAATTATCTTTGTGACGTGTGCGAACAAAAGCACGAGAAGCATACTCAACGTTTGCGAATTGGCGAAAACAACAACGTAATTGAAGTAATAAACAATAATTGAGAATACTTGGAACTCGAAGGCAGCCACACTAATCGGGGCGAGCTCAAGGAAAAATAGAAATAAAAGATTGGTTAGAGTAGCAAAAGCTAGGTATATACCTGTTATCTCTCTTGTGTTCTCCCTTCCGATTATATTGGCTTACGTCATACCTTGCACATGCGCTTAACCCAGAGCCCACGATCCTTTTGGTCTGCGCCAAGGATCGATCACGATCCTTTTGGTCTGCGCCAAGGATCGATCGAGAGCTTGGTGCAGACCAAAAGGATCGTGGCCTCTGGGGACGAGAATGGGTGGCTTTGGGGCGGTGTTTCGCAACAAAATATGATTCCCTCTTCCTCTCATAAATATTCGTGAGAAAAGCCAAGTACGTTCGTGAGCATAAGTAATAACCATCCCACGGACCGGAGATCTCGTGGTTGTTGATGCTTTTCTGCTTGTTTTTTTTTTGTTTTTGTTTTTTAATGGAAAAAATGTTTGTATGTTATTTCACCAATACCCTTTTCTCTTCGTTAATCAGCAATGAAGCTTGAGTCTGACAATAACATTCTTTCTTTCCTCTCCTCACGGCTTTTTCTCATATACATCTTGTTTTTTCATTACTTGTTATCTCTTGTTGGGCTAATAATTGAAAACATCTTTTTCTTTACTACTTACTCTTAACTTTGAACCTTTGTATCTGTCGTTAGGTTGATAATTGAAAGCATTTTTTGCTACCACTCACTCTTAACTTTGAACCTATTATCTGCTCTACGTTTTCAAGAGGCAAAGCCGAGATACAAAATGAATTTCGTTTATATGGCCGATGTAAATGACAGTAGGTTCTTGCTACGAAACAAGAGGCAATGGAACATACATTTCATCCGATTCTACGTATGTGTGAACTGATAAAATTTAAAGAATCTGCAACTGCTTGAATAATGCGCCGATCAATTCGAAACTTCAACATCCCCCCCCCGGGCAATCCCCCGGGCATTTGAACTTTTGAAGGTTGGATCCTTCAAATTCCCTCCCCTCGGGGCAAAAAAGCTGTTCAAATGCCCCACCAAGTAGTGCTGAAATACCTCTCCTCAAAGACAATTTTCGTCTTCAATCAAACATTTTTCACAATTTTCACAGAGAGATATGTCGTGATTCCACTCTCAAACTGCTTTTGAAGGCCCTTTTGAAAGAGTTATTCACTAACAAGGGCGAAATTCTATCTTGTAAATCCGTCAAACCTTGCAAAACCCGAAAAAACTCACGGGAGTATTACGCCAGAACAAAGATAAATCTGGTTCAAATTCCCCACCCTTCGAAGGCAACGTTCAAATTCCCCCCTTCCCGGGCACAATGGACAGTCAAATGCCCGGGGTATGCCAGGGGGGGGGGGCGGGGGGGGATGTTGAAGTTTCGAATTGATCGGCGCATAACCACGTTGTAAGACCAGACCAGCTAAACGCAGCTCTAGTGACCCATTATTATTTTTTATGAAGATTATCACGCAATCAAAAACTAAATCTCTTGACTGTGTAGACGTTCTGATACCACAGACGCGGCATTTAGCACTCACAATTCCATAAACGTTACTCTTTTGTGGATAACCTTCGATTAGCATACTCAACAAGCTCGTCTTCGTATTACATCAAAGTAGAATATTAAAATCTTCTCTTCTCAAGTGCAAATTATTCCATTCGTGTTTCCCGTCCTCGCTTGTTGAAACAATCGTTTCTATGTATCTCTTGAATAACAATCGTCAGTAGACAGAAGACGCAAAAGGTGAATGTTCCAACATAATTCCTTTTTCAGTCACGTCAGCCAAATCAAACATCGAACCATACAAGAATATCATGTAATCAAAACCGGAAAACGACTGTTTTCATCATGTATGACTTTGTATGCATCACAACAAAGAAACAAGCATAAGAAATTATTTTCCCCAGACCATAACCGGTTGAAATACATTAAAAGCCTTATTAATATCATATTTTTTGTATGTCACGCATACTGAGCGTGAAGTCATTGATAAACGAGACCCTGAACAGCAGGAACCCGAGACACCCTAGTTATCTGCAGATACTTCAGCATCTAAAAATAACGAAAATATCTCTGAGATAGCCCGATGATACAGCGAAGTTCCTCTCTTGAAAACACCGAAGATCTATTGAATATCATGGAATCTACACTGAAGTTCACGAAAATAACAACAGGAATGTGCTCAGGAATGCGCTCAACTCCACTAGAATACCCCGTAGCTGCTATCGCAACCACGAGACAAAAACAGAAGAATTTTAAAGGTAATCAGCTACACTAGCTATACAGTGGAACTGCTCGGGACCAACACGCATCGAAAATCGTGCCTTATAAAAGAGTGACCGCATTGGTTTTTAACGTTAGAAAATAGTTGTACGAGCTCTTGTGCGCGCAAAAATAAAGCGGCCATACTAACAGGGTGGCTCTAGGACGGTGTTTCGCCGTAAAATATGATTCCCTCTTTCCTCTCATAAACATTTGTGAGAAACGCCAAGTACGCTAACAAACGTCGAACGAAATCTCGTATTGTGCGAAATCAATGTTTCGCGTGGAGAAGAAACAAGTAGAACCCATCCTCACGGTCACCTCTTTATTACGGCCAATTTACTTTGCCTCATGCAGTCGTCTTCTTATGTAAAGCTAGCTAGACAGGTGTTCTTATCAAAGTTATGTACACCCACCCTAAGCTAGTTAAGACAGGAGACCATATGAGCCACATGACGTCAGGAGTCCTAAGACATAACACAGTGGGTGAATATTTGGGTTGCCCAGACTGCAGTGCAGGCCCGCGGGCCGGTGGCCCGTGTCTTCTCTGAGATCGTAGGATTCCTTATTTAGCCAATACGTAGGTTGCAGTTGACTTGAAATTCCACACGACACTGATGAGTGCCGAGAGAATTCTGGATAATAGCGGAGCCTGCGGGCAAAGCCCGCCAGCGGAACTCCATTGCTAAGGAAATTTGGTAACCTATCAATCCGAGAAATTTTGGTTGTGATGTAATAGTCACGTGACCGTCCGTCCGTACGTCCGTACATCCGTACGTCCGTCCGGCCGCACAGACTCTGTGGGAGGGGGAGGGGAGTCTCAAGGCAACCCGACGGGGGTAGAGAATGCCATCTTTTCTTGGCGGGAAATCGCGCGGTGCTTTTGGGCAACCGGCCTTTTCATATGGCGGGAAATCGCATGACCATCGTCGGTTTTGAAAAGGAGGTTTCTTTAAAAGCTTAAAGCTTCTTTAGCATTTAAAGATTGTTCGAGAGTACTGAAGTTTTATACTTGACAAACAAAACATCTAATATCTATAAATGAAAAGAAAAAGTTCAAAAGAATACTGGTAGAAGGTGAAAAGTTCAAGTTACGAAACCTGCTTTCAAAGGACTTCATCGCTTTGTTTTCTTCACGGCGGAGAGTTTGCCCTGTTCTGAAACACAACCGAGTAAGTGAAGTTTCTAAACGGTCTAAGGTACATGATTTCGAGTATTACGGTGAAAGAAATTACGTTTTGAAATGGAAATTTGATTTAAGCCATTAGAAATGTGTCATTTACTTTTGACTTTAAAAAATTATCAGAAAACGCCCTCAGATTTGTGACAGATTCTTGAATATTTTGCCATGCTCAGCCGAATTCACTCGCGTGGACGACCTACGATTTTGGAAGTGTAACGCGAATTGCATTTAAGTATAAACTTAGGGGTTTTCGAATAAACTTTTTTCAAAAATGATTTCTCTGTCCATTATTTTGTGTTTGTTTATTCATAACAGTAGGTCTAAGCACAGTCGCAAGACAACTGCACCAGCTTTGCTTTCAATTTTGACTGCCCGGTCCATCTCTTTGTGCAACTGTCGATTTTCTTGTCCTAGAAGTTTTCAATAGTAATAATCTTTTAAGCGAAGCAGTTGTCGGTTTAAAGCTATTTTATCCCAAAAGCTTCCGAAAACAGTTTTTTGCGTTCCTCAAAGCGCCTAACTTTATATAGGCTTACTTCGCATCCGCAAAACTTATGCCGGCATTATTTCAGTAATTAAAACGTGTTTGGTGTTTCTTTGTTTTGAATCTTGATGGTCTCTAGTTAGAGAACGAAATATAACAGTTATTTGAAAAACTATAAGAGAAGCAGTTGTCGGTTTAAACCTATTATACCGGAAAAGCTTCCAAAAACAGTTCTGTGCATTTTTAAAAGCGCTCGAATTTTAGACAATTTGCAGCCGCAAAACTTATGCCACAGAGTTAAGAATGTTTGGACGGTGTTGGTTTGTTTGTTTTCAATCTCGATGGTCTCAAGTTAGAGAACGAAATATAAGGGTTACTCAAGTAACTACAAGCGAAGCAGTTTTGAGTTTAAAGCTATTTTATCCGGTAAGTAATGTGTGTTCCTCTAAGTGCTTGAATTTTTTCGCGGCTGCTAAAACGTACGCGACATTTCTTCGATAAGTTTATTACAAGTGCTTCGAAGCTCCCCGATCCTTTCTTTCGGGTAATCCCAGTAAAATGCCGGTGAAATGTCAGTATAAATTTTTGACCACAATAATATTTTTATTTAGTGACAGTTCATGTTATTTGTGAACATCCGAACGCGATGAAGATAACCCATTTAAACAGTCGAATAATTTTTATTTTGTTTTTGTAAATGAGCTCTGTTTCAAGTTCATTCAAGCAAACAGCCAATAATCCAAGGAGATTTGACAAGCCTTGACAGTTAATGACAGGATATGAAAATATTGCAGACACCAAGTGACGGCTCGTGAGTAAAATGTGTTCAGTTTGATGCCGGAAAAAAAAATCAAGCTGTGCTCAGCCTCTAGAATGACCTTTCGAGCTTGGTTTTACAGAACAGATCCCCAAAATATTGGAGGACAATTCGGAACACTCTCAGGCTTTTTGAGAAACACTTTTCGAAAGCGAACGAACCAAAAAAAGCCCCGAAATATATTTCAGACCGAAACGTTTCAGGACTATTTTTGAGAAACGAACACCAGTTTATTCCTTCGCGGCTCCGCTTTTAGGCTTGGCTAAATCTATATATTATATACGACTTTAAATACTTGATGCTTGCAAAACTACATGTAGAACAGAGTAATATTTCTAGAGTGGTTGAGTTACCCGGAGGTTAAATCAATTCATCAGAAAAGCTTTCAATAGTGGTTTAAAAGGGGCAACATGAATATTGTACGAAACTGGGTAAGATTGGGAAAACTCTTGAAGAAATAAAGTTCTCTGCTACTGTATTATTAACTACTCGCCAAGTGGGTTTCATTTGGCTTGTTGATTCAGATTCTGCAAGAGAAGATGGAACGCGCCGTAAATATAAGACTTATATTAATACTTACACTTGTACTCAAAGGGATCAGAAAAAGGTAGAACAGAACAAAATGCCAAAATGGTTACGTTTAGTCTAACGTAATGGTATTTCAGCAAAATCTCGAAACAAAAACCGGAAATAAAAACCAAACAACGTACGAGGTATATAGGAAAATCTGAAGATGGAACTTATAAAAAGGCCAGTGTTTAATTTGGTGTGACTCTTACACTTTCCTTTTTCATTTCTTAACGGCGATTTTGGTTTAGGGAGAAAACGCATGAGGCTGAAGTTTGCTTTTAAGCACTAGTTGCAATTAATTGCTTGAGAGGTAATTAACCGGAGAAAACGACGAGATCTCTTAAAATAAGTAGGCTGAAATGTCAACTTTACCAACATCGTTCATCCTATTTGGTGTTTTAGTGCCCAGTTTTGATTTTAAGCGAACAAAGACGGGCCCTTACAAGCTGGAGTCAATATTGTGAGCAACCAGGTTCATAAGTTACCATAATTCTTTTCCCTTTTTCAAAATGGCAAAAATACATTTTTTATTACTGCACTTACAAATCTTCACGCTACTTTACAATACATATAGCAAAAATGAAAAGCCGCAAGAACTTCAAACCAAACCGTAGATTCCAGAATTAATCTTCAGAGTTCTCCTACAGCCTTCGCATTTTCAGTGTTTTACAATACAGAAAAAAATGCCATGCATTATTTTTATAAAATTGCCTTACCCTCTATATTTGCATGACCACTTGTCGAAAGGTGATACCCAACTAAACGCCCGGAGTTGAAGGTTTCTTTTCAATGAATCTTTTATACAATGCATTTTGTTGAAGTCTAAACTTGTTTTCAGCGCTAAATGTTTTGATTATTCCAGTGTAGTTTCTAGCGTTTATGTTCCCTTTTCATATGAGTTAGAATTCAAATGCGTGAATTGAAATAACCCGTCTGATCTCAATGCCAGACTTTTCATAACCAAATAAATTCATTATCACGCGTGTAATTCACTCCAGAAAAGGCTTTAAAAAAAACTCAGGAAGTCCAAGGCCCGAAATGTGTGCCTTATTTTTCAGTTGCCAACATTCGGATAAGCCTTCTCTTTGAGGAAAATGCTATATTCTGTCCTGGAACCATTAACTCGTTTTTTTGAGCATCTTTGAGCCCTTCAATGTCCAGTCCATTGAAAGGAGTCTTCTAAATCACTCCCATTTGTTTTCACCTTTTAAATGGCGCATTTTCATCCGTATAATGTACAACACCCTGTTGAAAATTGTTGCCTACAACAATCGGTCGGGCCACCATTTTTCAAAGGGTCCCCTATAACCTCCAAATAAGTGTGGTGGAGGCATTGCAAGAACCTAGCCATGTCCCCAAGAAAACCAACGTCACCACATAAGCCCTCTCCTGTCCCATCCCCATGGGATATCATTAAGCAACCAATCAATGATCGTGACCATGAACAACCTACTACGACGAAACTAAAAGACGGCACCCTCCAGGTTCGTCTTAATTACAAGTAAATTCTACTTACAATGCTGTCATTGTTTTTCTCCAAATTCCAGAGTCACTTCATCACCAGTCAGTACAAATGGATCCCAGTGCTTTGCGGCACAGAACTTTTCTGAATATCGTAGAGATTTCGTTACCTGATGAACAGCCAAACTGGCCCTTTCTCCATTTGCCAGTTGCTGGTAGAAACTTTTCATGAACTCCATGGTGGCCTCGTCATAGCCCAGAGTGAAACTAGAACAGAACGTGCTCCAGCACACAAGAAAGCTCGTGCCATACCGACCACACCCTCAGATTTAACCTTTCCTCGACCACTGTGGCAGCAGCTGGGTTCAACAAACCTCGCAGCCTGACAGCTTGCACATCGGACATTTTGAAAATGTATTCTTGCTCCTCAGGGAACTCTGATGACCATCCAGGATTTGGAGCTAAAGCAGTTTCTCAGGTTTTTGTTTCGTCCATGCGAAGCAATGTGAACCAAAGCAACTGACGTAATTCGTTTCGGCACCTCATGTTTGGTTGCCTCTTTTCCCGTGAGCGGTGTTGTTTTGAGGATGTCTCCAATCTTGCCTACTTCCTTTATGGCCTATGGCAATTGCGTTAAACTGATGGGAACGTCCTGCACACATGGATCTCCGACCAGCAGTGCCCCGCTCTTACTGTGGTGATTCCCGGCACAATCCGTGATTAGTCTTAAACTTGTCAGTGAGGAAGCAGCACGGATCCAAATAGAATCCGTCAATGCGGCCCACGGTGCCAAGCACAATGGACCATCTGGAACAATGATTAATTCGTCACCTTGAATCAAGTCTTTGATGGGACCAATAATTACGTCATCCAATGTGCGTAACGAGTCAACGGTGCAATGCGATGCCACAACGATTTGTTTTTTGGCTTCTTCATCGATTGGAGTGACACCTCTTGGGCAATCTAATGAGCGATTGTCGCAGCTAACACTAACACCTGCTCCAATTTTTCCCAAAGCATTGTCCAGAAATGAGGTAACACAATCCTCAATTTCGCTTCCACCTTCTATTTCCTCCTTTCTGGAAACAACTTCATTTTCCCTTCCAGGAATCCATGTATTGATTGCGGTTTGTTGAGGAACCAGAAAAGCTATCTGTGTGGTTGAATTCTTTGACAGGAAAGAGATTGTTTCATTAGCTTCAAGTAAATCTGACAAAGGTACCGTGACACCATATAGTATTTTTAAGGCATCCCTCAATGCCTGAGCCCTTCCTTGCTCGGCCGCACACAAAGCCTCGTAAGTATTTTCAAGGTTTAACAGAGTTCTCCATAGAGTGGTGTACGTATCTTGATGGAGGTCGCGAAAAGTTATTTTCCATGAATCTTCAGACTGAAGAAGAGCTCTCATAGTATCAAGGAGTTCCACGCTGGATCCATAATAGTCTAAAGCCTCATGTAAAACCCAAACACTCAAAGTCAAGACCTAACGAAAAGCAGGATATTCCTTCTCCGACTTTGTCGTCCGCTTCCCTGGAAATGCTTAGATCCTTCCTGTGGTACTCTATGGCTTTTTGGATGTCACCAAGAGCTCGAAAAGCGTTGCCGAGGTTGTTATAGGCACACCCTTCTGCGGACCTGTCACCTACTTCCTTGGAGATGCTGAGGTGTTTCGTGTGAGATTCTATGGCTTGTTGTGGACCTTGACCCCCAAATCCTTGAAAATGCTTTGATGTTTCTTGTGGTATTCTATGGCTTGTTGGAAGTCACTAAGTAATTGATAAACGTTGCCGAGACTGCCATAGGCACGTCCTTCTCCGTACCTGTTACCTAATTCCTTAGAAATGCTTAAATCTTTCTTGTGGTACCTTATGGCTTGTTGATAGTAACTGAGAGAATCATAAGCCACGCCAGGATTGTCATAGGCACGTCCTTCCTCAGCCCTGTCACCCACAGCCTTGAAAATGCGCAGATATTTCTTGTGTCACTCTATGGCTCTCCGGAAGTCACCAAGTGATCGATAAGAGACTCCAAGGTTACAATAGCCATATCCTTCTTCGGCCCTGTGCACGTACGTAAGTATTAGGCGTTGCCAAAATTGCTATAGGTACATTTTTCTTCTTCCTTGTCGCCGACGTCATTGGCAATAGTAAGACGTTTTCCGTGGTCCTTTTTGGAAGTCACCAAGTGATTGGCAAGCATCGGCAAGATTGGCATTAGCACATCCTTCTGTAGTCTTGTCTCCCGCTTCTATGGTAATTGTAAGACATTTCTTGTGGTACTCTATAGATTGCTGGACGTCACCAATTGATCAATAAGTGCTGCAGAGTTTGCTATAGGCATTTCCCTCTCCAGACCTGTCGCCTAGTTTCTTGGAAATGCTCATATAGTTCCTGTGGTACTGTATGGCTTGGTGGAAGTCACCAAGCGCTTCACAAACGCTGCCGAGATTGCGATAAGCACATTCTTCTCCAGCATTGTCGCCAACATCTACGGCAATGCTAAGGCGTTTTCTGTGGTGCTGTAGGGCTTGTGGGAAGCCACTGCGCGTATAATAAGCGATGCGTAGATTGCCGCACTCTTCCGGCCCTGTCGCCTGATTCCTTGGCTTTAGTAAGACGTTTGTTGTGGTACTCTGTGGCTTGATGGAAGTCACCAAGGAATCATAAGCGAGGGCAAGATTGCCATAGGCATGTCCTTCACCAGTCCTGTCGCCTAATTCCTTGGAAATGGTAATACATTTCTTGCTCGACTTTATGGCTTTTTGGAAGTCACCAAGTAACTGATGTAACTGATAAACGTTCGCAAGATTCCCATAGGCACCTTGCTCCCCGGACTTGTCGCCCACTTCCTTAGAAATGTTCAGACACTTATTAAGGTACTGAATGGTGTGGTGAAGGTCTCCAGGAGCTCCATAAGCTTGTCCTTCTGCTGACCTGTCACCCACTTGCGGATTTCTCACTTTAATATTTAGACGCTTCAGGTGGTACTCTACGGCTTCTGACATCTGTGCTATTTTGGTGCAGTCCTGTAAAATGTGTTCTTCTCTTTTAGAGTGGGGACCCTGGAGAAAAGAACGCTTGACGTTATGTGCTAGGTAATCTTTCCCAGGTTCTCGTAGCCAACAACTGCAGCGTTCATTAGTTTTTCAGTGTTGCTAATGGAGAAACCTTTGAATAAAGGTTAATGGGATTGATAACACATCAGTTGTCGACGGATCTTGGAACAGGAAGAATTTATTACAAAATTAGGAGAGACCACGATCGTTGCTGTCATAGACCTAGGTATGCACTTTTTTCCGGTGATTTGGCAACAAAAACGGCTTGGGGAAGTGGGTATAAAAATTATACGTGTTAATTGGAAAAGAAAACTACCTATTAAAATTAAGCCAAGCTCACATCAATTGTGAGAAAATATATTCCGTATTCTGGAGTTGTGACGCGGCGGAGTCCAGCATGGGCACGGAAAACTAAAAGCCTTAGTGCTCACATTTACGGCAACCTGTCATGGTGAGCTGCTTGTAAGGAGCAAACCTTCAAATTTTGCCGGCGGTTAATGAGCCCCTGTGGTTTGTACCATAGGGAATTAACACCAAAAACATAGAGGGGGAAGCAGACTTTGATGATACTCGCAACTATGATTAAAATCCATTGGTTGTACTACAGGAGGCGGGGGAGGATCTTGGACTTTACCCCCCCCCCCCCCCCCTATGCTGGGTTGCACAAGAAAACAATGAGAAATATTTGATTGTTGTTGCAAACCTTGGGTGGCAGGAAAGGCAGAGCCTATCTCCCCTAGAGTAGCGGCGTCTCTAGGTGAAACCATGTACGGTGTAACATAGGATGGACCAGAAGAGGGGTGCCCTTCTAGGAGGACAATAGGTGAGATGGTACGATGGTACCGTCCTGGAAGTAATCCGGACCTTCCCTGCCAAAAAACTTATCAACTAACCAGCAAGGTTAACAAACAACAGTAATAAATGAAACAGCTGTAAGTAGATAACAGAATCGGAATGACAAAGCTACCAATACACTGAGAGAGGGAGGGAAAGCAAAGAATTTATCTTGAAGAGTAGCTTACAACTGAGACAGGGTCAGAAAAGAAGGGAATTTTACTAACTAGCGATTGCAAGCCGAGATCACATGGAAGCGTAAGAGGAAAAATACAGGGAGTTTTGTCAGACAGGTTTACAGAGTAACAGAATAATTACTTCCGGTTAGACATTGCCCCCCAAACTATTGCCCAATAACTAAAACATTGAGATAACAAAGCCAGTGACAAATAAGGTATGGGTATGACATAAACCACAGAGTTCATTAACAACAGTTTAAATGCTTAAACTTCAATGAAGAAAAGTTTTGAAGTTTGCACTGTCGTGTTGTTAATGACATTTCGATCTACAACCAATCACAAACCAGTATTTGGAACGACATCTTTGCCGAAGCAAAAGCAGCGACGAGAAACATTGGCAATAACTTAAGAAAGTGAAAAAGTAATAGGATTCTTGCGGAAAGTACATTGTAGTCACGCGATCGACATAACAACATTCGACAGCTGGTAATCCTGCTTAACACAAAAATACTCAGCTGCCATCTCCTCTTATTCTTGGAACATCTTACTCAGCCTATAAATTTTAAAAATAAACAAGATGTATTTAGATTTACTACTCTTAGTTATCGTTATGAGTCACTTGTTTTCATTTTCTTAGTATGTAAAACAAAATGAAAAGAAAAAACAGGAACACGCTATTACTTCGTTTTCTAATGAACTGTTTTCACAGAAACGGTGGGTCTTGTTCTCGCATGCAGGGTGCTTTGTATATATCGATAATATGCAGACTCGCTACCAAGTAAAAATTTCTAAATAAATTTAAATCGAAGATACTTTTCCATTAGGAATTTGTTGGACAGGAATACAGAAAATTGTAGCGGGAAATAATGTATATGCAATACGGATGCACAGGGAACGCAAGTATAACGCGGTGGCTTCAGTACTACACGTACGGTCACCATTTATTTAACTTCAGCTTACGACTTACCCCTTGTTAACGAGCCTGCTTTCAAGCGAAGCTTTGACCGAAGGGAGCAAGAGCAGAGACCAAGGACAGTAGATTTCTCTTCCTTCAGTAAGTGAAAGAGCAATGATACCAGAAGCACAGCGGAAGTAGTCTGTGAGGCACGTAGGCGACACCTACGCAAACACATATACGGGGTCTGGCAAACCTGTCGAGCAGGAAGAGGACATCGTAAACGTTTCGTGAAATTGCTATATAGTTTCCGTAAATTAATATTTTGTATTTCGTCGAACGCATTCTCAGAGACGCTTAATTTTATAGCCCTTTCATTTAGCTTTCACTTATTTTACTTCTTTACAACGTTCATATCTGTGGGTTACAGTGATAGGGCAGCATGCGACTATGCTAAACGAGAAGCTATCACTTTGAGCTGTCACTTTGATCTTGTAACATCCTAAAACTGACTTTCGACCGAGGGATGAACACTTTTAGTACAAAGCATACAGACACGCTACCAGGAGTCTTGGCCACGGGTTCAATCATCTCCGGAACGCTCACGGTTTCTGGGAAACCAGAGCTGAACCACTCGATAAAAAGAGACGTGATATTATGACCAATCGTTTTGCGATTTGTACCAACCACATGTTCTTAAACATGTCTCGACTCTCAAGTTTGTATCGAGCCTGGCTTCAACAATCGAGTGACATTTTCCTAATCAAGTCTCGCTCCTACAATTGAGTCTGGTTTATACAATGGATTCTCATTCGTGAGGGCGTGAGTCGTCGTACACTTACGTCGTGTGCCTCGTTCAAAGGGACGTGTTACACTGTATTTTTGAGAGGTGGAACAAGCAAGTGCAGTTTCTATTGTTAAAGAATTTCATGAAACAGTCTGAAGTGTACTAGCTAGGAAACATTATTTCGCTGATCGCGGCTTTCTCTTGCAAATCCACAGAAGATAAAAGGTAAGAGAAAACCTGTTTAAAGCCGTTCACTTACCTCAAGATTCTTGACGGGAGGGGATTTTTTCGTTGTTATCATTATTTTTTAAGTTCTGTGTATTTTAATTTTTTCCAAAAGAACTAGTACAATGTATTTCTTTCCGTGTTTGCCCCTTTTCCCAAAACGGTACACTGTAAACTCAAAAGATCTGTTTCAGCTGCAAAATACTAGGTTAGCCCTGAGGCCCCTGGAGTTGATGCGGCCCACTGTGGAGCTATTTCGGTTAAAGCTGGGACAAAACGACCCTCATCGGAAACCAAAACAGCCCACAGTGGTGCACAAGTCGTAAATCGAACGTCCCAGGCGCCATCCTACAAATACGGTATAAAATAAAGACAACAATTTCAGCAAATCTTGGTAATTGCAATTGAAAACGGAAACGGAAACGGAAGCGGAAGGCCAGGGATACTCTCTACAAAAAACCCTTTCGTCTTTGTTAAATCGCTGTTCACTGAAAGCAAGGTAGGTGGTCTTGATGTGCCCCAGGAGAAATTGGAGGATCTCTTGAAAAACACCTACTCCGGTCCCCTCCATGATGTGCCTCTGCCACACGTGGCCGGCATCCCGAGGCCAGCCTCCCTAGCTGTAGCCTTTGATATGTCCAACCTTAAAGTGAAAGAAGTTCGTGAATTTGAGCGGAAGGCCTGTGCCAAGAGTTCGCCGGGCATGAATGGCTTATGATCCAAATTGTTTTAGAAACGCCCTCTCGTGCTTACTGAGCTCACGGTTCTTCTACAAGGTGCCTGGAAAGAGGAATTGGTACCTAAAGACTGGTGTCTTTCGGATGGTATTCAAATCCCCAAAGAGAAGAACTCATGATTTCGTTACTCAACTTAGAGGACAAGATCTTTTTCGACGTCATCGCCCACCGCATGACCAATGTCTTCATGGTTAACGGGTTCATCGATACTTCTGTGCAGAAGGCCGGTAGATGCCTGCAACACGCTCAAACTTTTTTTCCGGATGGCTAAGCAAGATAAGAGAGAACTGCATGTGGCATGCCTTGATCTCGCGAATGTGTACCGATCAGTCCCCCATAACCTGGTCTATCAATCCCTCGACTTCTTCCACATCCTGGAAAAAATCACGGGTCTCCTGCGAAATTACTTTGATTCAGCCTTCGTGCGCTTCACTACCCAGCATTACTGACACCACCAAATGGTAAGCGCTAGAGGTTGGCAACATGATGGGCTGCGTCATCTCTCCATTCCTTTTCATCATGTGTGTGGAGATGCTGCTTCGGGGAGCCATTTATTAGTGGCTTTTTAGCTAGCTTTTTTCATAGTTTCTTTTTTAGTTCTGTCAAACACAAGTACCATGGGCCCCTGGCTCAGGAGATTGGGTAACCACTCCTTGTGTTCCTGACATTAAATAAATTATCCTTATCCTTATCCTTATCCCCATCCTAGGCAGAGACGCAGCTAAGGGGGAGGTGTTGGATGGAGGTACAGTGCTACCACCCATGAAAGCATTCATGGACGACGTTACGATTCTAATTGAATCCAAGTCAGGTGCCCCTCTTCCAGCGTCTAAACGAACTCTTCACTTGGTGCCGGATGAAAAGAAAAGAAAAGTTATGATGAGAAAGCCTGAAAAAATTCAGACTTTTCGCAACTGCAAAAGTTGCGTCTATAACTGCGATGGTCTTCTTTACATTTAATGCTTTATCTTGCAGTTCTAGTATATGATATTCATATCTTCATTATTTCATCTTCATCCTTCATGGGTTTATAACGAGCCGACTAAATGACCAGCTCCCAGTTGGCTTGATAGCTCAATTGGTCAGAGCACTACACCGGTATCGCAGAGCTCAAGGGTTCGAGGCCAAAGTGGACCAAACTACCGAAATTTATTTTGCTACTGTCTGATCCGTTTATTTAGGAAAGTAGCGATACATGAGAAATTGCAACGGCAAAGTACAGGGTAGGAACTGAATATTACATTTGTCGAATACAATTGTTTGAATAAAGTTATAAACAACTAATTTTACGATGTAAAATGATACATCAAATACTGCAGGACTAATCCAGGATTGTCCCGAGCTCAAGCCTCTGTGACTGTTTGGTGGCAAACAGATTTACCACCTCATCCAAATCAATTTTAACTTGATAATGGATGTGCATTAGTGCGAGGTACGAACGCCTTTCCTAGCCCATGCAAATGTCGTCGTGGTTAGCTGCCGAGCCGCCAAAAAGTTGCCTGTATTGTCACGACTCTCACCGTTCAAGACTTCGTTATCTCCACGCAGGGCAATGCACTGTCGACCACAGAAAAGGATGGCTTCTGAAACACATTCTTCCTCTTCTTGTCATTTAATCGGTTGTTCACTCTGGTTTTTCAACAGAATTAAGAAAGGATTCAGTGGCGATCATTGTGTCGTGATAGTACTTCATTTGCTTATTTTTTTTGCCTTTTCTTGAAGCTTATGCCAGTTTATGAAAGGCTTGTTAACAAAAGCGCCCTTATCTTTCCTGCAATGCATAGGTATCATCAAAGCACAGCGTTTACAGAATACTCCATCTACTGAAGGGCTGTGGACCACTGATGAAGAAATCGCATTGGACAATGTTGGAAACTTGTAGTTAATCGTTGGCACAAAATGACTTTTAATCAAGTGATATCTCTGACCAACTGGCAGCTTGTTTGCAAAAGAACCAGATTCCTCAAAGGTCGTCGAAAACTTCCCGATGTCATTTATTTCTTTTTGCATCACTGGTTCTAAATGATGCCGCATTAGATTGCCATCAGTAATTCTTAGGTACTGGAGCTTGCGCAGTCTCTACAATTTTATTAACAGTGCGCAATTGTTAAGGAAGTTCACATTGGCTTCTCATAGAATATTGACAGCAGGAATCTGACGATAAGAGACGAGTAGAAACATAAAATTATTTTCCCTCTTTGTGACTCGAAAACTTCTTTATTGATGGTTTGGGATGCCTGTGGATTTCCAGAAGGATTAACCCTCCCCCAAGTCCCTCTCCGAATTGTTACTCTGTGTTCCCTTACTGGCTCTTTATTAAGCAATATAATTTTGTTTCATATTGAGGAATACTGAGTAAATCTCAGAGCATAATACTTGGATCAAGACTGGTGGAAATCGCGAAAATAAGCGTGATTTACCTTTTATATCTCGCTGTAAAACTGTAGTTAACTGAGATAGATCTGAAGTCGTGGTCTCAGCCGGGCTGTTGTCGCAGACTGCACTGTCATTGTCAGTGTCTGAAAGCTCTTCACGGGGCACTTTACTGACCCATGTATCGAGAGACTGGCAAGATTTAGCTGAAGCCTTCCTCTTTCTATTTTCCTGTTCTCTCCTACCCAAAATATATTACACAAAAAACTGATTTTGCATCTTCAGACGTTCGTGCGCTCGTACAAATAGAGAATACTACCCGACGTGTTAGCAGACGTGTCTGACAAAAATCGTGAGATCGCTCCTGTGCCATTGGCTCGCTCGACTAGACTCCCGTGTAAAGCGTGCAGCACGTTGATTTCATTATCCATTCAGATAAGCTCGGACATCTGCGCTCATTGAAATGTTCTGACTGGCTCGAGCTATTAGAGTGCAGCTGGTTTTAGTCTGCCAGTGAATACATTACTGCTATTTCCACCGTTTGGTTTTGTTTAACTATCACTGTTAAGTTTTGAAGATTTACTAGTATCCTTCAGTTTAACCGACTGTACTCCTTAGCTTGGACATTGAGTATCAAAATGTGGACTTTTGGGGCCTGAGCGGGGGGGGGAGTGCGAACGCACCCCGTGCACCCCCCCTGGTTACGGGCCTGGGCTTTTCCGTATAAAAGACCATTCGAACGTGTCAAAGGGTTTCTCGAAATCAGTGAAAAGCAGGAGGCCTTTTATGTCCTTTGCTGCAGCATGGTCGGTCACCCTGTTCTGTTAAATGTATATTTTATGAAGCCACTCTGACCATTATGTATGAGCATGGTATGAGTTTGGGGAGAGTCTTTAGGCGGTTTGCAATAGCTGTTGCAGCTGTCTTATAATCATCCTGTATATAGTATCACGGCTAGTCAAACAAAGAGCAGCACTCACCAGTTGTTGCTAGCAACTACAAAAAGATTTGAAAGAAAAATAATGTGGACGAATTTACATTGATCTTGCAGGTATTAGCCTCGTTTACCTTGATGTTGTAGGTAGGTATTCTGTGTCCATGTTTTCAACGTTGGCGAAAACCAACTTTTCCATCTTGGTGAGCTGAGGATCTCACTGGGTGTATAGCATTGATGGTTGATGGATCGACTGGCTCGACTGGCTCCACTTGATGGTTGATGGCTTGACTATGACGCTGCCTCGACTCCAGCCGTTTTCTTGCCAAGAGCATTTGGAGGAGGCAGACGTGAGATCTAACCTACATGTTCCATGTTTTCGGTTGATGGTAAAATTCTATCATTTCTCGGTTGATAGTAAAATTACCCTCATTTCTTAGTAGACGATAAAAATTACATTTGTCGGTCCGTGTCATTCTCGTCCCCAGAGCGGCTTGGCCCTCCCAAATTTTATTGCTTCGATTTAGCCAATCAATCCTGAGTCTCCCGAGCCAACTGGTCTTCGTTATCAGGCGCCACCGGCTAAGAGGGCCAAGCGGCTCTGAGGAGGAGAATGGATCCGTGTTGAAAGGAGTTGCTTAGATTGGTTTTCTTTTTGCCCGGAGTGACAGAATTTGACAATTTTCCTTTTTGTTATACTTTCAAAGGTGAGCCATATATCAGTTATTTTGTTGTTCAACATTTCTTTCATATTGAACTTCACTTCGAGAGAAATCTTTACTTTATAATACGCAAGCCAACATTCACTCGGCTAGATCCTCGCTGAGAAAGCACAAGAAAGGTTGTCTCTAATAATGATGGTATATTGAAACAAGTTGTCGGGTAACCATATCACAAACTCTTATTAAAGCGTTAAGACTTCTCTTGGATTGAAGTGTAATCCAGAAGAAGTGATGAACCACAACAACAGCAGCAAGAGAAAACTGAATGGTATAGGACTCACCTTTGAAAGTACCGATGGTGAAAACAGGGGTCAAAATCTTGGAACGATCTTTTAAAGATCTTTGAAGATTTTGAGGGGGATGCTTTAGGGTCTTCACCTATAATCCGCAAAGATCTTCAAGGATCTTGCATAATCTTGCAAAGATTCTTGAGGTTCCTGCTACGGTCCTTGAAGATCCTGTAAAGATTCTTAAAGCCCTTGCAAGATCATCGACATTCCTTGTGCAGGATCTTGTTTAGGATCATTAAAGATTACATCCTGTATTGGATCCTATCAAGCCTTATTAGGATTATTGCCATTTAGGATCATTGGTAGGATCCTGTAGGATCTTACAGCATCTTATAGCATCCTAGAAAATCTTGTAGGATGCTGTTTAGGGGAGCGATTGCAGAATACCCCACAAATCCCACGTGACGAGTGCGAGGTCTTTGTAAATGATAAAGAGTCATAAAGATAAATTGTAGCTTTATTTGCATGACCATATATAGTTCGGTAGTGCAAAAGCTTGTAACGATTGCAAAAAAAATAATGACAATAATAATTAAGTTACATCAGTTTGATTCGATAAAATTAAGCTATCGCGCAACGCAAAGCACTAACAGATCAATTTCATCAGTAACACATTTACAACATAACTAGGCGAGTTCATCAATTCTTTGACAATTACTGTTCCGGAGATTTTTCTAATATTAGGTAATTATTGATGTGTTTTATTAATAGCCTACCTGTAGGCGTTGGAGTTTTTCTTCGGCGAGAAAACCCGGAGTTCGCTATCTTGGCCGCCATTTTGGAAAATACGCGACGCGGAGGAGCGGGGCGAGCGATAGTTGACAAAGAGGCGACGCGGGGGGAGGGGGGCGGGAGGCGCGAAAAGAAAGAACGCCTACTGGATAACCATCCCCCTATGAGTCTCAACCCATTGACCATGACGCTTACGGTGACATGTCACGCACTCGCTATGGACCAATCAAAATCAAGTAAAGGCCCCATTGTTTTTAAACTGTCAAGCGCTTCGACCAAAACAAATCCGCGTGGTTTGAAGTTGTCAAACTCACGCGGAACTTTTTTGTCATGGAGAATGGAGCTACGCGAAACACCGAAAAAATCAGCTAGCGCAAGCCGCGAAAATCCGAAGGAAGAGTGTAGATTTTGCAGAACCAAGCTAGTTATTAGATACGGAAGAGTTGCGTATATTTCTACTGAAAATATATTTACAATCTCGAAGAGGAAAGAGTACAGCGACAAACCACAATTTCGAGGTCTCGAGAACAAAACTTCGAGCCAGTTATGCGCTGAGCTCGGTTTCAATGTGGCAAAATAAGATAAATTATCCGATAGAATTTGCAAGCCATGCGGTAGGAATTTGAGGAACACGTACTGTTTCTACAAGCGGCTGAAATCGGTGGAAGAAAACGACAGGGCAAACGCCGAGGAGAGCGACAAGAAGACCGCCGAAACGGAGCGAGGTGAGTGATATTATATTTCTCATCCCTTCATTTCTTCATTGGGCTTATACAATGGGGATAATATCATGCTACTTTTACTGAATTATTGCTTCTGTTGCTAATTTATACATAAAAATGTTCATGTCTGCAGAATCTATATCTTAACTATTTATGTATTGCAAGTAGTCAACCTGACCTCAAATTCAAAACTTCGTGTTTGCTGGTTATAAAGGAAAATGTATAGCAAAGACCGAGCAAGGCCAATGCTTGTCCATAACCAAATTTCTTTCTTTGCTGGTTATAAAGGAAAATGTATAGCAGAGACCGAGCAATGCTTGTCAGAAACCGAATTTCTTTCGAATTTTAGACGTGAATTTGTTAAGTTTTTATTATTCCTTTTGTTGTAGACATGAAGAGAAAAAAAATAGCTAGCTAGGTTACTCGGTGATCGGTAGCTTTCCTTGTAACCGTCTACGAGAAATGAATGCACAAAAATACCTTTTTCCCGTGCACGTTTCCACTGTGTGTGATTCGTCTACGACAATCAATGGTATGCGCTTGTGTAGTTCAGAACTGAAATCTTTGAGGGCACGAAGGAAGCGTTCTTCAAGGACTTTCTCGGCCGAAGCGTAGATAAAATGTGGCAGGTCTCTCAGTATTGCATTGAAGTTGTCTGCTTTAAGCTCTGCAGCTTTGCATAATCCTTCTAGATCAGCGATTTGGTCAGTGATTATGCTGTTGAGCGGCGATGTTACCAATACTGAAACTGGTGCCTGCAGTGTTCGTTCTCGAGCAGCAACAGAAAACATCGTAAAAATCATGGTTTTTCCAAAACCTGTTGGCAAAACTGCCAAAACATCGTTTCCTTCAAGTAGGCTGTACAAAGCCTTTTCCTGTTCGGCCTTTAAAACGATCGTTTTCCCCTTGGAATCCAAGAATGATAACGCTTTGCTTACTACTTCTTTCAAGTCCGCCATGATTCTAGAATGTGTGACAAATTCTAAAGAGACTGCTCTGTAGTATCATAGCCTAGCTATTGTTTCCTGACCAATCAGAAACCCCGTCTGCTGGTGGACGGGATTCAAATTTTGTCCAGAGAAAGCCCTAGTCTTCCAGCAGGCGGTTTTTCTATTCTCTCCCCCTCCCCCCTCCCTCGATTTTTGCGCTCGCCCGCTCGTCCCCGGGACCGCGCGTCTTAAAAATCCAAGATGGCGCCCGATTAGCGAACGGAACCGGGTTTTCCGCGATAAAAACACCCAGTAACCGCCTGCAAGCAGGCTATTTTATTAAAGAACTGTTCTCTCAAAGTTACATCCGTAAGACATTTTAGGAGAAAATGAATTTCATTTGAAAAAAATCATTTGATTTGCATGCCGGGCATAATCTATTTTTCGCCCCATGCAAGGGAATCCAAGCGAGTCGTGGATTCCGGATTCCACACCGTGGATTCTGGATTCCGGATTCCGATGGTTGGATTCCGGATTCCAAACTTTCTGTGATTCCGGATTCCAAAGTTCTTAACTCTGGCTTTTATTCGTGCTTCAAAGGCCAATATTTTTTAAACTCTATGAAGTCGTCTATCTAAACAGGAAAGTTCATTTGCTCTCCAAAAGATCACATTTATTTTAATTTCTAAAGCATATGTTGATGCTGATGCATTTGTATAATCGATAATTTCGTAATCTAATTATACAAACTATTTGACGACGACCACTATTTGTTTAAACCCCTTCACTAAAAGTTTGAAAATTTTTAAAATCACAGTTTACATACTGTAAAAGTTTTTTTTTACATACAAATACTTGTTTTTAAATGTCAAGACACAGCAATTTCAAAAATTTTCCAATCAGCGACATAAGCGGCGGCTTGCTATGTGGCATAAGGAGGGTAAGAAAAAAGGCGACGTAAGAGTCCCTTTAAACTAGGAGGGTGGGTGTGGGGGCATGACCCCCCCCCCCGAAAAAAATTCAAATTTAGTACCTCGGAAATGCAATTTCCAACATTCTGGACATCAAATAGAGTTGTGTTTATGAAAATTAGGGGAGCAGGGATGGCGCAGTGGTGAGAGCACTCGCCTCCCACCAATGTGGCCCGGGTTCGATTCCCGGTCCAGGTGTCATATGTGGGTTGAATTTGTTGTTGGTTCTCGTCCTTGATCCGAGAGGTTTTTCTCTAGGTACTCCGGTTTTCCCCTCTCCTCAAAACCCAACATTTCCTAATTCCAATTCGATCCGGAACCCGAGGGCCACAGGTTTGTCAGTCCCAGACTGTTAGGTGTCACACTCCTTAAACAAAGTTGAAATTTCATTGCGACATGGCGACTATTTTCTGTGAAGAATAGCGTTTAAACGACTTAGTCCCCTTCCCTTCTTCTATAAACTCTCAATAAACTCTCAACAGGAGCCCTCAAGAAAGCAGAAAACATTAACAGAATATTAAGCCCTATAGGTGGCAGTAGACCTCCAGTAATCGGCAGACACCAAACACCACTACTAAAGAGGCAGCATCCTCCAAAACTGCTGACTGGTTGGCTCAATTGGTTGGGTACCAGACTTTGAAGCGTTAGACCCAGGTTCTATTTCCGGCCGGACCAACACTCAGGGTCTTAAAATAACTAAGTAGAATATGCTGCCCTTGTTTCGCATCTGCAAATGGTTAGACTTTCTAGTCTTCTCGGATAAGGAGGAAAAACCGTATGCCCCGTCTCACAGCACTTTCATTGTCTTCATCAGGGGCGTAGCCAGGATTTCTGCAGAGGTACGCACAATTTTCCAAATCCACCCTAACACCTCAGTACTCTCACATCGTTCCCATATTCCTTGGTTACATTTGCTTTTGTTATCAGTATGGAGAGGTTATACATGAATGGATGAAATGGCAACTAGGTCGTAAAGCTTTTTGCAGATTTTCTTTTTGTTAAACCGAACGCGTAAGCGTGAGCACACTTGGAGGGTACAAAAGCATGCTTCTCCGGGAAAATTTGAAATTTAGGTCTCCTCAAATGGCTGGAAATGCGTCTAAAATTAGTATTCTGGTAAAACGTTGGCATTAGTGTACATTTTTAGTTATTTTGTGTATTATAGTTTATGAAACTCAGACAGTTGTTGCTGCTTGAATCGTATAACAACTCTCTTCCAAATTGATAGTCCATGCTATTGTGTTCCTTAATTTTATTTGGACAGACGCAGATCAGAATTTCATTTATAATTTTTCTTGGAATATTCGACTCTGTTTGCCACTTGAGAAAAAGTTATTAATAATATTAAATTGGTTGCTTTTTAAAGGTTTTGTTATATGGATGCCATTACCCCTGGCTTCTTAGGTCCTTCTCAAAATGTACAATATAGGATGAAAAAACTGTATCCATGTGTTCAAAAAGTCCCGAGACATGTTTCCCTCGACGCATTACACCTCGATGTCACAGTTTTGCCGCTTGAGTTTCAAACACGAGTTTAATTAAAGTGAAAACTGCGATACTCAGGGTATTGTCCAAAAATAAAATACACCAAAGGCTCAAACCTGCAACATAGTGCTGTTTTGAAAAAAAAAAAAAAAATTGGGATTTTTGCCCTTTTTCCCCTTGTTATAGCCAGCAGCCTCCTTTATCATATATGCTTCTTTGTCTTGTAAGATTACACTTGAAATAATAACTTTAATAATTTTCCCATTTAAACAAATGGCAATATTAAGCAGTGTTGATGTAGAAGAGAGGCAATCGCCAATCCATCATGGCTTTTCAGTGAGAAAATTTCTCTTTCGTTTCGTGCACAACAGAACCAATCATGAAGAGAAATAGTGATCCTAAGAGCAGATGAATAATAGATGTTGAAAATCTATCGATCTAATTTGGGTAGGCCTAAATTCTAATAAAGTTTAGCTTCAGTTTCGCGGTTGAACGGAGCCTCAGCCATCCTCAGCCCCCTAATTTTCAGCTTTTTCATACACTAGCGTTGAGACCACCAATCGCGGAGCTTCTCTGGAATGTGCGAAGAACGGGGTCTTTTGTTTGAAATTAATATTTCAAAGAAATAAGGGAAGTTACATGACATACGGCGATTGTACTTTTGTTCAACCATTGCTTAATTTCTCGTCTGTTTTATATTTCTGTTGTTTTGTTTCGTTTCGTTCTTTTTTTTTAAACCTTCGACACTTTTTCAGATACGCATGTGCGTACGTGCGTACAGGTAGCTACGCCCCTGTTCACTGATCTGACTGTTAGTTTGAGACCTATAAGAGCCCACTAAGTGCTGTTTCAGTGAAAAGAGTAGGGGACGTAAGCCCCGCTGCCGTGGTGAACCTTTGATGAATTGGGTGGGTGATTAAGGGGTTGATGTCAATTGGGACGCAGTCCTGTTTTATCCCCTTCGAATCCCCTCACTGTGTTGATTCACTGTGGAGAAAGAAGTAAATAAATAAAAGATTTGCTGGTTAAAATGTCGTTTTGAATAAACATTCGCTCTGCACAGAAGCCAGGAATGAAGGCATGTTTTTAACTACGGAAGTTTTTTACTCCAATCTGCTCTCTAGTGCTCTCTAGTGCGCACTGTGAAATACTTTGGACGGCCGATGCAACAACTTTTTTTCTAGGCTGCCCGCTGTGAACGATTTTTTCCCCCCCCAAATTTTCCCTTTCATAATTTTTTTTTGCCATTCTCCTTGATTCGCCCCCAGCCCCCCAACCCCCTCCGTGCTTTTCCTAATGGTCCGTCCCTAACGGGTCTTGTTTTTATTCTCGCTGAGCTTCCACCCTGCCACCCTTTATCCGGTAGTTTGTTGGGGATGATCGTTTCATGACCAACCAATAAAACTTTATATTTGCGTAGGATCGGAGGCAAGTTAAGAGTGGATGAGCTCTCTATGAGTCAATGGCCTCCATCACAGTCTTGCGGTCACCAGCGGTGACACAGACCGTGCTTCGTAAAAATTGAAGTTTCAAGTACCAGTTCCATCGAAGGAAAATAATTTCAAACTGAGTATTGCTCCCCGAAGATTTTTTGATTTCATGATGTCCAGATCTGATAAAAAATGTCTCAATAAAACATTACGCCGGCATGTATGACTAACAAATAGCTATCTATGTATTTATCAATTATCTTTCCCGCTCAGCTTCAGTGCACTTCTTTCGACACTTCCATCTTTGTTGAACTGATTATTAAAAGAGCAGAATAAAACGGTAAACGTTGCATACCACTGCATGTAGCTCGATGTGAAACCCTGCATGTGAACGGTGTTGACCATTTAGAAGACAGTGCAGGTTAAGGTCGGAAAAGTTCAAAAAGATGGCATGTCAGAAAATGAAACATGCGCCCAATAAGAAATGAAAAACCACCCAGCCGCAGTGTTGACATATTTGATGTACATGTTAGGTGACCAGGTGACCAAACACTTTTTGGTGATGGTGGTGGTAGGGGACCCCGAGGGGGGGGGGGCAATTACAGTGGAATCCCGATGTTTTGAATACTCGGTTATTCGAAACTCCCGATTCTTCGAACCAAAAGTGTTTCCCTTGGATTTACTTCAGTCAAACACTGTAATTTTACCTCCGATTTTTCGAATGCTCGATTTTTCGAAACTCCCGATATTTTGAACTAATTCTTTCTTCCTTTCAAAAATTTACATTCGATTTCTCGAACTTTGAAAACTCAGGAACCAACAAAAACCGGTTTTAGCCACATACACACCTGAATGCAATTAACAAGTTCCGGAGAAGGTGTTTTCATGCATTTTTTATTACAAAGCAAGTGACAAATCTGTCATCGAAGTCATCTTGAAGAAACTACAACGCTGTTGTTACACAATTGAGGGTCTTGAATTACCGTACATGATCAAAGTTCTTTCGTTTAGTTGCATTTTTAAAGCTCTTGCCGTAGCACATTAATAAATTTTGCTGTTCCTTTAAACCCTGGAGTACAGGGTACTTTGTTCTGATACAGTAAGGTGAAGGAAATGCAGTCAAGAGTCCGCACAAAATTACAGACACATGTATCAGTACAGTACTGGTTCTTGTTCTGCCGAAATTGGCTTAAATCCTTAAATTTTCGTTTTGTTTTAAATACACGTTTTGTTGGTAAATAAAGATGGTTCACACACTGACAAGAGTGATATACCGTTGTTGTCTGCCTTCTTGGATCTTATCAAACAGGTCTGATTTGATGCCACCTTCGATTTTTCGAACTCCCGATTTTTCGAACCAATTTCCATTTCCCTTGGAGGTTCGAAAAATCGGAATGCCACTGTATTACTAACACTACAGTACATTCCAGACCGGGATTCCAGTGTTGTGGATAAGGTTGGATTCCGGATTCCACGGGTTGGATTCCGGATTCCAGGGACTGGATTCCGGATTCCAAAGCTCTGGATTCCGGATTCAAAGGTAAAAAAATGTTGGATTCCGGATTCCGGATTCCCTTACATGGGGCGATATTTTCCTTAGATATTTGTTGACATCGACCTAACTCGGTCATACATTTGTGATTACCTAGACTTAATTTGATTAGAGCTTTCCTTTCATTTGCTTTTCTTGTTTAATCCAGATAATGCGAGGTTGTATATAATAATGGTTTTCAAATATTTTATAAATTCTAATTTTGTAGAGTGTTCTATGGTATTTTATCAGCAGGAAATATACTTTTGTTTCATAACATTAATATATATTGTACAATCATAGTGTCATCCAATACGTCAATATTAAAATTATTTAGTCCATAAGAATCGGCCATTTTTATAAGATTAGAATAAAAACTAGTTTTTCCAGTGGAACGAAGATCTAGTGACATTAAAAAGATTTGCTTTATTACTGAGTCGTGATCTTTATTTTTAAGATACAAAGCATAATTGAGAATTTTCTGATTGACAGTAATAATGAGTGGGAATCCTCCAAGTTCAGCTCTACATGCTAAATTCCAAGCCTTATTATTGCAAAACAGTAATTGGGTAGGGGAGTTAGAACGCGAGAGAAACCTTGTCCCTCATTTTTTTCTCCTGTGTTCTCGCTCCCCTTGCCCGTTTACGCCTGCTACACAGGCTACCAAGATTTGGTTTTAATCTACTTAAGTTCGTGTGTTTTCGTATACTGAAAAAGGTAGGCATGGCTTTTTCTTTCAAATGGTTAATTGTAAAACGGGGTGAAAATCAATAGGCACTATTGGTATTCTGCAATTCAGCCAACCATACTAAGCGACACTTCAAAATGGCCGATTTCCTTTAGACAGAGATCGAGACAACTTCGTTCCTGGGCTCTTCCAGACTCTCTCCCTTTCCTTCCAGAATGACCATATGACGCATCGAGGCCCACAAGTTCTTTCCTACTTTTGTACCACGCTCGATACCATTGGCCGTTTTTATGCTAGAGACGTTAATGTCGTCTTAAACGTTAATATAGTCTCGAGACGACATTAACGTCTAGTATAAAAACGGAAAATAAGACAGACGACTTTAGCGTCTGACGATATTAATGTCTTCTGTTAAGTGCGACGGAACGTCGCACTTAACAGACGACTTTAACGTCTCAGACATTAAAGTCGTCTAGCATAAAAACAAGACGCCCTTAACTTGCTCGAATTTAGCCCTAAAGCGCTTTATCGTTCCAATTTAGGTAGCCTTTTCTCCACCACGAAGAATCCCTCTGTTCATCTCCACTTCTTTCCTTCCTTTCTCTCTTGTTGGCCACGGCACACAAGCCAAGTGCTTCTTCCAAAAACCGCTTCCTTGAATTTTTATGACTTTTTAAAAACATTTGCGTTTTCTTGTCTTTTATTTTTTGAAGACGTCAAGAACAAGACTTCAGAAGTTGCGAAGCAAGAAAAGTCTTTGGATTTGTTGTTCTGTACACTTTCATTGATTTGCCGCCGAGTTTAGTCGTGTGTAGTGTCTTTCGAGAATAGAACCCAGTGTTTTTCTAAGAAAACCTTTTTTTTTTTATTTGGTCGTCTACTTTAATACGTCCCGTTTTTATACCAGACGGCATTCTTGTCTGAGACGTTAAATACGTCTAGACGACTTTAACGTCTCTAGCATAAAAACGGCCATTGTCGTCTCTTTGAAGTTTTGATTTCTTAAAACGCGTTTCCATTCAAAACAACGTTTATAGTCGTTCCATGTGAATCTAGCCAACGGACTGGGTTTTTCTATTAAAAAATGGCTTTTGCTCAGGACTCTCGCTTGTTAAAGCTACGGCCTCTTGTCCACTGAGTGTTTTGCAAATCGCACACTAAGGCTAACATCAAGCACGCTCAAGGAAACAAGGAAGGAACCAGAACAAGTCCAAGTGCGTCGTTATGAATTAGATATGCCATATCCGTGACTTGGGACATGCTTGCTGCGCTTGACGTATTAATTAATGAGTTCTGAGAGTGGTTTCATGTGGAGGGTCACGTATTGCTAAAGTTAGATCAACCCCCCAAAAAATCAATCACGTGATGACAGCTCGAAGATTTTATCGCTTTACGCTTTGCCCATTAATAGCGGTAGCCGGACAGCATCTTTTCCGTTTCTTTGTGAATGGAATAAAATATTTATCGCAAATTAAATCGCTCTCGTTTGAAAATAACAATGCACCACAATAGATTGTCTTAAAAAAAAAGCAGTCAAGTAATGAATTTTTTCAGCCAATTTTTAAGTAGGTCTACCTGACAACTAAAAAAATGGCACATCAGCACTAAAAAAGGTCACTTGTGGGTTTTCGTCGGTTTATTACAGCTGAGGAAGGAGAGCTTCATTTCGCAGTGCATGAACTCACTTACCAAAGCCATATGACCTTTAAAGCTAATTTCTAACATTAAAAACTAGTTCTCCTTTTAACTGTTGCCACTCAATAAAATGTGATCGGAAGCAAATAATTTTCGAAAGCACAAATATGCTAACGACTTATTCAGAGAAAACGAAACTCGTAGTTCCCGGCTTTGTGGTTAATTAACCTTAACCTGTATTGTG
Source organism: Siderastrea siderea (assembly GCA_964030785.1). Lineage (NCBI taxonomy): Eukaryota > Metazoa > Cnidaria > Anthozoa > Scleractinia > Rhizangiidae > Siderastrea > Siderastrea siderea. The sequence goes on along the minus strand of OZ034976.1, from coordinate 13,576,735 downwards.
CAATCATTCAGTTTTGAAGCACAGTGCTAGTCAAGCGAAACGTGAAGCATTCCGTGATGGAAATTGAAACGTGCCAACATGGCGCAAAGTCATCACAAGCTGTATTCCGCGGTGGTTCTCCTTGCATTAGTCCTCTCTTTGGTATCAGGTAAGCGTAATGTCCTATGCGCTGTGTCAGTCAGTTTTGAACGTTGGAGCTCGTTAAAACAGTAAACCAATATTAACATCTACATGCGGATGACGCTATTTAAAAAATACATCCCGCATCGAGATTGTGTATAAAACTGCTAGTTCTAGTATTCTTTAAAACCCTGCCCTGGGCTTACAATTCTAAAGATTTTTTGGTTGGAAAGCAAGAAATATCGTAAAATAGTGAATCCTTATTTCAGTCGTTTTATGGTAACTCTATTAGAAAAATAGATTTTTGGGAGATTTGATAGAATTGTGTATAGAATAATTTATAGAATAATGTATAGAATAAATTTTTCATACCATACTTGTGGGCATATAAGGGGGTGGTGGGCTAACATCTGGAGGTTATAAATTAGCGGCCTTTTACGCCGGTTATCCTTCGGTGTACCGGCACAAATTGTCAGACGTGGTAACTCAGCAGCTATTTAACTAGAAAAGTCTAGTTTCTTCCTGCTATTATGATTTACCGTTTCATGACTTCAGCTAGTACGAGTACGCAGTTGTTTCTGCATTTCTACATGGGAGTTTTTCAACACAGTCAGCTTAAGACAGTTGATCTGCAATAGGCCACGAAAGTCATAATCTGTAGAAACTTTTACTACACGCAAATAGAACTTAAAACGTCTTTAAATGTCTATTAGATGGCTAAACATCTATTGCGCGGGATATTCGATTATGGTATGCTCAGTGTGGATTCACTGACTCTATTGACTGATTCTGGATTCCATGGAGCAGTGGAAGTCTTGACATTCGTGTTGTGGTAATCTGGATTCTGGATTTCAGCTGTAGGGTTTAAAAGTGGATTCCGGATCCCAGAAGAAAAATTTTTACGTATCCAATAAACTCGAGTAAACTTGTTTACTCTGATTATATGTTCATTGTGATTGTTTTGCACACTCGAAGAGTGTGTTATGCAAGTTTTAACGCTGTTTTGTGACTGAACTTACCTGAGTTTTCCTAATTTTTAATACTGTCTTGTAGTGGCCCTTTCAAATTTTCATACAAGCATATTACTTGTAAAAAGATGACATTGGTTACTGAATAAAAGCTAAGCTTGAAAATCATGTGATCATTGGCTGAGTTGAAAAATAAACTGAAATTAGTTTTAAACAGTTTGTAGACTTGCACACGAGCAGCGGGAGCTCAATCGTGAAATTTGGATATACTGACCTGTTGGCTGATGGTTGATGGCTTGACTATGACGCTGCCTTGACTCCAGCCGTTTTCTTGCCAAGAGCATTTGGAGGAGGCAGACGTGAGATCTAACCTACATGTTCCATGTTTTCGGTTGATGGTAAAATTCTATCATTTCTCGGTTGATAGCAAAATTACCCTCATTTCTTAGTAGACGATAAAAATTACCCTCATTTGTCGGTCCGTGTCATTCTCGTCCCCAGAGCCGCCTGGCCCTCCCAAATTTTATTGCTTCGATTTAGCCAATCAATCCTGAGTCTTCCGAGCCAACTGGTCTTCGTTATCAGGCGCCACCGGCTAAGAGGGCCAAGCGGCTCTGAGGAGGAGAATGGATCCGTGTTGAAAGGAGTTGCTTAGACTGGTTTTCTTTTTGCCCGGAGTGACAGAATTGACAATTTTCCTTTTTGTTGTACTTTCAAAGGTGAGCCATATGTCAGTTATTTTGTTGTTCAACACTTCTTTCATATTGAACTTCAATCCAAGACTTCTCTTGGATTGAAGTGTAATCCAGAAGAAGTGATGAACCACAACAACAGCAGCAAGAAAAAACTGAATGGTATAGGACTCACCTTTGAAAGTACCGATGGTGAAAACAGGGGTCAAAATCTTGGAACGATCTTTTAAAGATCTTTGAAGATTTTGAGGGGGATGCTTTAGGGTCTTCACCTATAATCCGCAAAGATCTTCAAGGATCTTGCATAATCTTGCAAAGATTCTTGAGGTTCCTGCTACGGTCCTTGAAGATCCTGTAAAGACTCTTAAAGCCCTTGCAAGATCATCGAGCATCCTTGTGCAGGATCTTGTGTAGGATCATTAAAGATTACATCCTGTATTGGATCCTATCAAGCCTGATTAGGATTATTGCCATTTAGGATCATTGGTAGGATCCTGTAGGATCTTACAGCATCTTATAGCATCCTAGAAAATCTTGTAGGATGCTGTTTAGGGGAGCGACTGCAGAATACCCCACAAATCCCACGTGACGAGTGCGAGGTCTTTGTAAATGATAAAGAGTCATAAAGATAAATTGTAGCTTTTAATTATTTGCATGACCATATATAGTTCGGTAGTGCAAAAGCTTGTCATGATTGCAAAAAAAATAATGACAATAATAATTAAGTTACATCAGTTTGATTCGATAAAATTAAGCTATCGCGCAACACAAAACACTAACAGATCAATTTCATCAGTAACACATTTACAACATAACTAGGCGAGTTAATCAATTCTTTGACAATTTCTGTTCCGGAGATTTTTCTAATATTAGGTAATTATTGATGTGTTTTATTAAAGAACTGTTCTCTCAATGTTAAATACATAAGACATTTTAGGAGAAAGTGAATTTCATTTGAAAAAAATCATTTGATTTGCATGCCGGGCATAATCTATTTTTCGATATTTTCCTTAGATATTTGTTGACATCGACCTAACTCGATCATACATTTGTGATTACCTAGTCTTAATTTGATTAGAGCTTTCCTTTCATTTGCTTTTCTTGTTTAATCCAGATAATGCGAGGTTGTGTATAATAATGGTTTTCAAATATTTTATAAATTCTAATTTTGTAGAGTGTTCTATGGTATTTTATCAGCAGGAAATATACTTTTGTTTCATAACATTAATATATTGTACAATCATAGTGTCATCCAATACGTCAATATTAAAATTATTTAGTCCATAAGAATCGGCCATTTTTATAAGATTAGAATAAAAACTAGTTTTTCCAGTGGAACGAAGATCTATTGACATTAAAAAAATTTGCTTTATTACTGAGTCGTGATCTTTATTTTTAAGATACACAGCATAATGGAGAATTTTCGGATTGACAGTAATAATGAGTGGGAATCCTCCAAGTTCAGCTCTACATGCTAAATTCCAAGCCTTATTATTGCAAAACAGTAATTGAATGTTTTCAATCGGGGAACTAACCCAGGACTTGAAATCTTATGTGGAATTTATACCCCAAGCCTCGCTGTTATAGACATCATCATGTCAAAATATTGCAAACAAGATTTTAACCTACGTAGCAGGCGTAAACGGGGAATGGGTAGGGGAGTTAGAACGCGAGAGAAACCAGTGTTCTCGCTCCCCTACAACTTACCCGTTTACGCCTGCTACACAGGCTAGCAAGATTTGGTTTTAATCTACTTAAGTGTGCGTGTTTTCGTATACTGAAAAAGGTATGCATGGCTTTTTCTTTCAAATGGTTAATTGTAAAACGGGGTAAAAATCAACAGGCACTATTGGTATTCTGCAATTCAGCCAACCACGCTAAGCGACACATCAAAATGGCCGATTTCCTTTAGACAGAGATCGAGACAACTTCGTTCCCGGGCTCTTCCAGACTCTCTCCCTTTCCTCGCAGAAGACCATGTGACGCATCGAAGCCCACAAGTTCTTTCATACTTTTGTACCACGCTCGATACCATTGGCCGTTTTTATGCTAGAGACGTTAATGTCGTCTTAGACGTTAATATCGTCTGGAGACAACAATTTAAAACAATAAGACAGACGACTTTAAATTAGCGTCTGACGATATTAACGTCTTCTGTTAAGTGCGACTGAACGTCGCACTTAACCGACGACTTTAACGTCTCAGACGTAAAAACGAGACGCCCTTAACTTGGTCGAATTTAGCCCTAAAGCGCTTTATCGTTCCAATTTAGGTAGCCGTTTCTCCACCACGAAGAATCCCTCTGTTCATCTCCACTTCTTTCCTTCTTTTCTCTCTTGTTGGTCACGGCACACAAGCCAAGTGCTTCTTCGAAAAACCGCTTCCTTGAATTTTTATGCCTTTTAAAAAACTTTTGCGTTTTCATGTCTTTTATTTTTTGAAGACGTCGAGAAGAAGACTTCAGAAGTTGCGAAGCAAGAAAAGTCTTTGGATTTGTTGTTCTGTACACTTTAATTGATTTGCCGCCGAGCTTAGTCGTGTCTAGTGTCTTTCGAGAATAGAACCCAGTCTTTTTCTAATTATAAGAAAATCTTGTGTTTTTTCTATTTGGTCGTCTACTTTAATACGTCCCGTTTTTATACCGGACGACATTAACGTCTGAGACGTTAAATACGTCTAGACGACTTTAACGTCTCTAGCATAAAAACGGCCATTGTCGTCTCTTTGAAGTTTTGATTTCTTAAAACGCGTTTACATTCAAAACAACGTTTATAGTCGTTCCATGTGAATCTAGCAAACGGACTGAGTTTTTCTATTAAAAAATGGCTTTTGCTCAAGACTCTCGCTTGTTAAAGCTACGGCCTCTTGTCTACTGAGGGTTTTGCAAATCGCACACTAAGGCTAACATCAAGCACGCTCAAGAAAACAAGGAAGCAACCAGAACAAGTCCAAGTGCGTCGTTATGAATTAGATATGCCATATCCGTGACTTGGGACATGCTTGCTGCGCGTGACGTATTAATTAGTGTGTTCTGAGCGTGGTTTCATGTGGAGGGTCACGTGTTGCTAAAGTTAGATCAACCCCCAAAAAATCAAACACGTGATGACAGCTCGAAGTTTTTATCGGTTTACGCTTTGCCCATTAATAGCGGTATCCGGACAGCATCTTTTCCGTTTCTTTGTGAATGGAGTAAAATATTTATCGCAAATTAAATCGCTCTCGTTTTCAAAATAACGTTGCACCACAATAGATTGTCTTTAAAAACAAAAACAAAAAAACAGTCAAGTAATGACGAATTTTTTCAGCCAATTTTTGAGTAGGTCTACCTGACAACTAAAAAAATGGCACATTAGCACTGAAAAAGGTCACTTGTGGGTTTTAGTAAGTTTATTACGGCTGAGGAAGGAGAGCTTCATTTCGCAGTACATGAACTCACTTACCAAAGCCATATGACCTTTAAAGCTAATTTCTAACATTAAAAACTAGTTCTCCTTTTAACTGTTGCCACTCAATAAAATGCGATCGGAAGCAAATAATTTTCGAAAGCACAAATATGCTAACGACTTATTCCGAGAAAACGAAACTCGTAGTTCCCGGCTTTGTGGTTAATTAACCTTAACCTATATTGTGCAATCATTCAGTTTTTGAAGCACAGTGCTAGTCAAGCGAAACGTGAAGCATTCCGTGGTGGAAATTGAAACGTGCCAACATGGCGCAAAGTCATCACAAGCTGTATTTCGCGGTGGTTGTCATTGCATTAGTCCTCTCTTTGGTATCAGGTAAGCGGAACGCCATATGCGCTGTGTCAGTAAGTTTTGAAGGTTGTAGCTCGTTAGAACAGTAAACCAATATTAACATCTACATGCGGATGACGCTATTTAAAAAATAAATCCCGCTTCGAGATTGTGTATAAAACGGCTAGTTCTAGTATACTTTAAAATCCGTGTGCCCTGGGCTTACAATTCTAAGATTTTTTGGTTGGAAAGCAAGAAATATCGTGAAATAGTGAATCCTTATTTCAGTCGTTTTATGGTAACTCTATTAGAAAAATAGATTTTTGAGAGATTTGATAGAATTATGTATATATGGGACGGGATATAACTAGAATAATTTTTTGTTACCATACTTGTGGGCATACTGAAGGGGGTGGGCTAACATCTGGGGGTTATAAATTAGCGGCTTTTTACGCCGGTTATCCTTCAGTGTACCGGCACAAATTGTCAGACGTGGTAACTCAGCAGCTATTTAACTTAGAAAAGTCTGGTTTCTTCCTGCTATTATGATCTACCGTTTCATGACTTCAGCTAGTACGAGTACGCAGTTGTTTCTGCATTTCTACATGGGAGTTTTTCAACACAGTCAGCTTAAGACAGTTGATCTGCAATAGGCCACGAAAGTCATAATCTGTAGAAACTTTTACTACACGCAAATAGAACTTAAAACGTCTTTAAATGTCTATTAGATGGCTAAACATCTATTGCGCGGGATATTCGATTATGGTATGCTCATGGTGGATTCACTGATTCTGTTGACTGATTCTGGATTCCATAGAGTAGTGGGAGACTTGACATTCGTGTTGTGGTAATCTGGATTCTGAACTTCAGCTGTTGGGTTTAAAAGTGGATTCCGGATCCAGATGAAAAATTTTTACGTATCCGATAAACTTGAGTAAACTTGTTTACTCTGATTATATGTTCATTGTGATTGTTTTGCACACTCGAAGAGTGTGTTATGCAAGTTTTAACGCTGTTTTGTGACTAAGTTACCTGTAGTGGTCCTTTCAGATTTTCATACAAGCTTATTACTTGTAAAAAGTTGACATTGGTTACTGAATAAAAGCTAAGCTTGAAAATCATGTGATCATTGGCAAAGTTGAAAAATAAACTGAAATTAGTTTTAAACAGTTTGTAGACTTGCGCACGAGCAGCGAGAGCTCAATCGTGAAATTTGAATATACTGACCTGTTGGCAGCTCGCATGCATTCTGGTTCTTATGATGTATATCTAGCTTTTTATGTGACTATGGGTAAATATCTAAAGCGCGACCATCTATTTTTACTGGAAGTGCTTTATGCGTCCCGAAGAACAGTATGAGCAGTAATTCTAGTCGTTGTGTGCCGTGCACAGTACGGCCCACACTATGTCAGCACGTGCGTTGTCTCTGGCTTTATTTTATTAACTAATTTAGTTTATTTATTTATCTCTTCAATTTTTTGACACTTTGCTCCATGAAATAAACATTTAGACGTAAACATAGACATGCATTGCGCGCAGAAGCGATGACGGAAGGAATATGGAAATGTACTAGTCAAACAAAATGTAAGTTGTCAAGATTGGCCATTGATTCGAAGCATTTCTTTCTGATATGACTTTTAACATAACAAAACTAATGTTTATAACAAGTCATACTTCTTACCAGATTTCAAACAATTTTGTAAGTTCCAAAGTATATATACATGTACTGTACTAGAAATATCGAGTTATCGGTGTAAAATGAAAGTAAAAATTAGGGAAATGATTTTGATTTGAGTTAAGGGGGCTTTCATTTAAACGTGCATGGGGGGGGAGGTGGCAAGATTGTGGGGGGGGGGGGGTCACGTTATTTGGGAAAGCTAAATGGCGGGGGGTTATTACACATTATAATGTAATGTAACGTAATGTAATGTAATGTAAAACTTTGTTTCACGTGGAACTCCACTTAGCTAAAAGCTACTTTACAGGAAGCCAACAACTAAAAAAATATATAAATCTAAGTATAAGTAGAAATAATAAACAAAAGGCAAAATACAAGCTTAGTTGAAAAGTGTGGGTATGAAGGCAGCTTATGGGTGTGGGGGGGGGGACAGTTGTCTGAAACTTTAGAAATGGAAGAAACGTAAGAAATGGTGTTTTCTTAACTTGGAGAGGAAGGGGTTCTCGGACTTCAATACTGAATTAAAAGCATATGCTCATTTATTTAAACACATCTCAAAAGCTTGCCATTATGCTTATCTGCAGTTTTAAATACTGATCATTCTGTGTCACTTGAGCTGGGAGTGCAACTCATCAATGTCACTATATTAATCTGAATTGGTAGAGTCACTAGAATCATCAGTGTCACTTTCCACAGGAGTTTCATTTAACAACGAAACACTCTTTCTCGTGTTTGATATATTACCTCTCTTGCCACTTTCATGACGAGCAATTATCAGGGACCGCGCGGCCTATTTTAAAGTGGGAGGGGGGGGGGGGGCTAACTCGATCGGGGGGCGTTAGCCTCACGCGAAAGTTTTGCCTTTTTAGTGACTACAGCGGGAGGCCAAGTGTTTATAAGTTGTCAGTTTATACCCATCATATAGAACATGCGCAAAAGAAATTGGGACATGGAAACACATGGGCAATGTGCAATATAAACAGAAACTCACAAGGAGTTAAAACGTGTAACCCGCGTTCAATGCTCGTGAATATTCATTTTTCAAACTACCATATTTGGAAACCCATCGCTCCAGTCTACGATGCTGTAGTTCATTTCCCTTCTGTTGAAAATTGAACTTACAAGCGATACAAATGCGTAGTTGATTCAAAACTCAATCACTAGTTACCATAAAAATCAAGAAAGAACGAGAAAAAAAAAAAACGAGAAAGGAAAAAAGGGAAAATAATCTATCACATGACTGAAAGAAAAAGGCGCCAAAACTGTGTTGCAGCGTTTCTTTGCAAAACTGAATTGATCAATGAAACTGCTCCGAAGTGAACATCCGAGAATAATTTTTTGAAAAAGTCTTCCAGATATTGGCTCTAAAATGTGGTACAGGTTTGACGTTTCCTGAAAAATTGTTGTATTCATCGTCCAAAGAAGATTAATTGACAGTGTGATTTCAGCATTGAGGATGGAGAGTGGAAACGAACTCAAAACGTAGTGGTTACAGGTTCAGAGGCCGCGGACGGAATGTGTCAAAACAACAATGAATTAAACATACAACTTATTTTGCATTACAATCTCTTTATATGAACATTTGGAGCTGCTTGAACTCAGAGCTACATCAACTGCAGGTAAAACGATGTTATTTTGTGTAGTAGGCTTATAAAGCCGAAAAAATGTCGTCCGTTCTTATTCAGTTAATTATTTAGCTTGATTTTGGTAGCGAACAACCGAAAGTGTGTGACATGTGACACTTAAATATTATTAAACGGTTCTCTTCAATTTTACTGTGTTAAATATTTTTGTATCATGTCTTGATATTTTGGTGTCAAAATTTTTCCGCCAGTGTAAAACCTACCTTTTGTGAACATTTCTTGATAGTGCTGCGGTGAAAGAAATCGTAAACACAACGCTAGTTTAGTTTGGTTTGGTTTCGCAGTCTGGTCTACTTCTAACCCCAGCGGTTTTCTCGATGATGTTTCAATTACCAATTTTGTTGCCTGAAAAATTCCTGCTCGATCTTCGAAACCAGTATTTCTTTTCTCCTTGTCGTTCCAACGTTTGAAAGCTTTGTCGGCTTGTTTTCCCCCTGTTTGTCAGCCATAGCGGGCGAACTTGGTGTGAAATTACGTCACGTCGTTCACGAAATTGATTGGTCAGTTCTCTGTCTCCTCATGTTCCAAATATGGTACTTGCGAAAATGAATAATTACAAGCATCAGCCAAAACTTACATATGCAAGTTACACGTTTCAAGTCCTTATGAGTTTCTGATATAAATTAATTGTATTATAAAGGACCAAAGCTACACCAAGGGTATCAAACTCTTTGACAGCTACCAGTGGTAAATCCAGAATAGAAGACAACATACAGTTACTGTTTTCTCAGTCTGGACATTATTCCCTTCCACGATAACAAAATGAACCGAATACGGTCGGAATGTTTTAAAGGATATTCTGTTATTCCTAAACCGGAATAGTAATAGCCAGGAATAGGACTGGATACTTTAGCTCGAAAATATTGCGTCTGGTCCTGTTCTTTCATTTCTCCAACCTTGACGTATTCGCATTTAAAATCTCCAAATCAAAAACATTTTTCTTAAAACTTTTACAAGCAAACATCATGAAAAATATATTTCACCAAAGTTAGTCTTGTCTGTATGATCTGACTGCCCAATGCCTCATTTGTCATCGTTAGGAGCGAACGAAATCTTTCGGCAGCTATCCTAGTTGCAAAGTTTATGTGCACATAGAGAAGTTTGAAGAAGTAACGTTGATTTTCAGAAAATATCAAAGCATGCTGTTGCCGAAAAATCCTATCTGGAGACAAACTACAGTTCGTATTGCCCTGACCAGACAAAAACGAGAGTCCACAAAAGTTCAAACTCTCTAAGAGCAGAAGCTGAGAGTCAATGAGAGTTCACCAGAGTTAGAGGCCCAACAATAGCGAGAGTGTCAACTTCCGTCGATTGTGATTAAAATCTAAGCAGGTTCAACCTCTTCAAGATAGAGTCCCCTAGAGCGCACGTGAGTTTCAACTAATCAAGCCGAATGAGAGCAAGGAGATTTGAACTTAGAGTATGCCGTTTCTGTTTGGTCCAAAACAAAATTACCGGTATAGATCTAACTGGAGAAAACCAAGTACTGGCTAACCCTGACTAATCACTGACTAATGAATTTTCCACCTTTTTCATTTTTTGAATGGCATCAAAAAGTGGGGGCTAAAACCCCCTCAGCCCACCCCTCGCGCGGTCCCTGATTATGAGTTTGATTTTGTCCAACTTTAATGTTCTACTTAGTGATGTAGCCGTTGTGCGCCCCCAAGTATTTATCAAGCTCACAGACAGTTAACGTGTCTATCTTTCGTTCTTCAACAAGTTTTTGCCAGTCATAATCACCGAATTTCTTTTCCTTTTTATGCTAAGTTTGCTTTGCCCTTTCTTTCTTGTGTAAATTGGCAGCAACATGTTTTCGTAGATATGCCTCACAGCATTGACCACATTTTCTTCAGGAATTAACAACTACTTCTAGCAACTTCGAGGGAAACGCTCTATGCATTTCTTTTGTCACGTTGTTCTTCAATGTCACTGTACTGTTCTAGTGTCAGATTGTCAATCTCCTCATTGGTCATGCCCTCAAATCTTGTACGCATTTCCGTTCTGTTGTTCCACTATCACAAATAGCATTACTGACACCCGAAGTAGTTTGTTCAACCTCATTTTGTCCCGAGTCGCCTCTTGAGCCATGCAGTGTAATTCTGATGTCAGCATCCGATATGCGAGCAATCTCCGCCATTCTAAACCAACACCTGGTCCGCCATCTACAAGGAAACATTGTCTAGACTTCTGTTGAGGGTGGGGGGTGGGGTTGAGAAATAAATTGAATGAAGTACAGAGGCGATATGACGTTTTTGCCTACCAAGGAAGGGGGGGTGGGTGGGCAATATTTGGAAGACACTCCAAGTGATTGTGCCGACTTTCCCGCCATGCACTAATAGATGAAAGCCCCCTAAGGAGAAGTTGGAGATACTATAGCCTGCGTAGCAAGCGTTTCCGTAAGGTTTTCCGCACGTTCGAGGCCTTTTTCGTTTTTTAGCCGCGCGAAAATTGGAGCGAGCGCAAAAAAGTGCGTGACGGGGGAGGGGAAGGGACTTTTTTGCGCTCGCCCCAATTTTCGCGCGGCTAAAAAACGAAAAATGCCTCGAACGTGCGGAAAACCTTAGGAAACGCTTGCTACGCAGGCTAGAGATACTAGGGTTTGAGTTGTCGAGATACGACTTTATTACGTTTGAGTAAGCACGACCACATGTTAACCAACACGTCCCGTCACGGTCGTAACCGGTGTCGAAATGTTTTGGCGGGAATAAACTGTGAAAACCATGTTAACAATAGTATTTTTAATAGCAATCACACTAGTTTGTATCTATAATACTATCAGAACTTATTTAAAGCAGAGAAGCTTACGCTTATCCGAATTCCGCATGCGGACCGATTTTTTGGTTTCCGTACCTAATGAATATCAGTGGGTTAACGACTTTAATTTGATGTATACAATGCGAGGTTGCATGTAGAATTTGAATTTATTTGAAAAAACTGATTATCCTTGAGCAGAAATGCAGTCAGGTTAGTAAAATAGCGTCAAAACTGTAGTGAAATAGTCATAACAAATTTCTTGATATCGTGTTTAAAATTATGTTTTATACTTTATAAACTTCCAAACAGAAGTGGTTAAAAATGTATGAAAGAAGTAACATTTTACAGCTTTATTTTTGGTGTACGTATTCGCTATTTGCAATTGCCTATTGTTCATGCTGGTTTGTCTTCAGCTTACTCTAATCCTGTTCTGGGTAACTTCACGTTGTTACCACTCACAGGTGTTTTAGCTATGTATTAGAGGTTAGCCACCTTGCTCCACTTGGCAGCTCTTTATTTCAATTTGCTTACTCAGAATCGGAGGTAAGCTACCTGGAGAAATCAAATGTAAACATCACTGGGATATTCTAGCTAAACCTAAATGATATTTGTTGATCAAGGCCAGGATTATTCATTAATCAAGGACACGGAAATGGTAACCATCAGTCTTCTGTGTCCTTATTCGCACATTGTTTGGTTATTGTGTTCGCTACAAAAGCAGCTGATAGAAGCTGGGCAGTTCAAGCCGTGCCTTGTGCTGACGTCTATCTTTGTGCTGCACTCAACACGGGTGCATCTGATACTACCTAAAAGAAAGAGTCAAGTGCTATTGGCCTGTCCGTTCATATTGAAGGCAGCTTTTCAATACTTCAACTTCTACCTAGCCCAGTTTTCTGGCTGCAGCGGTATTTTTTTTTTCCTTTGCTACACCTAAAAGTACACCCTCAGACTGTGACAAGCGGCTAGTCCTAACTAGTAATGGAAGTCGTGCGGGCTGCAAAAATGTTGTCCTTGCTGCGACTTTAATTTCTAGCAAAATCTGGCATAAAGGTTGATTTCCACTGTTACGTAAATTTTACGTGCGTACGGGCGTAGATTTAACTGGCTTTACGTGAGTAAATAAAATTAGAGACGATGTATGAACGGCTTAGATAAACGTAAAAAGTTGAAAACTCAACCTTAACAAAGTGTATGAGGGCTGTCATAACATTTGAAATTACACAACACTGGACGGTCGTCTCTCCAGCCATAATAATATCATCCTTTGTTGCAATGAAAGAGACGGAAGCCTTAATGATTGAGACAGTACTAGTCGAAAGCAAGTGTTGGAAAACATAATCACCTGGAAAAACATAAACTCATTACTAAGATATTGTAACTCTTTAACCCCAGGTGACTGCATTGATTTGGATCTTGGAATGGAAAGTGGAAGAATTCAGGACAACAATATAATCGCCTCCTCTGCCATTTCGCAGGCTAAGAATGGCCGGTTGAGCAATGCACGAGCATGGTGTGCTGTAACGGCTGATAACATAAATCCATTTCTACAGATTGATTTACGGACGCTGCATATCATCTGTGCTGTGTCCACTCAGGGGAATCCTGAAGCAGATCAGTGGGTGGAGACCTACACTCTGCAGGTATCCACAGATGGGTCAACTTGGACAGATTACAAAGAAGATGGACAAGTGAAGGTAACTACTGAAGTCAATGTAAGGGCATTGATTCCTTGCCATATTGTCACTGTCATGTCTCTATATGTCAAGCAAAGTTGTGTTTTAATCTTGTTCCAGTAACATCAATTTTGAACACGTAACGATTCCTTGTAATTTTTTATACTTACGGGTGTCGCATGGAGGACAATTAACTGAAGGTTTAGTTTCACGATGAATCATAAGTCTAACAGCAGAATCCATGTTCGGGAGCGTAAGCTTGATTGTGATCCGCAAGTGCTTATTCGGGTTAGGATCAAACAGAGCGCTGCCAGGTTAAAAGTCAGGATTGAGGGCAAGAACATACTGGCTGCATTTTTTGCATTGCATATTGGCTGAAGTCCATGGGGAAGACCCAGTGTCTCCCCCTTTTTACTTTCGTTCCATTAACTTTGGGTATTTAGCAAAACATGTTATCCCTTCAGAGGGCTGCACGTTATATCGGAGGATAATGGTAATAGCTTCGACGTTGTCCGATAACAAACATTTGGTCGAGAAGTGAACCTTTCAGGGAATATGTGAAATTCTACTGACAGTCATGGACAGTCTAGGGCATTATACACACTTATCCAAACAAACCAAAACGAGAGGGTTACAAGTAACCCCCCATCAGTGTATCATCTGATACTCGTCATGCGATTTTGTACCACTTGAAATGTTTTTGCCTATCAGTGACAGTGCGATCATTACAGCACTTGGTAGGTTATTGCTGGTTTTCACGTGACGTCATCAAATTCTAAAATCATAAATTGCGAGGTCTTCTGATTTTATATCCCCACCAGGTCGAAGATGACTTTAAAATATATCTTTTCACACGTTTCCACCCCGGTAGCGTCCTTCGGTTTGTAAATACAGCATCTTGAATTACTGACTTTTCACCCTACGTGACACCGACATAGCGTCCGTGACAAAGCCTACTCTTATGCAAGAAAGGACTCTCCTTGTGATTTTTAGCAGTTTGGGCAGTTAAAGTATTAGGAGGGAAATTAACGTGAATGTATAGTTGTGGGAGAAAAGTAATCGCTTGAAGAGCAGAAGTGAACTCCTGATGTTTTCATTGATTTCCGGAGGCCATGTATGTGCCCCTCTGAGGGACATCAACATGGCCTTTCCATACTGGCCCCGGTTCCTGGAAAGCCGATTAGCGCTAATCGAGGGTTAAATCTCGCTAATCCAGCATTAAAATTTATCCGTCGGTTAGATTCTGTTTCTGAAAGCACGATTAACACTAACCAAGTGATAAACGAGGGGTTAAATTTAATCCACCTAGCGAGGTCGATTAACTCACTAATCGGGGGAAAAACTTGATCAAAACAAACAAAATAGCGGACTTAAATTTTGCGATATTGTTAGTTTAGTTGAGTAAGGAAAAAGAAAGGAGGCAATTTTTGCTAGATAAATTACTCTTAGCAACTTAAATAACAAATAATTTTGTTGTCTGCACAAATTTGAGCGGTAATCGACCGAGTTTTGGGCGCAAAAACCTGCAGCGAAATGGGATGGAGCAAAAAGGACTACAAACACGCAAATCGAGTAGTGGTGTTTTCGATTTTAGTAAAAAACATTATTAAACAATACCATCAATAGCTCTATAAAATTCTATTGAATGGTAACTCTGGAAATGTGGCTTCAGTAAATAGGATCTTCACAAAGCAGAATTTATGAACCGATCTTCAGGACTACGAGTAAGCTTTAATATGATAAAATGAAACTGAAAGCCATGAATTTCGAAGCCATCTTTCACCGCAAACGATAGCGCGAATAATCAACTTTTCACTGAACAATTTGCCGGTTTTGGGTTTCTACAGAAGAGTCATTGAATGAAATAAAATATTTGTGGCAATTTTGCAAAAGCAGAAGGAGATGTTTTATTGAAATAACGTGAATATAAGACGAAAATTTTGACGATTAATTAAAGCGAAGTTGTTGTCGTTCTCAAACAGTGCAGACACCGAAACAGAGGTTTTTCACTAATTTAAAACAAAAACAAAATGTCAAATTTCTGTAACAGGCGAACGTAACAAAACAGATAGGCTGCAAATTTCAAAGACAATTATTCGACACAAATCAGTACTTGATTGTTAACATTTTTCCGAGAGGCAAGTCTTGCTGTGTTTAAGCTCAAAATAGTTTCGATGATTGAAAGATTATCAAGAGGTGGTGAACTCACCGATTTTCAGATAAAGACCCACATTTCACCTCGAATCAGCATCACTTTGCACTGAACCTTGATTTCCACTTTGATTTTCTTTGAGGAAAGGTTTGAAGTTTTGGTTTTTCACAACCAGAAAAAGACTACAACAGGTATCGCTCGGTAAAACGAGTATCGGAGTCACTTTTTTCTCCCGCTCTGTCGTTTTCCCGCGCTTTTGTATGCTGGTAACTTGTTTAACCTGTTTAATATGAGTTTAACCGAGGGATAGTTAAACGAGGAATAACTCTGCTTTCAGGAACGCCTTTTTATCCCTGGATTAGTTATTCTAGAGATAAGGAATTTAATCGCGGATTAACTGCTAATCGGGGGATAGTTTAATCGGCTTTCCAGGAACCGGGGCCTGAGCTCTATAAATTTCAGTCGAACGTTTCGGCAAATAACCCAACAACAGAATACCTCACAGATCTGAGACTTGTTGGCGAAGTTGTTTATTTGTTTATCTCTTATCACATTACAAATTTTGTGGCTTCTTTCAGTAACTGTTTTCGATTTTAATATTTTATGGCGAGAATACCGAGAATACCGACTGGTGAACCCCTAGATAGCATTAAACAACTGCCTATATTTTAAAAACAAGGGAAATGGTCAAAACTATTGTACTTGGACAGCACCCACCATTCTGCAAAAAGACAGGTGGTCTCTTGTTTGTATAGCCCCCACTCTATCAGGAGTAGAAACTGAGAAAAAGATACAAACCTCTCTGTGCCATTTCTCCAGCAATGCAAGCTTCATGCACACCTAGTATTGAAGTCTCAACTCAAATTTTCAGGCCAATAAATTTTGTCCATTTGGCTCATCAGACAGTGGTATCTTGCATAACAGGCACCCTACCCTACACAAGGTGGGTCCTCCTCAAGTATACTTGTTGTGAACACTTCCCTAAATTAACAATTAGTATATACCAAACCAGTGGATAGTGTTTTTCGCGCGCTCTGATTGGCTACTCAAACTGGGGATTGTATCTGCTATCCACCTCCCGGCATTTTTCTTAGCTTCGCGCCCAGAAAAAATAGGAATCATTTGGTGCTTGCTATCCCCCTTATTTTATATACTAAAACAACTATTCCCCTCAGTGTCGGTGAACTATTTACCTCCACTTTTGTGAATAATTGTTATAGCAGATACTATCCCGAGTTTGAGTAGCCAATCAGAGCGCGCGAAAAACACTATCCACTGGTTTGGCATCTACTTAATAAATACTACTGACTCACTCTTAGTTACGTTTGTTTTATTGAGTTTAGATCTTCGTTGGAAATAGCGACAGGAACACAGTGAACAAGAACATTCTTTATGAAGGTTTTGTAACGAGGTTTCTGTGCTTTGTTGGAAACACGAAGCAGGAGAAGTTTTGCATGAGAACAGAGGTGTTTGGAGTGAAACAAAAACCAGGTAATTTGTTAACAAAGAGCTCAGAAGTCATTGGATTTACCAGATATTAATTGCTAAGCACGATTTCTTTCAAATGGTTCAAGACTATTTTATATCATACCTGTGATCCATTGTGGATATCCCTCTTCTGCTGCCTTTCGGGATGTTGCTGAATGTCTCAAATAGTTTCCGTTTTGGTGCGGTAATGAGTTTTGTTTTGCCCACTTACTCAGAAAACCTTGCTGCTGGTAAGAACACATCACAATCGTCTACCTACGGGAATGGTCAGTCCTGGAAATCGGTGGACGGGAATCTTGACATGGGATGGGAATCTTATTGGCAGTGTTCACATACTTTAGAAGACAACCCCAGCTGGTGGCTAGTGGACCTGGGTTCAAATAACGTGCCAGTCTATGAAGTGCTGATAGTCAATAGGTTCTCGCGGCACGACAGTGTTAGGCAAAGAAGTCAAGACTATAAAATAACTCTAGGTGAGTTTTTCTTTAAAAAAGTTAATAGGCTCGGTAAAAAAGATTAATAAGATTATCACTATATTATGGGCAAAAGGTAAAGAAGTAAGGCTTAAGGGTATTTTGAGTCGATCAAACGTATTGATCCTACTATTTTCACAGTAATGGACGACTGTTTCGGAGTCTTCAATATTTCCTCTTTTTTTTTTAGTTTCGATAGGATCAATATCAACTACTCAGTACCGAAATACGTTTTTAAACATTTTTTTTGCTAAATTCGGAACGATTGTCGTATGTTCTTCCTGGCGCAAATTCTGCGGATTTCCGGGCTGCTTGCGACGTCTTTGTACATGTCACGATCATCATCCTCGGAGACCCAGGGGCAGCTAGTCGGGACGACGGGATTTTCATGGGCGACAGTTTACAACAAGAGCGGGAGAGCCCCTGGGTACTCACCGATCCAGTTCCAGAAGCGTTTGAATTCTCTCTTTCTGATTGGCCAGAAAAAGAAGAGGAACAGCCGGGCGACTCTCATATGTCTTCTTACACGAGGTCGTTTTCCTCATCGATCGCCGTAGTAGCGTGACCCATTCAACGGGAACATTTTTGAGGAGAGCTTCAGAGAAAAAAAAAAAATAAACGAAGTCGAGGAAATCGCAAACTATAACGTGGCCGCAAGAAATCGCAAATTTTTAGAGCTAACGACTTCCCCTTTCTCCAATGGAACTAATTATTTCTCCCTCTTCGTTGATCTTCGTCTCAAACTTTCCATCTGTGATGCACGGGCCACGCAACTATGTTGATCGAGCGTGTCATGTCACGTACTAGAGAGAACTAGTTCTCTCTAGTACGTGACGTGACGTCGCATCGACCGTTAAGCAGAAAATCTCCCAGATCAGCCTCCAGAAGCTCGGAAAAGCAATAAAAACACAGCAAACACACAGCAGGTAATGTTTTTCAAACTGTATTTCCATTTTAGTTGCGTGGCCCGTGCGTCTGAGATTCCCGTGGAACGTTTCAGACGTAGTTCAACGAACAAGGAGAAATAATTAGTAACATCGTTTACTCGAGTAGCTATTAGCCTCATGCAACACTTGAGAAAGGGGAAGTCGTTAGCTCTAAAAATTTACGATACCTTCGAAGCGTCTTTTTAATTGAAATATGGATAACTTCAAATCCAATTTTCTCTCGCGGGGTCAGCTTGGGAGCAAAAGTAACGATACGTTCTTCTTATCTGTTCTCAAAATGTGACAGTGCTGCAAGTATTTTTTTAGTAACTTAATTTTTGTACTTACTGCTCGAACGTTGAGCGGAAATCGTCTTAATCTTGTTGTGGAATCATCGAGCGAAATTTGAAAGGTAATAAGCTTACCTCTGGAAAATGGACGCAGGTAGGTCAAACTTTAGTCGTTCAAAAACACTTTATTCGGTTCCACTTGAACTACAAGACAATCAAATTGG
The DNA here is from genome assembly GCA_964030785.1 of Siderastrea siderea. Taxonomy (NCBI): domain Eukaryota; kingdom Metazoa; phylum Cnidaria; class Anthozoa; order Scleractinia; family Rhizangiidae; genus Siderastrea; species Siderastrea siderea. The sequence goes on along the minus strand of OZ034976.1, from coordinate 13,557,920 downwards.
TTTTTCGTATATTTCTGATGGTCTCAGATCTGACTACGAGGGAATTTGGTGCCACGCTTCATGTTGACGAGTCTCAAAATCGAAGCAAAACTTGGAGATCGTCGAAATTAGCTATAGGCAAGTTCACAGAGTTATGTATATTTCATCAAGGACTGACCGCTTAGGTTTTTCTTCTGTGACGACATTTCCTGCGGTGCTTACTTTTCAGGTGATTGGTTGATTTGGTTAAATTAGGCTGCCTCACTTTTTCAAAAATACAGTTTGTAGTTGGACGGTCTTCGCGTGTTTGATTAAGCTGTGCAATGGGGGTGTCATTAAAGTCTCGCTACTAGCTGGACTCAAGCTCAACGGTCACAAAAGTCGCTTTAGTAAATTAAAAAGGCCTATTATAGCTGGCTGTGGTGTTTGCTTTGTACAGGGTTTGTTAGTTCGTGTTAAACTGGTCTTTAAAGTTGGGTAAAATTTCAGCCTCGATATGGGCCTTCACAAGCGCTCCCTCGGGTGAACCGAGAATCCCTTTTAAAAACTCCAAAAATTTAAAAGATCCAATCAAGCAGATTGTGGTTTTAGCATGGGTACATGAAAGTCTTTCAACACACACGAAATGAGCGAAATCTATTTTTCAAGCCAGATCGACCAGACCGCTCTTAGGGAGACACCCTCTTAATTTCTATTTGGCTTTTTTCTTTATTCTTTTTTTCATTATTGTATAACAACGTTATTGCAACCAGGTGTAAACAACATATGTTATCAAAGGGCCCCTTGGGCGACGCTCGTGTGATTTGTGAAGGTTACAAGTAAAAACATTTAAGTACATGTAAGGTGATTGAAAAGGTGGGGTTTTGGAGATTCACACAACGAGAACACCGTGCTCAAACAAACTATTATTGTAGAGACAGCATTGCAGAAAATGTCCTGTTGTTCGAGCATTTACAGAATCTAATTTGTAACAGTAAGAAACATTGCTTGTGTTCACTCACAGTAAAGCTGTCAATCCATAATACATGCACTTTAACGTTATCGGTCAAAATCCACAAGTTTGAGAGCAAACTGAAAATAATGTAACAGCTCAATAGGGCTCGATGGAGCCCAATCCCTTTTATGAACCATCCGTTCATGAAACCTTCGCCTAAAGCAAACACCGTTGTCATCGCAGGAATTGCTGTCATATCTTCCACAGTGGCCTGCAGCTCAGCTCTGAAAACCGCTAGAAACAATATTCCTTCCACACCATCTTGCACAACAATTCAATTCACACATTTCTGACAATTCTTGTAAATGACAACTCTGATATTTCCTCCCATAGTTTGTCATTTTATTATATTCTTATTCAATGTTCAACATTAAAAATATAACAGCTCTGAATCTTTCAAACAAAAAGCACCCCAAAAATATACTCCAACATAAATAACTTAAAACAGTTCCACATAAGGAAGCATAAATCTAACATCTCACATAATTGTTACCTTCAAGCTTCAGGCGATGTCACATTGGCATACATCACGGACATACAAAAAAGGTATTCACACACTTTGAACATTTTTACCCTACAATTCCTTTTCATTGTCCCAAATAACAAGTCAAACGCTAACCACCTCAATTCTGGCAATTTGTCAGAGTAGCACCACACCACAAACTTTCAACTTCACACACCCGTGACTACACGGCAGACGAAAAATAATTCGAAGTGACCTTTCCAATACAACGACATCGCTTTGGCGCTTAAAATGTTGTTATCGCAACGCCTCTCGTTTTGTAACGTAGCGATTGGTCCATAACAGAGGGTCCCCTATACCACTTTTAAAATTTCAATCACGTAAAAATAACGAGCCCATTCACGCGTCACGAATAATAGCCAACATTCTTTCATGTTCACGCAAAAATCTAGGCCATCACGTTTCACGTAAAAATAAAAAACAAATTCACGGATTAATATGTTCACATTCTCTAACCTTATTAGACTGTTTATGCTCTGAAATTGACTCTTCGAGTTTTATTATGTCAATTTAACACGTCTGACAGGCCTCCTCTGTCCTTTCAGGCATATCTTTGCCACGAGATATCAGTAATTAGAGTCTGCTTTCTGCGGTTCGTCGTTCCATGACTTAGACAAGAACTTGCTCCACACTGTTTCTCTCCACCCAGGTGTATGAAAGGATGCTGGCGAATAAAAAGATGGGGAATAGTCCCAGCGACGGATAGGCAATCATCCTAATTGTTTCATACTACAGGAACCGGGTTAAGCTCCGATGGTTGTGAACCACAAGGCTTGTGACGACCTGGTGTTTGCCAAATGTTGAAATGTACGGTGATACAACCAGGGTAACCATGATCAAACAACAAGTGACTGTTTTTGCTGCGATAAGTATAAACTTTTGATAAGAAAAGGCTCCCGTTAATGGTGATGCTTTGCCCAGAACGAGTAGTTTTCAAGAAGGACAAGTCGTTCTCAATTTCTTCGTCGATGTTGACCTCCATATCACTTGAATCGGTTCCATCACTGTATTCATCCAACTGGTTTTCATCCAGGTTAGCTTCCACAGCAGAGGTTTCACCTAACTGGCTTACATTTAAGTCATCAGCAGAAGGGGTACCAAATTGTAGCTTTTCTCCGATTGGTTACGTGCGTTCGCACATGTTAAGGGGAAGAATGCCTGCCTTGTACTTGGTGGTTTCCTGTCGAACAGTCCTCTGACGTACACTTTTCCCGTTATCGCGCGCCCATTCCCTCATGTATTCCTGGTTCTCGTCGTTCATCTGAACAGTTGGTAAAGATGTCCCAGAACCTAATTGAATTGGATGGCACAGGATAGTAGGACCTCTTGTTGGTGAAATAATGGGCAGCCCACCGAGTTGTCCTTTTGAGGCCATCTTTCACTGTATTTCCAAATCCTCTGGCATAATCAATGACACGAGCACCTGCTTGTGATGATGGGTAGAATGAAGAGATTGAACTTGCCCGGTCATACAGCTTTCCAAATCTACGCTGAAATCTCTATTCAACAGTTGAATGGTGTTATTCAATTTCTGGACACCTTCCGCGACCACTTGAACAGATGAAGCTGTCTTAGATGATACGGTTCCCTCTGGGCCATTCGTTGTGTTCTTCCGAGTAATCTCCTTGACTTCATCAACTGTGCACTTGACGTAGTCAGCAACAGACTTGAGATTTGCTTCATACTGGTCAGCCTGCAGAGGTATCAAGGAACTGTGTTTCTTGTGGATACCGAAAGATCGGTACATCTTTCCAATTGATTTAAGGAATTCACCTGTACCCTGTAATGCGGTGATGAGTGAAACTTCTCCAAGTTGGGAATCGCAAAGAAATAAGTTGCAATCCAACTCTGAACAAAGACCAGATGGCTGCATTAAGCTAGCAAATTTTGCATTCCCTTTTCCCGTTCCCTCTTTGCCATTCCCTGCTATAATGGTAACACCCGCAGAACCGCTGTATTGCTTCATTTGATGTGTCGTGGGGTCAGAAAAGGCTTACCGCTGCTTGAAAGGAGCAATTCCATGCACTTCGCAATGCGATGAGGCTCTGATCACACAAGTGACCACTCTGGAATCGACGTTTACTTGGAAAAGGCCTCCTTGTGCTCCCTCTGATGAAAAGTAGAGGTTCCCATTGGAAGTAGCCATGCTGGTCACTTTGGCTGCATTGTCAGGATAGGCAAACAGCTGAGTAACACTGCCAAGAAGACCAACGCCATCCATTTCACTTAAAATCTGGTAAATCTTTCTTTAGCATTGTTGCTCACAAACAGGGTTTCATCTGATCCAGAACACACTGAGTCAAAAAAAAAAACTGATGACTGTATTTAATTGAAGAACATCCGTTCGTTTCTGCTCAGAACAGTACTTTGCTTTTAAGTTGTCGACTTGTGCTTTCAACATTCCCTGGAGCTCATTCACATTCCCAGTACCTTGGATTCCCCTCTTTGTAAGCTCGGCAATAAGCTCTGCTTTTTTGAGAGACTGAACTTGAATAGCTGCTTTGCTAGTGTGTTCTACCACAACAATGCCATCGGCAGTACACAAAGACAAGACCGTTTGACGCACACAATGATTTGGCGCTGGGAAGCTTTTCCCTCACAACTGTTACACGAACTGGATTATGTAGCTGGAGTTTAACAAGTTTACTTTGGTTATTCAAAGGGGAAAAATCCAACATAAACAAGATTCCACCTCCTGCATTTGGGATGGGTGGGGATAAGCACCAACCTTGTTATCTTCTGTGAATTTAAATCGCTCTGGTATGAGGGCGTGAACGACTAACTCAACATTTTGAACAGCATGAATGAAACTGTCAGTCGTTAAGTCAAGGATGGGGTCAACTGCTATGCGATCTTTGTTTCTCACTGCTTCACTGTCCTTAAGGAGTTTTCCAAACAATTTTCTGGTTTCGGGGTCGCTGTCATCTCGCAGTGTTCTAAGAATAGCTAAATTTGATCTCTGCCCTTTGAGTAAAATAAACCAGTTAGCAAAGGAACACTTGAGACTCTTTCCTACATAGCTTTCGTCAAAATATTTGGGTAGCTTGTAAGGCATAACAAAAGAAACCAGGTTAATTTTATTTACATTTTTAGCAATTTCTTACATAAATTAGGATTCACAGAACGTGAAAAGTGCACTTTCTGTCTAAACGAAACAGAACACATGTTACACCTATTTTGGACATGTGAGAAAACCCAGTCCTTCTGGAACAGTTTATTTTCATGGCTACAGTCCGGCATGATCATTGAGAAAGACTGTAGGTCTCTTGTGGCGAACGCTGCTTTGGGTCTGAGGCGGGATAACTCCAAATATGAACTACAAATCAATTTTTGTTTCTTGATAGCAAATGGGAACCTGTTCTACCAATCTTGCAATGACAGACCTGACCCTAAGAATCAATTCACAAACCTAACAAAACCTCTTGGTCCTTTCAATCCGGTAGCACTTTTGCACCATAGCATTACAAAAATGTACCAATGTTTTTTTTGCCCGTTAATTGCTTGGTTGCCCACCTCTTTTTTCTTTTCGCTTCCTTTCATTTCGCTTCTTGTGCTGAATAGCTAATTGGTGTTTTTTCCTATTAAATAAAGCATTGTTAAAAAAGTAGTATATTGTAAGTAATTTCTGGTAAGGGATTCATTGTAAGTAATGTAACGTGTATTGAAAGTAACAGTAAGTTATTGTAAGTAATGTATTGTGAGTACTGTGACGGGTATTGTCAGTACGTTACTGCAAGTAATGTTTTGGAAGTACTGTAACGTGTATTATAAGTAAAGTTACTGTAAAAAAACATATAATTAAAAATACAAGAAAAAAGTCAGAAAGGCCCCTCCCTCCAAAAGGTTGCTTGACATTTGGCTAAGTCAAAAAGGCTCCTCCCTCCTAAAGGTTGCGTGAAATGTTTCTTAGTCGGAAAGGCTCCTCCCTCCAAAAGGCTGCTTGATATTTTTTCTAAGTCAATAAAGTTCCTCCCTCCAAAAGGTTGAGTGAAATGTTTCTAAGTCCAAAAGGCTCCTCCTTTAGAGGGAGGAGCCTTTCTGACAGAAATATTTCAGGCAACCTTTTGGAAGGAGGAGCCTTTCTGACTTAGAAAAAATTTTAGCCAACCTTTTGAAAGGAGGAGCCTTTCTGACTTAGAAAAAATTTTAGCCAACCTTATGGAGGGAGGAGCCTTTTTGACTCAGAAAAATTTCAAGCCAACCATCAGGAGGGAGGAGCCTTTTTAACTTGGCCAAAAAAGATCTGTGATACAAATCTTAGAGCAAAGGCTTAACCTCAGAAGATCGTAGCAACAAGGCTACTCTACAACTTACAATACCCCGTTCTTTCTTTAAGTCGTCTACAAAGGATCTGTCTCCAGAAACTTTAGAGTTTGCTATCGGCAGTGCCTTGGAGGCTTTTGTCCCCCTTGGCACCTAAAAGGTTGAGTACCATTCACACGGTAGGCAACGTTAAAGTTAACCTTGGACACGTATCGGTATTGATCCTTTCGCAGGTTGACCTACGGAAACCTTGATACGACTTTTACTTGCTCTAATTGGTCAAATTTGACCAACCTCCCGGCATCGGACGCTCCGTTGCCAGAGTATCGGCACAAATCAGGAGGCCTCACTAAACCATTCAATCGGTAGTGGCGACGGGCGGTGTGTACAAAGGGCAGGGAGGTAATCAACGCGAGCTGATGACTCGCACTTACTAGGAATTCCTCGTTGAAGCTCAAATTGCAATGATCTATCCCAGCACGCCGATGTTTAAAAGATTACCCACATCTCTCGGGGAAGGAAGAACTGTCTGACATCGTCAGTGCAGCGTGCATGCGGGCCAGAACATCTGAGGGCATCACAGACCTGTTATCGCCTTCTTGACTTTGGTTGGATACCAACAGTCCCTCTAAGAAGTTAACCGCGAATGGGGAATCGCTTAACTATTTAGCAGGTTAATGTCTCGGTCGTTAAAGGAATTAACCAGACAAATCACTCCACTAACTACCACCCATAGAATCAAGAAAGAGCTATCAATCTGTCAATCCTCACTATGTCTGGACCTGGTGAGTTTCCCCGTGTTGAGTCAAATTAAGCCGCAGGCTCCACTCCTGGTGGTGCGCTTCCGTCAACTCCTTTAAGTTTCAGCATTGAAACCTTACTTCCCCAATCTATTGCCTTACATGATTGCCTTCACTCGTTAATTTTGGCGTTAAACGCCAACGTTTGCCTCATAAATGCCTCCTGAGATCAATGAAACCTGATCTCGTCACGCCATGACTTCCTCGTTGGTTAAGTTCAGCTTTAAATGCCATGTTTTGCTTCTACCATTTGGTCTCAATATGCTCTATCTTAGGTTTGTGCCCCTTTGCTAAACTGCCCAGCATGGTGAACAGGGATATATCATTGCCTCGTTCGTTTCGTTTACAATTAAAACGCCATCTATTACCTCATATGATTGCCCTCACTCGTTAATTTTGGCGTTAAACGCCAACGGTTGCCTCCGAAATGCCTCCTGAGGTCAATAAAACCTGATCTCATCACGCCATGACTTCCCCGTTCGTTAAGTTAAGCTTTAAACGCCATGTTTTGCTTCTACCATTTGGTCTCAATATGCCTCTACCTTGGGTTTGCACCCCTTTCATAAACTGTCTAGCATGGTGAACAGGGATACATCATTGCTTCCTTCGTTTCGTTTACGGTTAAAAGGATATCTATTGCATCTACCATTTATCCCAATCTGCCCTTATCTTGGTCAAAGGTATCTTTGCACAACTTCTGTCATTGGTATTTTGCCACTACGGATTGGCAGGGCTTTTAATGGCACATGATTGCCCTCAGTCGATAGGTTTGGCGTGAAACACCAACATTTCCCTCCAAAATGCCTCCTGAGGTCAGTAAGACCTGATCTCATCACACGATGTTTTGATTCTTTCGTTAAGTTTAGCTTTAAACGCTATGTTTTGCCATTACTGTTTCGTCTAAATATGCCTCTAACTTGGCTTTGGGCTTCTTTGCTAAACTGTCCAGCATGGTGAACATGCCTCGTTTGTTGGCCTCAATATGCCAATACCTTGGCCTCTTTGGAACAGCAGCCCTAAATTATTCCTTGCAATCAGAGGGCTGGCAAGGCAAATAGGAATACGTGATTGTCTGGTTCGTTTCAGTAAGCGTTAAACGCTTTCTTTTTCCAATAACAGAAGGCTACTATCTGTGTATAATTAGGCACATGGGCTCTGCACTACTGCCTCTTCTACTACTAGAAAACCGCCTCAGCGAAGGAAAAATCCCCCTGTTCGTTTGCTACTATCGTTGGCCAAAGGCCAGTTTGCACAACTTGCATCATTCTTTCCTTACCATAGGAAGATAAGGCATATAGGGACACATGATTTGTCAAGTTTAGCGTCACACGCCAACTTTTGCCTTCCTCTGCCTCCAATAGGCCTCTAGAGATCAATAAATCCTGATTTCAGCCCGCAAACACAAGAGAACAGGGCTTACACACGGACCCACTTCGAGTCATCCTTGGAAGCCTGCCTCCTTACTATATCCTTAAAACGCCCTTGGGTCATGCGAGACGGCAGGTGTTAGAAATTTTTTCACATATTTTGCTGTAGAGTATAGACTGCACAGCACGTTTGGAAAGTCACCACATCTTCATCTTTGGCAGAAACGTTGCCCTCACTAATGTGAATGAAACTATCATATTCATATCCTTTGTCTCTACGTGTGCTGCGTGTAACAGGCACGAAAATTCCCTGATTCCGAGCATCTAAACGGTTGTATCTGATACGCGTACTAAAACGTGCTGGTGTTCCACCACCTCATCTTGTCACCATCTATAATGCCCTAGTTAGATCTGTTTTGGAGTATGCCTACCCCGTGTGGTCCAATTGCCTCCAGCAGTATCTTAATCAGAAGGTTGAAATGGTCCAGGAACGTGCGATGCGAATTATTTATCCTTACACCAGCTACGACATGGCTCTGAGCCTGAGCTCTATTCCGCGCTTAGAGGAAAGAAGGTTGAGCATTTGCTCCAGAACTTTTACTAACGCCTGCCACCCCACTTCACGCCTGTTTTCAAACGTCCCGTTGCGTCGCAACGAGGTGCACGGCCATAATTTGCGTCATGCCAATCACATATCTTTGCCCCTTTGCAGAACAGAGCGTTTTAAAATAGTTTCTTTCCAGCGATGGCTTTTCAGCAAGCCCTAAAATAATGTGGGTTAATAGGGTATATCTCTAAAGACTTATTTAACTGTTTCTTAGTAATTTCTTGTAATTCGTACTTTTAGAGTAGTTTTTTTAGCATTTTTGTAACCCCAGTCCTCGTAGATTACCTTAAGGTATATTGTATTTTTTATTTTTTATTTCCTACTCTCAATTTGTAAACATGTATTAATTCACACCTTGTGCCACTACATGTATTTAATAAATCTTCATTATTATTATTATTATTATTATCATTATTATTATTGTATGACTTGAACCCTAACCCTAACCCCTAACCCCTAACCCTAAACTTCACCCCAACTCAAACCAAAACCCTTATCCTAACCCTGCGGAGGAGCTTTTCTGAGTTACAAAAATCCAGTCAACGTTTAGGAGGGAGGAGCCTTTTTCACTGTCAAACTTATGACACAACCATTGGAAGGAAGAGCCTTTCTCACTAAGAAAAAATTGGAGCCAATGCTTTTGAGGGAGGAGCCTTTCTAACTTAGAAAAAATTGAGCCAACGTTTTCGAGGGAGGGGCCTTTCCGACTAAGAAAAATTAAGCCAACGTTTTCGAGGGATTAGCCTTTCTGACTCAAGGAAATTTAGTAGACATTTTGGAAGGAGGCGCCTTTCTGAGTAAGAGCAGCCTTTCTGACTTAAAAACTCCCCTCGACATTTAGCAAGAAGGAGCCTTTCTCACTTAGAGGAGCCTTCCTGACTTTAAAAAATCCAGTCGACATTTAGGAGGGAGGAGTCTCACAAACCTTTGTGAAGGTTGTGTGAAGTTTGCTAGGCCAGAAAGGCGCCTCCCTCCAAAGGTTGTGAGAAATCTTTCTAGGTCAGAAAGGCTCCTCCCTCCTAAAGGTTGAGTTAAATTTTCTAAGTCAAAAAGGCTTCTCCCTAAAATACGGTTGCTCGAAATTTTTCTAAGTCCAAAAGGCGCCTCCCTTCTAAAGGTTGATCGAAATTTTTCGAAGTCAAAAGGCTCTACCTACCAAAAGGTTGTCTGAAATAATAAGTCAGAAAGGCTCCTCCTTTGGAGGGAGCAGTCTTTCTGACAGAAATATTTCAGGCAACCTTTTGGAAGGAGGAGCCTTTCTGACTTAGAAAAAAATTTAGCCAACCTTTTGAAAGGAGGAACCTTTCTGACTTTAAAAAAATTTCAGCCAACCTTTTGGAGGGAGGAGCCTTTTTGACTTAGAGAAAATTTCAAGCCAACCGTCAGGAGTTAGGAGTCTTTTTAACTTGGCCAAAAAAGATATGTGATAGAAATCTTAGAACAAAGGCTTAATCTCAGAAGATCGAGCAACAAGGCTACTCTACAACTTACAATACCCTGTTCTTTATTCAAGTCGTCTGCGAAGGATTTGTCTCCAGAAACTTTAGAGTTTGCTATCGGCAGTGCCGTGGAGGCTTTTGTCCTCCTTGTCACCTTAGGACGCATCTACGTATCAGTAGCACATTTATTTTCAGACTGCACAAAGTTTGATATAAAAGAAACAAAGGCGGTGTTGACCGAACGCCGAATCAACTACGGACGACCATTTAACGGCACTTCAGGCCGACCCCTAAAAGGTTGAGAACTATTCACACGACAGGATCAACCAGGTAACTACCTCCAACGGGGAACAGAGTTCCTCACCGAGCGCATCCCTTGCTCGAGGGATGCTCGCCTTCGTACAGTTTGCTCTCCATCGTCAGAATTCAGTCAGACCGCCGACGCAAATGGTCAGGCTGCCAAAGGAAACCCAGCATTTTCTGCCGCGTCGTTCTCTCTCCTTGCACAGTTCAGGCATGCCAGACAGACGGGCAAGTGAGCTGAGCGCATCAGGCCCACAAACAAGCTTAAAAAATGCTAGATAAGTGTCTCCGCGAAGGAAAAATCCTCCGGTTCGTTTGCTACTATCGTTGGGCAAAGGCCAGTTTGCACAACTTCCATCATTCTTTCCTTACCATAGGCTGGTAAGGCATATAGGGACCCATGATTTGTTAAGTTTAGCGTCACACGCCAACTTTTGCCTCCTTCTGCCTCCAATAGGCCTCTAGAGATCAATAAATCCTGATCTCATCCTGCAAACACAAGAGAACAGGGCTTACACACGGACCCACTTCGAGTCACCCTTGGAAGCCTGCCTCCTTACTATATCCTTTAAACGCCCTTGGGTCATGCGAGACGGCAGGTGTTAGAAATTTTTCACATACTTTGCTGTAGATTATAGACTGCACAGCACGTTTGGAAAGTCACCAGATCTTCATCTTTGGCAGAAATGTTGCCATCACTAATGCCAATGAAACTAGGATATTCATATCCATTGTATCCGAGTGTGCTGCGTGTACGAGGCACGAAAAGTCCCTCGTTCTGCAGAGTCTAAAAACTGTACAACACGTTTGGAAAGTCACGACATCTTTACCTTTGGCAGAAATGTTGCCCTCACTAATGTGAATGAAACTACCATATTCATATCCTTTGTCTCCACGTGTGCTGCGTGTAACAGGCACGAAACGTCCCTGATTCTGCAGAGGCTAGTAACTGCACAGCACGTTTGGAAAGGCGTCAGAACCTCACCTTTGGCAGAAATGGTCATCACACTAATACGAATAACACTAGCATATTTGTATCCAAAACGTCCGCCTCTGCTTCTTGTACGAGGAACGAAAACTCTCTTCCATGCATTCTCTTATATTTCACCGCATCACATTAATGAAGCCACAACTCCCTAAAATCATGGCCAATTGGCAGAAACTTCTCCAGCAGGCATTATTAGACCAGAACTAAAGATAGCCACCACAAAATTGAAACTCTTGAAATAGGGGCGAAATGACCGAAATGGGGGCAAAATGACCACCACCATATTAATCAGTCCACATTTCTACTACTAAGAGCATGAAACTTCCCAAGCCACAAAACACTCTTTTCTGGATGCACAAAAGCCCCTGATTGAACGATGACATAATATACACCTCACTGCCCAAAGACTCTTCTAGACTGGGCTCAGGAGAATTCTATGAATCTGAATCTGTGCGCTACACAGACGATGTCAGAGAGTGTCTCCTTCACCGAGAGGTGTGGGTAATCTTGTAAAGATTGTCGTGCTGGGCATAGATCCATATAGATCCATATAGATCCATGCAATTTTTGATCTTGAACGAGGAATTCCCAGGAAGCGCGAGTCATCAGCTCGCGTTGATTAGGTCCTTGCCGTTTGTACACACCGCCCGTCTCTCCTACCGATTGCAAGTTTAGTCAGGCCTCCTGACTGACACCGATACTCTGGAAACAGAGCGCCGGATGCCAGGAAGTTGGTCAAACTTGACCATTTGGAGGAAGGAAAGGTTCTGTGCTTGTACTTGTGAATGTCCTTGTGCTGGTGCTTGTGCCTGTATTCATGCCAGTACCTAGACTCGTGGTTGTACCTAATCTCGTGCTTGTGCTTGTACTAGTGCTTGTGCGTATAGTGGCGCTGGTGCCTGTACTCGTGCGTGTGGTTGTACTCGTGCTTGTGCCTGTACTTGTGTTCGGACCTTGTACTCGTACTTGTGCCTGTACTTGTGCTCGTGCCTGTACTCGTGCTAGGTGGTTGTACTCGTGCTTGTGCCTGCACTTGTGCTAGTGCTTGTACCTGTGTTTGTACTCGCGCTGGTGCTTGTGCCTGTACTCGTGCTTTGTGCTTGTACATGTGCTTGTACTCGTGCTGGTGCTTGTACTTGTACTCGTGCCTGTACCTATACTTGTGCTTGTCCCTGCACTCGTGCTGTTGCTTGCACCAGTGCTTGTACTCGTGCTTGTGCGTGTGCCTGTACTTGTGCTTGGTGCCTGTGGTTGTACTCGTGCTGGTGCTGGTGCTTCTACTCGTGCTTGGTGCTTGTACTTGTACTCGTGCCTGTACCTAAACTTGTGCTTGTGCCAACACTAGTGATGTTGCTTGTACCAGTGCTTGGACTCGTGCTGGTGCTTGTGCCTGTACTTGTGCTCGTCCTTTTGCCTGTACTTGTGCTTGTGCCCGTACTTTTGCGTGTACTCGTGCTTGTACTATTACTCGTGCTAGCTGCTTGTACTCGTACTTGTCCCTCTATTTGTGCTCTGTCGTTGTACTTGTGCTTGTGCCTGCAGCTCGTGGTGGTGCTTGTACATGTGCTTGTACCCGTGCTGGTGCTTGTGCTTGCACTCGTGCTTGTGCCTGCACCTCGTGCTGGTGCTTGTACATGTGCTTGTACTCGAACTAGTGCGTGTGCCTGTACTCGTGCTTGGTGCTTGTGCTTGTACTCGTGCTGGTGCTTGTACTCCTGCTTGGTGCTTCTACTTGTCCTTGTACTTGTAGTCGTGCCTTTAGCAATACTTGTGCTTGTGCCTGCACTTGTGCTGTTTCTTGTACCAGTGCTTGTACTCGTTCTTGTGCTTGTACTCGTCCTTGTACCTGTACTCGTGCTTGTGCCCGTAGTTTTGCGTGTACCCGTGCTGGTGCTTGTACTGGTACTCGTTCTTGTACTCATACTTATGCTTGTGCCTGCGCTTGTACTTATACTTCTGATTTTTTTGGCCAAGTTAGAAAGGCTCCTCCCTCGTTGAAAAGATTAGGTCATTTTTTAAGTCAGAAAGGCTCCTCCCTCAAAAAGGTTGTCTAAAACCTTTCTAAGTCACAAGGTGTCCTCCTTCCAAAGGGCTGGCTGAAATTTTTTTAAGTGAAAAAGGCTCCTCCTTTTAAAGGGTTTCCTGAAATTTTTTCTACGTCAGAAAGGCTCCTCCCTCCAAAGGAGGAGCCTTTCTAACTTATAAAAATTTCAGGCAACGTTTTGGAAGGAGGAGCCTTTTTGACTTAGAAAAATTTCACTCAATATATAAGAGGGAGGTGCCTTTTCGACTTAGAAAATTTTGAACAACCGTTTGGAGGGTGGAGCCTTTTTGAGTTAGAAATAATTCACTCAACTTTAAAAAGAGCGCAGCTTTTCTGAGTTAGAAACATTTCAAACAACCTTTGGAGGGAGGAAGCGTTTCTGGCCTAGCAAAACTTCACACAACTTTCAAAGGTTTGTACAGTAAGAAAGGCTCCTCCCTCCTAAATGTCGACATTTCCTGCATGCTTATTTTCAGGTGATTGGTTGATTTGGTTAAATTAGGCTGCGTCACTTTTTCAAAAATACAGTTTGTAATTGGACGGTCTTCGCGTGTTTGATTAAGCTGTGGGGTTGGGGTTAAAGTCTCGCTCCTAGCTGGATTCAAGCTCAACGGTCAAAAAAGTCGCTTTAGTAAATTAAAAAGACTTATTATAACTGGCTGTGGTGTTTGTTTTGTACAGGGCTTGTTAGTTCGTGTTAAATTGGTCTTTAAAGTTGGGTAAAATTTCAGCCTCGATATGGGCGTTCACAAGCGCTCCCTCGGGTGAACCGAGAATCCCTTTTAAAAAACTCCAAGCTCAAGCAGATTGTGGTTTTAGCATGGGTACATGAAAGTCTTTCAACACACACGAAATGAGCAAAATCTGTTTTTCAAGCCAGATCGACCACACCGCTCTTAGGGAGACAGCCTCTTAATTTCTATTTGGCTTTTTTCTTTATTCTTTTTTTCATTATTGTATGACAACGTTATTGCAACCAGGTGTAACCAACATATGCTATCAAAGGGCCCCTTGGGCAACGCTCGTGAGATTTGTGAAGGTTACAAGCAAAAACATTTAAGTACATGTAAGGTGATTGAAAAGGTGGTGTTTCGGAGATTCGCACAACGAGAACGCCGTGCTCAAGCAAACTATTATTGTAGAGACAGCATTGCGGATAATGTCCTGTTGTTCGAGCATTTACAGAACCTAATTTGTAACAGTAAGGAACATTGCTTGTGTTCACTCACAGTAAAGCTGTCAATCCATAATACATGCACTTACAACGTTATCGGTCAAAATCCACAAGTTTGAGAGCAAACTGAAAATCATTTAACAGCTCAGTAGGGCTCGATGGAGCCCAATCCCTTTTATGAACCATCCTTTTATGAATAAATAGAATGTTCAACGTTATGAAACCTTTGACTAAAGCAAACACCGTTGTCATTGCATGAATTGCTGTCATATCTTCCACAGTGACCTGCAGCACAGCTCTGAAAACCGCTAGAAACAATATTCCTTCCACACTATCTTGCACAACAATTCAATCCACACATTTCTGACAACTCGTATAAATGACAACTTTGATATTTCCTGGCATAGTTTGTCATTTTATTATATTCTTCTTCAATGTTCAACATTAAAAATATAACAGCTCTGAATCTTTCAAACAAAAAGCACACCAAAAATAAACTTCAACATAAATAACTTAAAACAGTTCCACCTAAGGAAGCATAAGTCTAACATCTCACATAATTGTTAACTTCAAGCTTTAGGCGATGTCACATTGGCATAGATCACGTACATACAAAAAAGGTATTCACACACTTTGAACATTTTTACACTACAATTCCTCTTCATCGTCCCAAATAACAAGTCAAACGCTAACCACCTCAGTTCTGGCAATTTGTCAGAGTAGCACCACACCAAAAACTTTCAACTTCACACATCCGTGACTTCACGGCAGAAGAAAAATAAAATTCGAAGTGACCTTTCCAATACAACGACATCCCTTTGGTCCTTAAAATGTTATCGCAAAACCTCTCGTTTTGTAACGTAGCGATTTGTCCATAACAGAGGGTCCCCTATACCACTTTCAAAATTTCAATCACGTAAAAATAATGAGCCCATTCACGCGTCACGAATGATAGCCAACATTCTTTGATGTTCACGCAAAAATCTAGGCCATCACGTTTCACGTAAAAATAAAAAAAACAAATTCAAGGATTAATATGTTCACATTCTCTAACCTTATTAGACTGTTTATGCTCTGAAATTGTCTCTTCGAGTTTTTTTATGTCAATTTAACACGTCTGATAGGCCTCCTCTGTCCTTTCAGGCATATCTTTGCCACGAGATATCAGTAATTAGAGTCTGCTTTCTGCGGTTCGAAGTTCCATGACTTAGACAAGAACTTGCTCCACACTATTTCTCTCCACCCAGGTGTATGAAAGGATGCTAGTGAATAAAAAGTTGGGGAATAGTCCCAGCGACGGATAGGCAATCATCCTAGTTGTTTCATTCTACAGGAACCGGGTTAAGCTCCGATGGTTGTGAACCACAAGGCTTGTGACGACCTGGTGTTTGCCAAATGTTGAAATGTATGGTGATACAACCAGGCTAACCATGATCAAACAACAAGTGACTGTTTTTGCTTTGATAAGTATAAACTTTTGATTAGAAAAGGCTCCCGTTAATGGTGATGCTTCGCCCAGAACGAGTAGTTTTCAAGAAGGACAAGTCGTTCTCAATTTCTTCGTCGATGTTGACCTTCACATCACTTGAATCGGTTCCATCACTGTATTCATCCAACTGTTTTTCATCCACGTTAGCTTCCACAGCAGAGGTTTCACCTAACTGGTTTACATTTAAGTCATCAGCAGAAGGGGTGCCAAATTGTAGCTTTTCTCCGATTGGTTGCGTGCGTTCGTACATGTTAAGGGGAAGAATGCCTGCCTTGTACTTGGTGGTTTCCTGTCGAACAGTCCTCTGACGTACACTTTTCCCGTTATCGCGCGCCCATTCCCTCATGTATTCCTGGTTCTCGTCGTTCATCTGAACAGTTGGTAAAGGTGGCAGAAATGGGATGTCCCAGAACCTAATTGAATTGGATGGCACAGGATAGTAGGACCTCTTGTTGGTGAAATAATGGGCAGCCCACCGAGTTGTCCTTTTGAGGCCTTCTTTCACTGTATTTCCAAATCCTCTGGCACAATCAATGAAACGAGCACCTGCTTGTGATGATGGGTAGAATGAAGAGATTGAACTTGCCCGGTCATACAGCTTTCCAAATCTACGCTGAAATCTCTATTCAACAGTTGAATGGTGTTATTCAATTTCTGGACACCTTCCGCGACCACTTGAACAGATGAAGCTGTCTTAGATGATACGGTTCCCTCTGGGCCATTCGTTGTGTTCTTCCGAGTAATTTCCTTGACTTCATCAACTGTGCACTTGACGTAGTCAGCAACAGACTTGAGATTTGCTTCATACTGGTCAGCCTGCAGAGGTATCAAGGAACTGTGTTTCTTGTGGATACCAAAATATCGGTACATCTTTCCAATTGATTTAAGGAATTCACCTGTACCCTGTAATGCGGTGATGAGTGAAACTTCTCCAAGTTGGGAATCGCAAAGAAATAAGTTGCAATCCAACTCTGAACAAAGACCAGATGGCTGCATTAAGCTAGCAAATTTTGCATTCCCTTTTCCCGTTCCCTCTTTGCCATTCCCTGCTATAATGGTAACACCCGCAGAACCGCTGTATTGCTTCACTTGATGTGTCGTGGGGTCAGAAAAGGCTATCCCCTGCTTGAAAGGAGCAATTCCATGCACTTCGCAATGCGATGAGGCTCTGATCACACAAGTGACCACCCTGGAATCGAGGTTTACTTGGAAAAGGCCTCCTTGTGCTCCCTCTGATGAAAAGTAGAGGTTCCCATTGGAAGTAGCCATGCTGATCACTTTGGCTGCATTGTCAGGATAGGCAAACAGCTGAGTAACACTGCCAACAAAACCAACGCCATTCATTTCAATCAAAATCTGGTAAATCCTTCTTTAGTATTGCTGCTCACAAACAGGGTTTCATCTGATCCAGAACACACTGAGTCAAAAAAAAAACTGATGACTGTATTTATTTGAAGAACATCCGTTCGTTTCTGCTCAGAACAGTACTTTGCTTTTAAGTTGTCGACTTGTGCTTTCAACATTCCCTGGAGCTCGTTCACATTCCCAGTTAACCTTGGATTCCCCTCTTTGTAAGCTCGGCAATAAGCTCTGCTTTTTTGAGAGACTGAACTTGAATAGCTGCTTTGCTAGTGTGTTCTACCACAACAATGCCATCGGCAGTACACAAAGACAAGACCGTTTGACGCACACAATGATTTGGCGCTGGGAAGCTTTTCCCTCACAACTGCTACACGAACTGGATTATGTAGCTGGAGTTTAACAAGTTTACTTTGGTTATTCAAAGGGGAAAAATCCAACATAAACAAGATTCCACCTCCTGCATTTGGGATGGGTGGGGTTAAGCACCAACCTTGTTATCTTCTGTGAATTTAAATCGCTCTGGTATGAGGGCGTGAACGACTAACTCAACATTTTGAACAGCATGAATGAAAATGTCAGCCGTTAAGTCAAGGATGGGGTCAACTGCTATGCGATCTTTGTTTCTCACTGCTTCACTGTCCTTAAGGAGTTTTCCAAACAACTTTGTGGTTTCGGGGTCGCTGTCATCTCGCAGTGTTCTAAGAATAGCTAAATTTGATCTCTGCCCTTTGAGTAAAATAAACCAGTTAGCAAAGGAACACTTGAGACTCTTTCCTACATAGCTTTCGTCAAAATATTTGGGTAGCTTGTAAGGCAAAACAAAAGAAACCAGGTTAATTTTATTTATATTTTTACCAATTTCTTACATAAATTAGGATTCACAGAAAGTGAAAAGTGCACTTTCTGTCTAAACGAAACAGAACACCTGTTACACCTATTTTGGACATGTGAGAAGACCCAGTCCTTCTGGAACAGTTTATTTTCATGGCTACAGTCCGGCAGGATCATTGAGAAAGACTATAGGTCTCTTGTGGCGAACGCTGCTTTGGGTCTGAGGCCGGATAACTCCAAATATGAACTGCAAATCAATTTTTGTTTCTTGATAGCAAATGGGAACCTCTTCTACCAATCTTGCAATGACAGACCTGACCCCCAAGAATCAATTCACAAACCTAACAAAACCTCTTGGTCCTTTCAACCCGGTATCACTTTTGGACCATAGCATTACAGAAATGTACCAATGTTTTTTTACCCGTTAACTGCTTGGTTGCCCGCCTTTTTTTTCTTTTCGCTTCCTTTCATTTCGCTTCTTGTGCTGAATAGCTAATAGGCGTTTTTTTCCTATGAAATAAAGCATTGTAAAAAAGTAGTGTATTGTAAGTAATTTCTGGTAAGGGATTCATTGTAAGTAATGTAACGTGTATTGAAAGTAACAGTAAGTTATTGTAAGTAATGTATTGTGTGTACTGTGACGTGTATTGTCAGTAGGTTACTGCAAGTAATGTTTTGGAAGTACTGTAACGTGTATTATAAGTAAAGTTACTGTAAAAAAACATATAATTAAAAATACAAGAAAAAAGTCAGATAGGCTCCTCCCTCCAAAAGGTTGCTTGAAATTTGGCTAAGTCAAAAAGGCTCCTCCCTCCTAAAGGTTGGGTGAAATGTTTCTTAGTCGGAAAGGCTCCTCCCTCCAAAAGGCTGCTTGATATTTTTTCTAAGTCAATAAAGGTCCTCCCTCCAAAAGGTTGAGTGAAATGTTTCTAAGTCCAAAAGGCTCCTCCTTTAGAGGGAGGAGCCCTTCTGACAGAAATATTTCAGGCAACCTTTTGGAAGGAGGAGCCTTTCTGACTTAGAAAAAATTTTAGCCAACCTTATGGAGGGAGGCGCCTTTTTGACTTAGAAAAAATTTCAAGCCAACCATCAGGAGGGAGGAGCCTTTTTAACTTGGCCAAAAAAGACATGTGATACAAATCTTAGAAGAAAGGCTTAATCTCAGAAGATCGTAGCAACAAGGCTACTCTACAACTTACATTACGCCGTTCTTTCTTTAAGTCGTCTGCAAAGGATTTGTCTCCAGAAACTTTAGAGTTTGCTATCGGCAGTGCCTTGGAGGCTTTTGTCCCCCTTGGCACCTAAAAGGTTGAGTACCATTCACACGGTAGGCAACGTTAAAGTTAACCTTGGACACGTATCGGTATTGATCCTTTTGCAGGTTGACCTACGGAAACCTTAATACGACTTTTACTTGCTCTAATAGGTCAAATTTGACCAACCTCCCGGCATCCGACGCTCCGTTGCCAGAGTATCGGCACAAATCAGGAGGCCTCACTAAACCATTCAATCGGTAGTGGCGACGGGCGGTGTGTACAAAGGGCAGGGACGTAATCAACGCGAGCTGATGACTCGCAATTTCTAGGAATTCCTCGTTGAAGCTCAAATTGCAATGATCTATCCCAGCACGACGATGTTTAAAAGATTACCCACATCTCTCAGGGAAGGAAGAACTGTCTGACATCGTCAGTGCAGCGCGCGTGCGGGCCAGAACATCTAAGGGCATCACAGACCTGTTGTCGCCTTCTTGACTTTGGTTGGATACCAACAGTCCCTCTAAGAAGTTAACCGGGAATGGGGAATCGCGTAACTATTTAGCAGGTTAATGTCTCGGTCGTTAAAGGAATTAACCAGACAAATCACTCCACTAACTAAGAACGGCCATGCACCACCACCCATAGAATCAAGAAAGAGCTATCAATCTGTCAATCCTCACTATGTCTGGACCTGGTGAGTTTCCCCGTGTTGAGTCAAATTAAGCCGCAGGTTCCACTCCTGGTGGTGTGCTTCCGTCAATTCCTTTAAGTTTCAGCATTGAAACTATACTTCCCCAATCTATTGCCTCACATGATTGCCCTCACTCGTTAATTTTGGCTTTAAACGCCAACGGTTGCCTCATAAATGCCTCCTGAGATCAATGAAACCTGATCTCGTCACGCCATGACTTCCTCGTTGGTTAAGTTCAGCTTTAAACGCCATGTTTTGCTTCTACCATTTGGTCTCAATATGCTCTATCTTAGGTTTGTGCCCCTTTGCTAAACTGTCCAGCATGGTGAACAGGGATATATCATTGCCTCGTTCGTTTCGTTTACAATTAAAACGCCATCTATTACCTCATATGATTGCCCTCACTCGTTAATTTTGGCTTTAAACGCCAACGGTTGCCTCATAAATGCCTCCTGAGATCAATGAAACCTGATCTCGTCACGCCATGACTTCCTCTTTGGTTAAGTTCAGCTTTAAATGCCATGTTTTGCTTCTACCATTTGGTCTCAATATGCTCTATCTTAGGTTTGTGCCCCTTTGCTAAACTGTCCAGCATGGTGAACAGGGATATATCATTGCCTCGTTCGTTTCGTTTACAATTAAAACGCCATCTATTACCTCATATGATTGCCCTCACTCGTTAATTTGGGCGTTTAACGCCAACGGTTGCCTCCGAAATGCCTCCTGAGGTCAATAAAACCTGATCTCATCACGCCATGACTTCCCCGTTCGTTAAATTAAGCTTTAAACGTCATGTTTTGCTTCTACCATTTGGTCTCAATATGCCTCTATCTTGGGTTTGCGCCCCTTTCATAAACTGTCTAGCATGGGGAACGGGGATATATCATTGCTTCCTTCGTTTCGTTTACGGTTAAAAGGATATCTATTGCATCTACCATTTATCCCAATCTGCCCTTATCTTGGTCAAAGGTATCTTTGCACAACTTCTGTCATTGGTATTTTGCCACTACGGATTGGCAGGGCTTTTAATGGCACATGATTGCCCTCAGTCGATAGGTTTGGCGTGAAACACCAACATTTCCCTCCAAAATGCCTCCTGAGGTCAGTAAGACCTGATCTCATCACACCATGTTTTTGATTCTTTCGTTAAGTTTAGCTTTAAGCGTTATGTTTTGCCATTACTGTTTCGTCTAAATATGCCTCTAACTTGGCTTTGGGCTTCTTTGCTAAACTGTCCAGCATGGTAAACATGCCTCGTTTGTTGGCCTCAATATGCCAATACCCTTGTCTCTTTGGAACAGCAGCCCTAAATCATTCCTTGCAACCAGAGGGCTGGCAAGGCAAATAGGAACACGTGATTGTCTAGTTCGTTTCAGTAAGCGTTAAACTATCTGTGTATAATTAGGCACATGGGCTCTGCACTACTGCCTCTTCTACTACTAGAAAAGCGCCTCAGCAAAGGAAAAATTCTCCGGTTCGTTTGCTACTATCGTCGGCCAAAGGCCAGTTTGCACAGCTTGCATCATTCTTTCCTTACCATAGGCTGGTAAGGCATATAGGGACACATGATTTGTCAAGTTTAGCGTCAAACGCCAACTGTTGCTTTCTTCTGCCTCCAATAGGCCTCTAGAGATCAGTAAATCCTGATTTCAGCCCGCAAACACAAGAGAACAGGGCTTACACACGGACCCACTTCGAGTCACCCTTGGAAGCCTGCCTCCTTACTATATCCTTAAAACGCTCTTGGGTCATGCGAGACGGCAGGTGTTAAAAATTTTTTCACATATTTTGCTGTAGAGTATAGGTTGCACAGCACGTTTGGAAAGTCACCAGATCTTCATCTTTGGCAGAAATGTTGCCATCATTAATGCAAATGAAACTATGATATTCATATCCTTTGTCTCTACGTGTGCTGCGCGTAACAGGCACGAAAAGTCCATGATTCTGCGGAGGCTAGTAACTGCACAGCACGTTTCTAAAGGCGCCAGAACCTCACCTTTGGCAGAAATGATCATCACACTAATACGAATAACACTAGCATGTTTGTTTCCAAAATGTCCAGCTGTGCTTCTTGTACGAGGAACGAAAACTCTCTTCCATGCATTCTCTTATATTTTACCGCATAACATTAGAGAAGCCAAAACTCCCGAAAATCATCCGCAATAGTGCAGAAAATTCGCCAGCAGGCATTATTAGACCAGAACTAAGGGTAGCCACCAAAAAATTGAAACTATTGAAATAGGGGCGAAATGACCACCACCATATTAATCAGTCCACTTTTCTGGATGCACAAAAGCCGCTGATTGAACGATGACACAACATACACCTCACTGGCCAAAGACTCTTCTAGACTGGGCTCAGGAGAATTCTATGAATCTGAACCCGAAGAAGTGTAAGGATATGCTTATTTTCTTTCTTTGAATAGACCCCGAGGTGCCTCTGGTGGAGTTTAACGTCACCCCACTTGAGAAAGTGCAGACACACAAAGCATTGGGGGTCACATTCTGCGACAACCTCAAATGGAATAACAGTACACAGGAAATTATTAACAAATCATCTAAACGGTTGTATCTGATACGCGTACTAAAACGTGCTGGTGTTCCACCACCTCATCTTGTCACCATCTATAATGCCCTAGTTAGATCT
Organism: Siderastrea siderea; assembly: GCA_964030785.1. Classification (NCBI taxonomy): domain Eukaryota; kingdom Metazoa; phylum Cnidaria; class Anthozoa; order Scleractinia; family Rhizangiidae; genus Siderastrea; species Siderastrea siderea. The sequence continues at coordinate 13,535,164 of OZ034976.1, read as the reverse complement.
GTTTTGGAGTATGCCTGCCCCGTGTGGTCCAATAGCCTCCATCCGTGTCTTAATCAGAAGGTTGAAATGGTCCAGAAACGTGCGATGCGAATTATTTATCCTTACACCAGCTACATGGCTCTGAGCCTGAGCTCTATTCCGCGCTTAGAGGAAAGAAGGTTGAGTATTTGCTCCAGAACCTTTAGTAACGCCTGCCACCCCACTTCACGCCTGTTTTCAAACGTCCCGTTGCGTCGCAACGAGGTGCATGGCCATAATTTGCGTCATGCCAATCACATATATTTGCCCCTTTGCAGAACAGAGCGTTTTAAAATAGTTTCTTTCCAGCGATGGCTTTTCAGCAAGCCCTAAAATAATGTGGGTTAATAGGGTATATCTCTAAAGACTTATTAAACTGTTTCTTAGTAATTTCTTGTAAATTGTACTTTTAGAGTAGTTTTTTTAGCATTTTTGTAACCCCAGTCCTCGTAGATTACCTTAAGGTATATTGTATTTTTTATTTTTTATTTCCTACTCTCAATTTGTAAACATGTATTAATTCACACCTTGTGCCACTACATGTATTTAATAAATGTTCATTATTATTATTATTATTATTATTATTATCATTATTATTATTATTATTATTATTATTATTATTATCATTATTATTATTATATGACTTGAATCCTAACCCTAACCCCTAACCCCTAACCCTAAACTTCACCCCAACTGAAACCCAAACCCTTATCCTAACCCTGCGGAGGAGCTTTTCTGAGTAACAAAAATCCAGTCAACGTTTAGGAGGGAGGAGCCTTTTTGACTGTCAAACTTATGACACAACCATTGGAAGGAGGAGCCTTTCTCACTAAAAAAAAATTGGAGCCAACGCTTTTCAGGGAGGAGCCTTTCTAACTTAGAAAAATTTGAGCCAACGTTTTCGAGGGAGGGGCCTTTCCGACTAAGAAAAATTAAGCGAACGTTTTCGAGGGATTAGCCTTTCTGACTTAATGAAATTTAGTAGACATTTTGGAAGGAGGCGCCTTTCTGAGCAAGAGCAGCCTTTCTGACTTAAAAACTCCCCTCGACATTTAGCAAGGAGGAGCCTTTCTCACTTAGAGGAGCCTTCGTGACTTTAAAAAATCCAGTCGACACTTAGGAGGGAGGAGTGTTTCTTACTTTACAAACCTTTGTGAAAGTTGTGCGAAGTTTGCTAGGCCAGAAAGGCGCCTCCCCCGAAAGGTTGTGAGAAACCTTTCTAGGTCAGAAATGCTCCTCCCTCCTAAAGGTTGAGTTAAATTTTCTAAGTCAAAAAGGCTTCTCCCTAAAATAAGGTTGCTCGAAATTTTTCTAAGTCAAAAAGGCGCCTCCCTCCTAAAGGTTGAGTGGAACTTGCCTTAGTCAAAAAGGCTCCTCCCTTCAAAAGGTTGATCGAAATTTTTCGAAGTCAAAAGGCTCTACCTACCAAAAGGTTGTCTTAAATAATAAGTCAGAAAGGCTCCTCCTTTGGAGGGAGCAGTCTTTCTGACAGAAATATTTTAGCCAACGTTTTGAAAGGAGGAGCCTTTCTGACATAGAAAAAATTTCAGCCAACCTTTTGGAGGGAGGAGCCTTTTTGACTTAGAGAAAATTTCAAGCCAACCATCACGAGGGAGGAGCCTTTTTAACTTGGCCAAAAAAGATATGTGATAGAACTCTTAGAACAAAGGCTTAATATCAGAAGATCGAGCAACAAGGCTACTCTACAACTTACAATAGCCCGTTCTTTATTCAAGTCGTCTGCGAAGCATTTGTATCCAGAAACTTTAGAGTTTGCTATTGGCAGTGCCTTGGAGGCTTTTGTCCCCCTTGGCACCTTGGGACGCATCTACGTATCAGTAGCACATTTATTTTCAGACTGCACAAAGTTTGATATAAAAGAAACAAAGGCGGGGCTGACCGAACGCCGAATCAACTACAAACGACCATTTAACGGCACTTCAGGCCGACCCCTAAAAGGTTGAGTACTATTCACGCGGTAGGATCAACTAAGTAACTACCTCCAACGGGGAACAGAGTTCCTCACTGAGCGCATCCCTTGCTCGAGGGATGCTCGCTTTCGTACAGTTTGCTCTCCATCGTGGGAATTCAGTCAAACCGCCGACGCAAATGGTCAGCCGGTCAAAGGAAACCCAGCATTTTCTGCCACGTCTTTCTCTCTCCTTGAACAGTTCAGGCATGCCAGACAGGCAGGGAAGTGAGCTGAGCGCATCAGGCCCACAAGCAAGCTGAAAGAATGCTAGAAAAGTGTGTCAGCGAAGGAAAAACCCTCCGGTTCGTTTGCTACTATCGTTGGCCAAAGGCCAGTTTGCACAACTTCCATCATTCTTTCCTTACCATAGGCTGGTAAGGCATATAGGGACACATTATTTGTTAAGTTTAGCGTCACACGCCAACTTTAGCCTCCTTCTGCCTCCAATAGGCCTCTAGAGATCAATAAATCCTGATCTCAGCCCGCAAACACAAGAGAACAGGGCTTACACACGGACCCACTTCGAGACACCCTTGGAAGTCTGCCTCCTTACTATATCCTTAAAACGCCCTTTGGCAGAAATGTTGCCCTCACTAATGAAACTACCGTATTCATATCCTTTGTCTCCACGTGTGCTGCGTGTAACAGGCACGAAAAGTCCCTGATTCTGCAGAGGCTAGTAACTGCACAGCACGTTTGGAAAGGCGTCAGAACCTCACCTTTGGCAGAAATGGTCATCACACTAATACGAATAACACTAGCATATTTGTATCCAAAACGTCCGCCTCTGCTTCTTGTACGAGGAACGAAAACTCTCTTCCATGCATTCTCTTATATTTCACCGCATAACATTAATGAAGCCACAACTCCCTAAAATCATGGCCAATTGGCAGAAACTTCTCCAGCAGGCATTATTAGACCAGAACTAAAGATAGCCACCACAAAATTGAAACTCTTGAAATAGGGGCGAAATCACCGAAATGGGGGCGAAATGACCACCATCATATTAATCAGTCCACATTTCTACTACTAAGAGCATGAAGCTTCCCAAGCCACAAAACACTCTTTTCTGGATGCACAAAAGCCCCTGATTGAACGATGACACAACATACACCTCACTGGCCAAAGACTCTTCTAGACTTGGCTCAGGAAAATTCTATGAATCTGAATGTGTGCGCTACACAGACGATGTCAGAGAGTGTCTCCTTCACCGAGAGGTGTGGGTAATCTTGTAAACATCGTCGTGCTGGGGATAGATCCATGAATTTTTGGATTTTGAAGGAGGAATTCCTAGTAAGCGCGAGTTATCAGCTCGCGTTGATTACGTCGTTGCCGTTTGTACACACTACCCGTCTCTACTACCGATTGCAAGTTTAGTCAGACCTCCTGACTGACACCGATACTCTGGAAGGAGACCGCCGGATGCCGGATAGTTGGTCAAACTTGACCCTTCAGCGGAAGTAAAGGTTTTTTGCTTGTACTTGTGCATGTCCTTGTGCTGGTGCTTGCGCCTGTATTCATGCTAGTACCTAAACTCGTGCTTGTGAATAATCTCATCCTTTTCTGAGTTAGAAACATTTCAAACAACCTTTGGAGGGAGGGAACGTTTCTGGCTTAGCAAAACTTCACACAACTGTCAAAGGTTTGTACAGTTAGAAAGGCTCCTCCCTCCTAAATGTCGACTGGATTTTTGTTTGAAGTCAGGAAGGCTCCTCTAAGTGAGAATGGCTCCTCCTTCCTAATGTCCACTAAATTTCTTTACGTCTGAAAAGATCCTTACTCGAAAAGGTTGACACAATTTTTCTAAGTTGCAAAAGCTCCTCCCTCTAAAACGTTGGCTCAAGTTTTTCTAAGTTAAAAAGGTGCCTTCCTTGAAAGCATTGTTTCCAATTTTTTTTGGTGAGAAAGGCTCTTCTTTCCAATGGTTGTGTCATAGGTTTGACATTCAAAAAGGCTCCTCCCTCCTAAACGTTGACTGAAACTTGGTAAGTAAGAAAGGCTCCTGCTCAGGGTTAGGATAAGGGTTAGGGATCAAGTCTAGTAGAGTCTTTGGCCAGTGGGGTGTATGTTGTGTCATCGTTCAATCAGAGGCATTTGTGCATCCAGAAAACAGTGTTTTGTGGCTTGGTAAGTTTCATGCTTTAAGCAGTAGAAATGTGGACTGATTAATATGGTGGTGGTCATTTCGCCCCCATTTCAAGATAGTTCTGGTCTAATAATGCCTGCTGGCGATTTCTCTGGACGATTGGCGATGATTTCAGGGAGTTGTGGCTTCCCTAATATTATGCTGTCAAATATAAGAGAATGTATGAGAAAGAGTTGTCGTTCCTCGTACACGAAGCAAAAGTGGTTGTTCTGGATACAAATATGCTAATGTTATTCGTATAAGTGTAATGATCATTTCTGCCAAAGGTGAGGTTCTGGCGCCTTTCCAAACGTGCTGTCCAGTGACTAGCCTCTGCAGAATCAGGGACTTTTCGTGCCTGTTATACGCAGCACACGTGGAGACAAAGGATATCAATATGGTAGGTTTATTCACATTAGTGATGGCAACATTTCTGCCAAAGATGAAGATCTGGTGACTTTCCAAACGTGCTGTGCAGTCTATACCCTACAGCAAAAAAAAAAAAATTGTCAAAACATTTCTAACACCTGCCGTCTCGCATGACCCAAGGGCGTTTTAAGGGTATAGTAAGGAGGCAGGCTTCCAAGGGTGACCCGAAGTGGGTCCGTGTGTAAGCCCTGTTCTCTTGTTTTTGCGGGCTGAGATCAGGATTTATTGATCTGTAGAGGCCTACTGGAGGCAGAAGGAGGCAAAAGTTGGCGTTTGACGCTAAACTTAAAGTGCCTATGAACTAAAAATTTTTTTTGCACATTTTGGTAGTTCATTATGTGTTAATTCCAAAATGGTAAGAGAAATTGGATGGCAAGAAACAAAAATCCGTTTTTCTGCCTTTGAAAGTACCCAAAATGACCAAAATTGTGTCTCCGAAGACTGGAAACGAGTTGGCCGAGGAAGCGGGCCGTATGACGTCACAAATCGCGCAGAATGTTTGTCTCTTTGGTCTTTGTCAAGTGTTTGAGCGATGAAACTTACATTTTCCTTGCTAATATTGATATACAATGAAAGCTAGCGACGACTGAGGAAAACGCTAAGATTCAGCTTGAAGCAATTTCGAAGATGTGCAGTGTTTGGGTTTGTCGTCCGTGGATAAAGCCTAAACAACGACAACAACAATCTTGCGCGAAGCAAGATGGCGAATTCAATTGTTGGGATTGACTAACTTTCAGCTCTACTGGCTTGACTGGCCTTGAAGGAGAAGCTTCTAGAATTGAATGGTCAGTACCTTTATGTGTTAATAACGAGAGATTGACGCAGCCTTGACTTTACTTCTTTTGTTAAGAGCGTCATTGTATATACTTCAATTATTTTACTCAAACCGATACCAGACAGGCTCAAGTTTACGGTGTACTTGTTTGTGACTTAATTTGTTCATCTTTTCATAGGTTTTCGCGCCAAGAGAAAGATATACTCAGTTGTTCGGCTCTTTCGAATGAGGACTTTTGCAGAGAGAACACTGATATAAACTTATTAGTTAGCAGGAAGTATCTTATACATTGAAGATAAGCATCCCCAAAATTTGCTTGAAATATTACATGACTGATGGCTGAGACATCAATAGTAATTTCTAGAGAGCGTGTTTTATTTATTATAATCAGCAGCTGCAAATGATTTTCAAGTGGAAGTGCAGTGCTTTTATTGTAAATTTCAAGCCATTTATGAGGGAGCATCTCAAAGCAAATAAATGAGAATTTGTGGTCTTTTACTCCACCTGGAGGTGCTATGAGGATGATGACTGTGATAAATAAAGATGGACATTGTATGTTACGCGTGCAAACTCAGACTAGTGTGACTTCAGCTTTGTCCTTGTTTTAATCCATCGCTTCTGATTACATGAACTGGTTTAAGCAATTGCCTACACAATATTAGACCAGCTGAGATTTTTGTCCTTCTGTTCAGCAATTTGCTTGAGGATTTTGGTTCATACCAATTTTGTGGAAACATGCTATGGCAGGTGAGAGCTAGAGTGCTGAGTTCTTACAGGCTTTATGTGATCACTTATACTTTAATGATGCTGGTCCCATGTAAACAAACTTAACCATACCTGTCCAGTTATACTGGCCCCAGTTGTTCAAAAGTTGGATAGCGCTATCGACCGGATAAATCTCTATCCAGTGGATGACGCAATTGGTTTCCCAAACACTTATCCACTTGTTGAACAACTGTGGCCTGGTCTGAGCTCCCTTTGTATACTGGTCTCATATGACAATAACTCCCTTGAGTCAATCTCAACACTGAGATGAATATGTAATTTGCTCCAGAAGTACATTATGAAGTGCCATTCTCATTGAAACATACACCCACAAAATTAAATAATGGGAAATGAAGGTCACATATTTTCATTGCCCTTCAGTAATAAAAATGATTAAATAACTTATGCCATCAATTCAAATTAAACCTACATCACCAAGACTGTACTGCAGAAGGGTCAATTAGACGGTGTTACGTGTGGTATGTGAAATTTCATATTAGATGGTCCTCTTTAGATAACAGGAGGAGGGTCAACAAGAAGAGAGGCACAAATCTGTTTGAAATGTGTGGTGGTTAAAGAGGACCACATAAATCAAATGCAGTGGAAGCAGAGTGACTTGTGAATTATCAATGCTGAGCTGAACTGCTTCCTTTTATTTGACGAAACGTACACGAGGGATTTATAAATGTTCCTATAGCTATCTCTGATTAACTAAAGCGTCTTGTCTCGTCGTCGGTCAAGACAGTTCCGTTCATTGTTATCCCTTCAAACTCTATGGTGAACATCCAGTTTGAGAAACGTATTGCATGTGGTTTCCAAAAAAAAAACGGAAATGTAAACAAAACCTTGTAGTTCAGTTATGCGTTGTAGTTCTTGGATGCTTTTAGGTAATAGTGGACAGATGCATATAGGAATAGTTTTGTGGCCAAATATTGAAAACCTTCTTTATCTCGATCTTTAATCTTGAATTGCGATAATTGCTACTAGTAGAACTAATCCAACAGTGGCAGAAGCTACATATATTAACGCGACATTCAAATGCTGCAGCTTTCCGAGAAGCAGCTCTGATCTGTAATGCGGGTCAAATCGAATTCTTACCGAGTCGAACACGGTTCAAATGAGTCCGCCTCTCTCCCTAATTCGTTTCCTTTTGAGAAACGACACACATATGCTCTCATTTTGCGAATCCTGCCCTTGTAGCTTACAATCGTGGGCCCACGAGTCACTCCAAGGTAATTTCTCTTCTAGAACCCTCATATCAGCCATAACACTCTTGTCTTCTGCGCGAATTGTGACGTCACAGCCTTGTAATGCGATCGTTTTGGCCGCGCGCAAAATGGAGACACATTTCGGGTGCCAAATTCGAACGTTGCGACTGGAAAAATATCTCAAGCAAAGGGTTCTACTCAGCAAGACTTAAATATTTAGACTGAGGGAGTCAAAACCTATCATATTTAGGAGAAAAAATTTTTAGGTTATAGGCACTTTAACAACTCATTTGTCCCTATTTGCCTTACCAGCCTATGGTAAGGAAGGAATGATGGAAGTTGTGCAAACTGGCCTTTGGCCAACGATAGTAGCAAACGAACCGGGGGATTTTTCCTTCGCTGAGACACTTTCCTAGCATTCCTACAGCTTGCTTGTAGGCCTGATGAGCTCAGCTCACTTCCCTGTCTATCTGGCATGCCTGAACTGTGCAAGGAGAGAGAAAGACGTGGCAGAAAATGCCGGGTTTCCTTTGGCCGGCTGACCGTTTGCGTTGGCGGTTTGACTGGATTCCCACGATGGAGGGCAAACTGTAGGAAAGCGAGCATCCACCGAGCAAGGTTTGCGCTCGGCGAGGAACTCTGTTTCCCGTTGGAAACAGTTACCTGATTGATCCTGCCAGGAGTCATATGGTTGTCTCAAATTAAAGTTGCTGCAGTTAAAAAGCTCGTAGTTGGATTTCGGGATGGCCCGGCCGATCTCCCGAGCTGTTCTTCTTCGCAAAGACTGTGTGTGCGCTTAACTGAGAGTGCTCAGGATTTGTGATTTGTGATTTGTGCTCGGAAACATAAGCATGGAATAATGGAATAGGACTTTGGTTCTATTTTGTTGGTTTCTGGAACCGAAGTAATGATTAAGGGAGACAGTTGGGGGCATTCGTATTTCGTTGTCAGAGGTGAAATTCTTTTATTTACGAAAGACGAACTACTGCGAAAGCTTTTGCCAAGAATGTTTTCATTAATAAAGAAAGAAAATTAGAGAACAAAGACGATCAGATACCGTCCTAGTTCTAACCATAAACGATGCCAACTAGGGATCAGAGGGTGTTAGTGGATGACCCCTTTGGCACCTTATGGGACGAGACGTATGGTTGCAAGGCTGAAACGTAAAGGAATTGACAGAAGGGCACCACCAGGAGTGGAGCCTGTGGCTTAATTTGACTCAACACGGGGAAACTCACCAGGTCCAGACATAGTGAGGATTGACAGATTGAGAGCACTTTCTTGATTCTATGGGGGTGGTGCATGGCCGTTCGTAGTTGATGGAGTGATTTGTCTGGTCAATTCCCTTAACGAACGAACGTTACGCGAATTCCCGATTCGCGGTTAACTTCTTGGAGGGACTGTTGGTATCCAACCAAAGTCAGAAAGGCAATAACAGGTCTGTGATGCCCTTAGAGCTTGTGGGCCTCACGTGCGCTACACAGACGATGTCAGAGAGTGTCTCCTTCACCGAGAGGTGTGGATAATCTTGTAAACATCGTCGTGCTGAGAATAGATCCATAGAGATCCATGCAATTTTTGATCTTGAACGAAGAATTCCCAGGAAGTGCGAGTCATCAGCTCGCGTTGATTAGGTCCTTGCCGTTTGTACACACCGCCCGTCTCTCCTACCGATTGCAAGTTTAGTCAGGCGTCCTGCCTGACACCGATACTCTGGAAACAGAGCGCCGGATGCCGGGAAGTTGGTCAAACTTGACCATTTGGAGGAAGTAAAGGTTCTGTGCTCGTACTTGTGCATGTCCTTGTGCTGGTGCTTGTGCCTGTATTCGTGCCAGTGCCTAAGCTCGTGCTTGTGCCTAATCTCGTGCTTGTGCTTGTACTAGTGCTTGTGCCTGTACACTTTCTTGTGCGTGTACTCGTGCCTTTGCTTGTACTCGTGCTTGTGCGTATACTGGCGCTGGTGCCTGTACTCGCGCGTGTGGTTGTACTCGTGCTTGTGCCTGTACTTGTGCTCGTGCCTGTACTCTTGCTAGGCGCTTGTACTCGTGCTTGTGCCTGCACTTGTGCTAGTGCTTGTACCTGTGGTTGTACTCGTGCTGGTGCTTGTGCTTGTACATGTGCCTGTACTCGTGCGTGGTGCTTGTACTCGTGCTTGTGCCTGCACCTCGTGCTGGTGCTTGTACATGTGCTTGTACTCGTGCTGGTGCTTGTGCTTGTACTCGTGTTTGTGCCTGCACCTCGTGCTGGTGCTGGTGCTGTTGCATGTGCCTGTACTCGTGCTTGTTGCTTGTGCTTGTGCTTGTACTCGTGCTGGTGCTCGTGCTTGGTGCTTGTACTCGTCCTTGTACTTGTACTCGTGCCTGTACCTATACTTGTGCTTGTGCCTGCACTCGTGCTGTTGCTTGCACCAGTGCTTGTACTCGTGCTGGTGCTCGTGCTTGGTGCTTGTACTCGTCCTTGTATTTGTATTCGTACTTATACTTGTACCTATACTTGTGCTTGTGCTTGCACTCGTTCTGTTGCTTGCACCAGTGCTTGTACTCGTGCTGGTGTTAGTGCCTGTACTCTTGCTTGTGCTTGTACTCGTCCTTGTGCCTGTACTCGTGCTTGTGCTCGTACTTTTGCGTGTGCTTGTGCTCGTACTTTTGCGTGTACTTGTGCTTGTACTATTACTCGTGCTGGTGCTTGTACCTGTACTCGTTCTTGTACTCGTGCTTGTGCCCGCACTATTGCTCGTGCTTGTGCCTGTGCTTGTACTCGCGATGGTTCTTGTGCGTGTACTCATTGCTTGATGTTTGTACTCTTGCTTGTGCCTTCACTCTTGCTGGTGCTTGTACATAATTTTGTATTCGCGATGGTCCTTGCGCCTGTACTCGTGCTTGTGCCTGAGCCCCGTGCTGGTGCTTGTACATGTGCTTGTACTTGTGCTGGTGCGTGTGCCTGTACTTGTGCTTGGTGCCTGTGCTTGTACTCGTCCTGGTGCTGGTGCTTCTACTCGTGCTTGGTGCTTGTACTTGTACTCTTGCTGGTACCTATACTTGCGCTTGTGCCTAGACTAGTGTTGTTGCTTGTACCAGTGCTTGGACTCGTGCTGGTGCTAGTGCCTGTACTCGTGCTTGTGCTCGTCCTTGTGCCTGTACTTGTGCTTGTGCCCGTACTTTTGCGTGTACTCGTGCTTGTACTATTACTCGTGCTGGTGCTTGTACTTGTACTCGTTCCTGTACTTGTGCTTGCGCCTGCACTTGTGCTGGTGCTTGTACCTGTGCTTGCACTCGCAATAGTGCTTGTGCTTGTACTCATTGTTTGACGCTTGTACTCTTGCTTGTGCCTGCACTCGTGTTGGTGCTTGTACCTGTGTTTGTACTTGCGATGGTTCTTGTGCCTGTACTCGTCCTTGGTGCTTGTACTCGTGCTTGTGCCTGCACCTCGTGTTGGTGTTTGTACATGTGATTATACTCGCGATGGTGCGTGTGCCTGTTCTTGTGCTTGGTGCCTGTGCTTGTACTCGTGCTGGTGCTGGTGCTTGTACTCGTTCTTGGTGCTTGTACTTGTACTCGTGCCGGTACCTATACTTGTGCTTGTGCCTACACTAGTGCTGTTGCTTGTACCAGTGCTTGTACTCGTGCTTGCGCCTGCACCTCGTGCTGGTGCTTGTACATGTGCTTGTACCCATGCTGGTGCTTGGATTGCACTCGTGCTTGTGCCTGCACCTCGTGCTGGTGCTTGTACATGTGCTTGTACTCGTGCTGGTGCGTGTGCTTGTACTCGTGCTGGTGCTGGTGCTTGTACTCGTGCCTGGTGCTTCTACTCGTCCTTGCACTTGTAGTTGTGCCTTTACGTATACTTGTGCTTGTGCCTGCACTCGTGCTGTTGCTTGTACCAGTGCTTGTACTCGTCCTCGTACCTGTACTCGTGTTTGTGTTCGTAATTTTGCGTGTACCCGTGCCGGTGCTTGTACTGGTACTCGTTCTTGTACTCATGCTTGTGCCTATACTCGTGCTGGTGCCTGTGCTTGTACTTGTACTTCTGCTTTTTTTGGCCAAGTTAAAAGGGCTCCTCCCTCGTTGAAGGGATTGGTTCATTTTTTAAGTGAGAAAGGCTCCTCCCTCGAATTTGTTGTACGCAATTTCTCGAAGTCAGAAAGGTTCCTCCCTCAAAAAGGTTGTCTAAAACCTTTCTAAGTCACAAGGTGTCCTCCTTCCAAAGGGCTGGCTGAGATTTTCTTAAGTCAGAAAGGCTCCTCCTTTTAAAGGGTTTCCTGAAATTTTTTCTACGTCAGAAAGGCTCTTCCCTCCAAAGGAGGAGCCTTTCTAACTTATAAAAATTTCAGGCAACATTTTAGAAGGAGGAGCCTTTTTGACTTAGAAAAATTTTACTCAATATTTAAGAGGGAGGTGCCTTTTCGACTTAGAAAATTTTGAGCAACCGTTCGGAGGGTGGAGCCTTCTTGACTTAGAAATAATTCACTCAACTTTAAAAAGGAAGCAGCTTTTCTGAGTTAGAAACATTTCAAACAACCTTTGGAGGTAGGGAGCGTTTCTGGCCTAGTACAACTTCACACAACTTTCAAAGGTTTGTACAGTAAGAAAGGCTCCTCCCTCCTAAATGTCGACATTTCCTGCATGCTTATTGTTCAGGTGATTGGTTGATTTGGTTAAATTAGGCTGCCTCACTTTTTCAAAAATACAGTTTGGAATTGGACGGTCTTGGCGTGTTTGATTAAGCTGTGCAATGGGGTTGTCGTTCAACTCTCGCTACTAGCTGGATTGAAGCTCAACGGTCAAAAAAGTCGCTTTGGTTAATTAAAAGGCTTATTATAACTGGCTGTGGTGTTTGTTTTGCACAGGGTTTGTTAGTTCGTGTTAAATTGGTCTTTAAAGTTGGGTAAAATTTCAGCCTCGATATGGGCCTTCACAAGCGCTCCCTCGGGTGAACCGAGAATCCCTTTTTAAAAACTGCAAAAATTTAAAAGATCCGATCAAGCAGATTGTGGTTTTAGCATGGGTACATGAAAGTCTTTCAACACACACGAAATGAGCGAAATCTATTTTTCAAGCCAGATCGACCAGACCGGCCGGGAGACAGCCTCTTCATTTCTATTTGGCTTTTTTCTTTATTCTTTTTTTCATTATTGTATGACAACGTTATTGCAACCAGGTGTAACCAACATATGCTATCAAGGGGCCCCTTGGGCGACGCTCGTGAGATTTGTGAAGGTTACAAGCAAAAACATTTAAGTACATGTAAGGTGATTGAAGAGGTGGTGTTTTGGAGATTCGCACGACGAGAACACCGTGCTCAAGCAAACTATTATTGTAGCGGCAGCATTGCAGAAAATGTCCTGTTGTTTGGGCATTTACAGAATCTAATTTGTAACAGTAAGAAACATTGCTTGTGTTCACTCACAGTAAAGCTGTCAATCCATAATACATGCACTTACAACGTTATCGGTCAAAATCCACAAGTTTGAGAGCAAACTGAAATTCATTTAACAGCTCAGTAGGGCTCGATGGAGCCCAATCCCTTTTATGAACCATCCTTTTATGAATAAATAGAATGTTCAACTTTATGAAACCTTTGCCTAAAGCCAACACCGTTGTCATCGAATGAGTTGCTGTCATATCTTCCACAGTGATCTGCAGCTCAGCTCTGAAAACCGCTAGAAACAATATTCCTTCCACACTATCTTGCACAACAATTCAATCCACACATTTCTGAGAACTCGTATAAATGACAACTCTGATATTTCCTGGCATAGTTTGTCATTTTATTATATTCTTCTTCAATGTTCAACATTAAAAATATAACAGCTCTGAATCTTTCAAACAAAAAGCACACCAAAAATAAACTCCAACATAAATAACTTAAAACAGTTCCACCTAAGGAAGCATAAATCTAAGATCTCAAATAATTGTTACCTTCAAGCTTCAGGCGATGTCACATTGGCATACATCACGTACATACAAAAACGGTATTCACACACTTTGAACATTTTTACCCTACAATTCTTTTTCATCGTCCCAAATAACCAGTCAAACGGTAACCACCTCAATTCTGGCAATTTGTCAGAGTGGCACCACACCAAAAACTTTCAACTTCACACACCCGTGACTACACGGCAGACGAAAAATAAAATTCGAAGTGACCTTTCCAATACAACGACATCCCTTTGGCGCTTAAAATGTTGTTATCGCAAAACCTCTCGTTTTGTAACGTAGCGATTTGTCCATAACAGAGGGTCCCCTATACCACTTTCAAAATTTCAATCACGTAAAAATAATGAGCCCATTCACGCGTCACGAATAATAGCCAACATTCTTTCATGTTCACGCAAAAATCTAGGCCATCACGTTTCACGTAGAAATAAAAAAAAAACAAATTCACGGATTAATATGTTCACATTCTCTAACCTTATTAGACTGTTTCTGCTCTGAAATTGACTCTTCGAGTTTTTTTATGTCAATTTAACACGTCTGACAGGCCTCCTCTGTCCTTTGAGGCATATCTTTGCCACGAGATATCAGTATCTAGAGTCTGCTTTCTGTGGTTCGTCGTTCCATGACTTAGACAAGAACTTGCTCCACACTGTTTCTCTCCACCCAGGTGTATGAAAGGATGCTGGCGAATAAAACGTTGGGGAATAGTCCCAGCGACGGATAGGCAATCATCCTAGTTGTTTCATGCTACAGGAACCGGGTTAAGCTCCGATGGTTGTGAACCACAAGGCTTGTGACGACCTGGTGTTTGCCAAATGTTGAAATGTATGGTGATACAACCAGGCTAACCATGATCAAACAACAAGTGACTGTTTTTGCTTTGATAAGTATAAACTTTTGATTAGAAAAGGCTCCTGTTAATGTTGATGCTTCGCCCAGAACGAGTAGTTTTCAAGAAGGACAAGTCGTTCTCAATTTCTTCGTCGATGTTGACCTCCATATCACTTGAATCGGTTCCATCACTGTATTCATCCAACTGGTTTTCATCCAGGTTAGCTTCCACAGCAGAGGTTTCACCTAACTGGCTTGCATTTAAGTCATCAGCAGAAGGGGTGCCAAATTGTAGCTTTTCTCCGATTGGTTACGTGCGTTCGCACATGTTAAGGGGAAGAATGCCTGCCTTGTACTTGGTGGTTTCCTGTCGAACAGTCCTCTGACGTACACTTTTCCCGTTATCGCGCGCCCATTCCCTCATGTATTCCTGGTTCTCGTCGTTCATCTGAACAGTTGGTAAAGGTGGCAGAAATGGGATGTCCCAGAACCTAATTGAATTGGATGGCAGAGGATAGTGGGACCTCTTGTTGGTGAAATAATGGGCAGCCCACCGAGTTGTCCTTTTGAGGCCCTCTTTCACTGTATTTCCAAATCCTCTGGCACAATCAATGACATGAGCACCTGCTTCATGCTTGTGATGATGGGTAGAATGAAGAGATTCAACTTGCCCGGTCGTACAGCTTTCCAAATCTACTCTGAAATCTCTTTTCAACAGTTGAATGTTGTTATTCAATTTCTGGACACCTTCCGCGACCACTTGAACAGATGAAGCTGTCTTAGATGATATCGTTCCCTCTGAGCCATTGGTTGTGTTCTTCCGAGTAATGTCCTTGACTTCATCAACTGTGCACTTGACGTAGTCAGCAACAGACTTGAGATTTGCTTCATACTGGTCAGCCTGCAGAGGTATCAAGGAACTGTGTTTCTTGTAGATACCGAAAGACCGGTGCATCTTTCCAATTGATTTAAGGAATTCACCTGTACCCTGCAATGCGATGATGAGTGAAACTTCTCCAAGTTGGGAATCGCAAAGAAATAAGTTGCAATCCAACTCTGAACAAAGACCAGATGGCTGCATTAAGCTAGCACATTTTGCATTCCCTTTTCCCGTTCCCTCTTTGCTATTCCCTGCTATAATGGTATTACGCGCAGAAGCGCTGTATTGCTTCACTTGATGTGTCGTGGGGTCAGAAAAGGCTATCCCCTGCTTGAAAGGAGCAATTCCATGCACTTCGCAATGCGATGAGGCTCTGATCACACAAGTGACCACCCTGGAATCGAGGTTTACGTGGAAAAGGCCTCCTTGTGCTCCATCTGATGAAAAGTGGAGGTTCCCATTGGAAGTAGCCATGCTGGTCACTTTGGCTGCATTGTCAGGATAGGCAAATAGCTGAGTAACACTGCCAACAAGACCAACGCCATCCATTTCAATCAAAATCTGGTAAATCTTTCTTTTAGCATTGCTGCTCACAAACAGGATTTCATCTGATCCAGAACACACTGAGTCAAACGAACTGATGACTGTATTTAATTGAAGAACATCCGTTCGTTTCTGCTCAGAACAGTATTTTGGTTTTAAGTTGTCGACTTGTGCTTTCAACATTCCCTGGAGCTCATTCACATTCCCAGTACCTTGGATTCCCCTCTTTGTAAGCTCGGCAATAAGCTCTGCTTTTTTGAGAGACTGAACTTGAATAGCTGCTTTGCTAGTGTGTTCTACCACAACAATGCCATCGGCAGTACACAAAGACAAGACCGTTTGACGCACACAACGATTTGGCGCTGGGAAGCTTTTCCCTCACAAATGTTACACGAACTGGATTATGTAGCTGGAGTTTAACAATTTTACTTTGGTTATTTAAAGGGAAAAAGTCCAACATAAACAAGATTCCACCTGCTGCATTTGAAATCGTCACTGGGTGGGGATAAGCACCAGCCTTGTTATCTTCTGTGAATTTAAATCGCTCTGGTATGAGGGCGTGAACGACTAACTCAACATTTTGAATAGCATGAATGAAACTGTCAGCCGTTAAGTCAAGGATGGGGTGAACTGCTATGCGATCTTTGTTTCTCACTGCTTCACTGTCCTTAAGGAGTTTTCCAAACAACTTTCTGATTTCGGGGTCGCTGTCATCTCGCAGTGTTCTAAGAATAGCTAAATTTGATCTCTGCCCTTTGAGTAAAATATACCAGTTAACAAAGGAACACTTGGGACTCTTTCCTACATAGCTTTCGTCAAATATTTGGGTAGCTTGTAAGGCAAAATAAAAGAAACCAGGTTAATTTTAGTTACATTTTTAGCAAGTTCTCAAAATAATAAAACAAACGGTTACCTCACTAAAGGTGCTAAGTACGTTGGGCGGTATGGCTAACTTCGACTTTTCTTTGTGTATGGGCTCATTTTGGCCCTTGACAATAATTTGTTGCAAGAAGTTGGATAAAATTATGAAAAAAAAATAAAAGTGTAATTTTGGCTCTTTAGGATCGACGCATTACGATCGTGCCCAACGTTAACACTAAAAATAAATATGACGGGGGAAATTGAAAACAGCAAATCTATTTTCTTATATTTTCGTACTAGACGGCTTTTTTTCGCAAAATTTCAAGACAAAATTAAGAAACTATCAGGTTATATGGACTTGGATCCCTGAAGCCAAGTTTTTCGCCGTCATCCCAGGCACGTTTTACACAAATTTGAAACTGCCGGTTCATGATGTTCATGGCATGTCGTGACAGCCAAAATATGAAATATTCCTTTCAAGAAAATATCTAGATCCTTACAGACTTGAAAAACCAAACTTACCTTCACACTATGTATAAACTTAATATAGCCGCTTGAATGATTCTTGAGAGTCTCTTATTGTGCTTTGAAAATCCCTTTGAAAGTGGTCTTGAATGGCCTTGAATGTCTTGAATCACACTGGAGAGCACGCGGGTAGTCATAGACCTGATGCAATTCACAGCTGATAAATGATAAATGGTGTAAAACCGCAGAAATTGATCCCAGCGGAAATTGTCATTTTTTCTGTCATACTGATATACTTGCAACAAAAGGTTAAAAGGCATATAAAAGCGTTAACGGTGTCTGGCATAGATCATCGGTACCAGTAAAGGTGACGTAACATCCTCATGTATGACCTCTTATCTGTTCAGAACCCATTTAAAAGCCTTGTCTGTCAAAGATCATACAGGCGACAAAAGATGACGTAATGTCTTATCAGTTCAAAGCGCACAGCGCTGAAAACAAAGAGGAACATTGACCAGAACACTAAAATAACAAGAAATTAATTCACGCAAAACACGATCATTCACGAATCACGTTTAATTGAACTCTTCGTTCCCCGGTCACGTATAAGTCAAAAATTGCAATCACGTGCACGTGAAAAGTTTTCAAAATTGGGAATTCACGGATCATGAATAAATGAAACCTAAAATCACGTTTCACGGAAAAACAAATAGCCCCAATATCGCTTCACGCAAAAAGTATAGGGTAACCTCATAACAAGTGGATTCAGATGGACACCAGATAAATCGTACTTTCTACATCTAATGCATGCTTTGATTTAACCCCGTAACCTAACCTACACTATCAAAAACTTGTCAGAAATTTAAACACTTGAAATCAACATACTTACATATTCCACGCATTTCAGCTTTAAGAATCTTCACACTTTCTTTGATTGAAACAAGAAATTAATTTGTTAGTACACAGACATAAATATTTTCCATAAAGTATCGAAAATGTTTTAAAAAAACGAAATATATTTTCTCATACAGTTTTCAATTAAGTTAACTGATAACAGATCCAGAGATAAGCCACAAATAGGCAACAATGTTTAGAAAAGGGTTAAAAGTGCTTCATTTTGTGTGATATGGATTTCTGTTATCGATGTTAAAACGCCGAAAAGTGGACAAACCTAGGAGAGATATGTGACTGAACAATTTGATTGCATTTTTCTTTTTGCCATTACCACACAATAAAAACAACATGACGCACACATGAACTAAGAACCACCAAAAATAAAGCGACAATACTTTTATTGTTTGAGTTTATGACCCTAATAAACGATCAACTATTCCTTGACCACTCCCAAAGAGTTGCCATTTTAAAACTTCATATTAAACAACGAAGATATTTGATCATCAAACAAGACACTCCAGATATCAAACTTAACTGGGTTGCACTTGGTTTATATAGAGAGTGGTGGAGCTTCGCTATTGGTAGGAACATGGCAACGTAAAAAACAAGAATAAATTAGTTGAATGAACATGAAACAGCATGAAAGCTCAAATTTACGCACCCGTAATGACTACGTAAAGAAAGGGTATTCACCCTGTTAACGCATCTTTACGGACGTCTTTACATTTCCGTTCAGAAGGTCTTTACGCGTTAGAAACGATAGTGCGTAGAGACGTCTCAGAGAGACCTTAAGCGCTGTCTTTACGGATATCGCAAAAAACACGTAAAGCCTTCTTTTACGATAATTTATGACTTCCGTAAGGTTACCAGAATGGAATTGTTTACGCGTTCTCTAAGCACGCCTTTACGGATATTGTGAAAACCGTGTAAACGCTTTACATCTATGACCTCTGTAAAGTGTTCATTTTCAAACAGTCTTTACGGATGGTAAGACTCGTGAGGGTTATATTTATATTTACAACCACCTCAAACAGAGAAATTTTCGTGTTCTTTAATATCGTAAATATGATTGAATCCACGTCAAAATATGTTCGTTATTTTATTCATCCGACACAGTCATGGGATTTCAAGGCACTGTAGTGAAAAAAAAAAAACATCATATCTTGCGAGCAATTAAAATCACTTCTAGTACAGTACTATACAGTATCTTGTCAATACTTATCGTGATACGTTCTGCCATGAAAGCTGGTTTCACAATGAAGTTTTATTATACAGGGAGAAACTATTAGAAAGCAACCAATGACAATTTCACTTCTTTTATTCACATTAAAGTTTAAAGAAATCTTCATTGGGAGTGTTTTATTTTCCTACATATTCACTGAACTGAGAGACACAAAGAAAAGAGAGTTCTGCCCTGGTTGGTATGAATGTTAAAATGTTTGACCTTAGCAAAAAAAAAAAAGAAACACTTAGGGAAACCAGTACTAGAAGTGATGCTCTTTCCGAGCCCCTGATGACTAGTACCTGTGCCTACAATTCTAATGTACAAGCTATTTTGTTTGGATGCCAATGAATGATGTTGCTTAAGGGCATTGCTACAATGTTAATCCAGGACAGATTCTTAGTCCTGGATATTATTGAAATGTCCATATTAACATGAAACATTGCACAGAATACTTGTCTTTGAGGTTAAAATAAACATATTCAGCAGCTCATGTCTCAAGTTTTTGACAAATGTACAATTGAATGGTACGAGAAGAATCTTTAACCACTTAGCTTGCCTTTGACAGTTTGTGGTTAAGAAGTTGAGTGATGGGAATTTCAGTTTGAAATGTATTTTTCCTTCCCTGTTTTTTCTCTTATTACGTACAGTAGAATGATTTGCAAAACCCTTCAAACTGTAAAAATGCACCATTTAGAGCCACAAGGACCAAACAGAAAACCATTGAAGTGATTCCATTTAACTGAACTCAGAGGTAAATATTCTTCACAATATTGCATGTTAATAGGGATGTTTTGTTATTGCCGTATATCCTGATTAGCCCTGCTAACCAGGCCAGGCCTGGTTAGCAGAGCTGGCTTGATTTGCCGAGATTCTGGCCAGTCTGTTCACAGGGGGCCCACACAAACTACGTCACTTTTAGTAGTTTCAAGATATAATTCCTTGCTCATGTAAATCGGCCCCTATATTTATTTGCAAACCTTTCTCTAACAGTCAAATCTTCAGCAAAGTACTTTTGATGAAGGCAATCCGATTTCAAAAACTAAACAACAAAATGTAACTTCGAATATTTTTCTTAGTTAAAAACTTACAATGTCGGTTCTCTTTGAGTGAACGTGCTCGCAAACAACACTTAAAACCTACATTGTAAGTTACTGCACATCATCTGCATGGAGACTAAAAGAAAGACGGCTTACCTCTGTTTTCTGTATTCCCGTGAATGGGGAGATCCAATCTAGAATAGGACTTACATGTAGCTTAACAAGCCTCATCGAAGCGTGCTTTAAGTTCAAGTTCAAATATCCCGCCAGTTTTATAAATCCACGAATCACGACGATTTTTTGTGGGATCACCAGCGGTTCACAGATCACTAGTATTTTTCAAAAAAAAAACACTATTGCAGAGATCAAGTTGTTTAAACTTTCAAACACAGGAAAAAATAGGCCATGGACAAAACACTGACCCCCAGTTCATGGACTACCCCAATGGACTACCCAAATGGACTACCTCTAAAAAACGGGGTAAAAAAGGGTCTATAGATCACACTCCGTGTTGCGAAACACAACATCCTGCGACAAAATTATACAACTAAGTTGGGCCCAGCGTTACAAACATCAGCAAGGAAATTAACTCATCACGTTGCAGATAATATTTCAGATCCTTTATTGTCACAACTATAACACGAGAGGCTGAAAAAAACTGTATCAAGTTTCTAAACGAGCTAGACTCAACGTACCTAGTGTGCCGAAAGCGGCATAGACACCACATTTAGTCGCTTAACAAACGATCAGAGGTCAAGTTTAACTGAGAACCAAACAGTGCAAGCGAGTCGCAAGAATCCAACGGTTATCAGAAAAAGATCGGTATGACCTCGAGATCAAAGACTTAAAATGCGACGTTTAAGTTGAAATGGCTCAATTCAGTAACTATTTAAAAATCCTCCTAACTAAACCCACTACAAAAATACAAGAAGCAAAATTAGTCGAAGGACCAAGACATGTAAGGCGAAGCATACGAAAACGTGAAGTAGGAGTCCCAACCCCATTTTATAACTGAGGAACTACGATCTCCTTTCTGCTGTGATCCATAGCTTAGGTGTAAGAAAATGTGCGGATCAGCTGCAGAAAATGAAACCACCTCAGTCCTGGTTCAAGTTCCTCAAAAGGGCGATTTAATTTGAGTCTACACTATTTGCGTTCAGCGGTTGTTCATAGAGTATAATTATTTTGAATAATTATTATTCAAAATGGTGGCTAGAGGCCGTGCGGACGAAAATAACAAGTTACGTGCAAAGTAATTATATAAATAGCAGTTCTTTGAATAGTGCTCATTCGAAAAGGTATTTTTTAGGGGTAGTCCATTTTAGGGGTAGTCCGTTTGGGTAGTCCATGGGGTAGTCCATGGACTGGAGGTCAGTGTTTTGTTCATGGCCGGAAAGGATACCCAGTTCCCTAATTGGGACCTTGTTGGGTTTTCTTTTGATACCCAACAAAATCCCAACCTCTGTGAAGGCTGGGAAAGTGAGACTGTTCCCAATGTCATTTTTGTTGGGTATTACTGATTCCCAA
This sequence comes from Siderastrea siderea, assembly GCA_964030785.1. Taxonomy (NCBI): domain Eukaryota; kingdom Metazoa; phylum Cnidaria; class Anthozoa; order Scleractinia; family Rhizangiidae; genus Siderastrea; species Siderastrea siderea. The sequence goes on along the minus strand of OZ034976.1, from coordinate 13,513,673 downwards.
TGTTGGAAATTTGTACAGTTCCCAAATTGGGTTTTGATGTTTTATTTGTGGGAATTCATTGGGAATTCATTGGAAAATTCCCAACCTATTTTCAACAATTTCCCAACGTTGGAATAAAACAAAAGTGAAACTGTTCCCAGTTTCACTTATTGGGCATCTTGGAGTCCGAAGATTGGAAATTTAGGCAGATCCCAGATTGGGTTTTAATATTTCTTAGTGGAACTTTGCTGGGAAATCTGTGAAAATTCCCATACTATTTTCAGCTGAATTTCCCATTGTTAGGATGAAAAAAGAAGGCTGGAATTTCCAGTGCATTTCTGTTGCATGCCATGTCCAGTTTAAAATAAAAATGCAGAGCAAATGGAATGTGAATCTTAGACAAAATTTTGGATTTATTAACTGAGTTGGTAAGGTAAATTGGCCACCGTAAAGAGATTGAAAGCTGACGTTTCGAACCTTGCTTGAATGTGAATCTTAATTTAATTCAATCAAAGAAATTGTTCTCAAATTACAGCTCATAAACACCATATATCTAACTAATACCACTGTGACTGAGAAGACACAAGTGCTGGTAACACCTCAACCAAAATCACTTTACACTAGTATTACAATGAACACAAGCATATTTTTAAGGTTTGTAGAGATTCTCCTTATAACATTTAAGTATTTTGATACAGCTGGACTTTTCCACGCCAACTGTTTTCCCAGATTAAAAGGAACAAGTGAAAATAAACTCACATTGCAAGAAAAATTTATTTACCAAATGTCGGACACAAACAAAGGTCTCACCAACAATCAAAGCCTTGTTGTGGTATTTATAAAATCCCAGACTTCTCCCTCTGGAATTTACCATGTCTTCCACACTCTTATAATTACCAGATTGATCTGGACACTCAGGAGTTGCCCTTCACTTGTAAGATGTGTAGACTCTGTACAAACCCTGAATCAACAGTGACTTTTGCCAAAACAATACTTAAATCAAAACACTTATACTTTTATTTAGTACATATAAAATCAAATAATTCCAATGTCAAATACCTTGAAATTCACAATAACATGAAAAATATTCAGGATGAAACAATTAAAGGACAGCATTAAAATATATTTCCACACAGAGCAAGAAATACGTTTGAAGGTTCTGTTCATCTCAAGGCAATAAAAGTTCTTACTTGACTTTATTTGGCTTGATTAAAGCCACCTATTGATGCCACATTTAAAGGATCAGACTGGGCACCAGGTCTTGGAGTAACTTTGTAATAATGAACTTCAATATTAGTTTCCTTGCTCCATAGGGAAAAATGTGTTCCTGTCAACATGGATGAGACTGTCCTAGTTCAAGCAGCCAGTATTTAATAAAGGTTAAGGTCAAAATGGTGTGAATTGAATCAAATTACAGTACCGGCTAAAACAGTTACCACATATTACGAAACACAACAGTATGGAAACCTCAGGTTACCTTAACTTCACCAAAATTTTGAAATTTAGAGAAAAAGTCCGTTTTTATGAGGGGTCTACACTAATCTCTTCAATCATTCATTATCCAAGAGAATTAGGGACAAATTGTTAACGTACAAGTGCAAAAGTGAAGATAATTATCCTGCTTTGTACTACAACTGATAGCAAATGTTACTTGACAGGGTAGCACAGATTTTTGAAGAAAAGCAATCAAGAATAGAAGATTTCCTTCAAATTTTTTTTGTCATTGCTAGTTTTGTTCTTGCCGCTTTTTCATATCAAGTGTAATCAGATGCACAAAACAAGGTATTGCAAAATTGGGCTACAAAAAAGCTGCACTGTGGGTAAGACTTTTTTGAACACTCAGTTGCTTTCCATACTTTTTCATGTCAGAAAAACTTGTTTGAACATGTCTTTCTCTTTCCAGATTTCAAGAATCTGTGCATAACCCTCACGTAAACCGAAATAAAAAATCTTACGTACATGGAGTTAATTTGTGGTGAATGTAAATTTAACCTCAGTAAGTGTTCCATAAGCATGTCTGTTTCTTTTTCTAAGTATGATGCTGCTTGACATGCATAACCAAAAACAAAAGTAGTTCCACTTCTTATCTCAGGATGAGAGTGGATGTCTACTACCAGTAATTTACCAGTTCCTTTACTGACAATCAATAAAGACTTAAGGCTGCAACCAAAGACAGCTGCATTTTTCTCTGTCCTGCTTGAAAACTTATCAAGGTGAAATTGCAGTGTACATGAAAAGAGTTCTGTGAAAGCTGACAATCAAAGCGGTAATGGTTCAGAGGTTGAAATAGTTTCTTCGCAATCATATCTGTTTAAAATGTATCATAGAGGTGATTGCCTTCTACTATTGCATTAGCTACAGCATGATACCATGCATTAGGTAGACTTCTCTGTGGAAAAGGCAATTGGGATGATCCGGAAAATGATCTAGCCAACAAAACGGCGATAATAGTGCAAGACCTGCTCCCATTTCTCCCACCTAGTCTCCCTTGGATGTCCAAACAGAAACTAAAAACACTTGAATTGCAGGGATTAATAGTGATTATTAAATGGCTACTTAAAGTGGATTTGGCTTAACCAAATTATTTTTGAACTTATAAGTCAAAAGTACAAACAGTGTTACCCCTGTCCTGCTTGGGTAGAGACAGGTCTTTCAAGTATTGTCTTATATCTTTGTCTGGACGGATTTGCACATCTTCAATTTGCAAATTTGCTAGATTTTGTGAACTCATCACAATATATCCACGGTCAATCAAAGCTTTAGCAAGCCTTTTGGTGACAGTAGGCTTGGAATGACCCCTCACTCCTGCAACTTTAGGAAATCTGCAAGCGGGTAAAATCTGTTAATGAAGCTTGACATCCCTAGCTTTTCTCTCATCAAAGATAGACATCAGTATTACTTCTGCACTTTTGAGAGTTAATTAATTGTTTTTCAGAAATTTCAAAAATGAAATAAATGGTTCTGTGAATAGAGAGAGTGGAAGTGATTTATAGATACTGTACTACCCCAGCAGTACACGAAGACTACACTAAGAACTACTGAAATGAATTTATTATGGATTTCCCAACCATTTCCTTACAAATCAAGTCTAGTCAGGTGATTTAATGCATGCATGATGCTATTATTCTTAATCACCTTCATCTTCTGGAGCACTTGGGCTTGACTGGCTTGTTGATTTCTGTGGCATCTGTGTTTTCATCCTCATCACGATTATGTGTTAAAGTTCTCTTTTCTTTTTCTGAGAGCATGGAGGTTCATTTTCATTATCACTTGGATCCCTCCTTTTCCCCTGTAAAAAAAAATTGTTTGGGATACCAGAATCAAACAGTGATTTTAGAACAAATTTTACGTGAATAAAATGTGAATTCTACGTCTAATCAGGATCACGATTACAAACTCCCAGCCATGAAATCAGCAAGGGATAGATTGTATGGAGTGAGAGAGAGGGAGATGTTTCATATCTTACTTCATAACTGCCCGTACGAAAATTTACAGCCAGACACGGCAAAAATCCAGCCTGATTCTGGCCAGAAAGCCTTTTTCGCGGCGAGAATGGAATGGAACAAAGCGAGACACGAAATTTGTCTCGTTTTAAAACGAGAACAAGACATTTGTCTTGCTACTGTCCGAGCGGGAATTTGGCTAGATTTGAACGTGATGACAGGGCGAGACAGAACTTATCATAATTAAAAAGCTACGTAAAACTCAAAGACACATTTGTTGGGCTGTATTATGGGCGAGAATGCGGCCAGAATCAACTAGACAAAGATAAAAAGAAATTTGTTAATTACCTGGTCTGACTGCTTCCCGTACGAAAATGTCTGGCTTGACAAAGCCTTTTTCAGGCCTAACTCTAGCCTGAATTCGTGAACTGAGACCTTAAACAAACGTAACAAAAGCCTAACATCTAATTTGTTTTTTTTTAACGAAGTCGAACCTTAAATTAATTAGGATTTATTACGTTTAAACTTAGGCTTAACATAAATCAGTGATCGGTTCCGGCAATTCTACTTTTCAAGAATTAATGAAATACAATATGCCATAAGTATCAGCTTCTTGATTTGGGTCTTTACACGCAAAACGAAAAATGTCACCATTTTTTCTCATAAATGGCGGGGAGTTTTTGTGATTTGTCTCTGATATTAGTCACATCAAAGTTCCCAACTTATTGTTTTGATTCGCGAATCGCCAAAAAGTCAAAGCGAGAAATTTCTCAAGATTTTCAGCTTTTTGCCTTTTTCGTTAAAATCGAAAACAGTCAAGTTTTTCCCCACTTTTTCTTTTCAGTCCTCTTGATTGGCAGCTGTCAAAAATGGCGCGAAACCCGGACCAACGGCGGCGTTCAGTTACATTCATTCTGCACCCTTTTAAGATGGCGAATTTAGATGTGTATGTTATCAAAAGTAACGACGGCCATGGAAGAAAAGGTTCTGAGGCTTAAACCTTCCACTCTAGACCTTAGTACAGCAAACCTAGCGATGATTTCTAAACTTGTTGTAAATCAAAGTATGTACATATACTGTGAGGAAGAATTAGGCGTAATAAGTCTACTAACTGACTCTGGAGTTTCCAACGTTGAAGACCAAGACAACGGGGAAAAAATAAGGTCGAGCTCCAGGAGCTCAGTAGAATTGCCTGTGCAGTCTACAGCGCTGACAATTCCTCTGTCATACCAGAGGTCACGGGGCAAGAATTTTTGATATCTTTCTTCCCTTCAGTTTGAACACATTGCTACGAACATAGCAATTCGTTAATTCTCGCCCATAAGTTGGTCCAACACAAAATTTAGACGAATTTGCTTCGAATAATGCGTTAGGACGCAATGACGAGTGAAAAGCGGGAGGCTTATGCTTTCCTTGCTCACTCATTCTTGAATGATGGCATCAGTATCTCCGTTTCCGCCATTTTTCCTTTTCTATGTTTCAAACAAAACAAGCGCTATTTTCTGTCAGAGAAGTCTCTTCTTTTTTCCGGGAAGTTTTGCGTGAATAAATCACTGATCTCCTTATATGTTCTGCTTGCTTTTTCTTGACTCCGTATAACGTAAATGTTTAATATACTTCACAATGAAACAAGGCGCCAAATTCAAACATGGCAGATCACTACCAGGTCACGAGACCAAAAGCAGCGTGAAATGTGAAATGCCATAGCGACTGCTGACAGGGTTCAATCAAGAGGACCGAAGAGAGAAAGCAGAAAAAAACTTCAATTTATTTCGATTTTCAAGAAAAAGGTGAAATCTCGAGAAGTTTCTTGTTATGACTTTTTCGCAATTAGTGAATCGAAACAAAAAGTTGGGAAAGTCGACGAAGCAATTTCGGAGACAAGTCCCCAAAATACCCTACCATGTTTTAGACAAAATTGGTACTTATTTCAGTGTTAACAATGGCGAGAGAAATCGACGAAAAAGGTATGATTTTTTTTTTTTGCGTGTAAACCGCAAACCAAGAAGCTGATTTTATGGCATTTTGTGTCTTCTCAATCCAGGTTTGCTTGAAAAGTAGAATTGCCGGGACCGATCACTGATTAAAACTCACCACGATTTAAGCTCAGCAGTTATCGGACTGATCCGGAACGATTCAGTCTTACTGGTTTCGTACTATGGTCCGTTTTTGTGCCAAAGGCTATCCGTTATATGTGTGAGTTTTATTTTGTGACAATGCACTGAAAAAATATTTTCCAAGTACAAAATTCTGAACAGATTCGGCCAATAAAGCACCATTACTCCAGATTTCGTGACAGGCATGCGTCCGATTTTATCGCAAAGTTCCCTTGGGACAGCTGAGGCGTTGATGTAATTGGCCAACTTTTGTGAAACAATTGTTTCTTATTATCCTGCCCGATCGCATTACAAAATTGACCTGAAAACATTCTCGACCGTTGGTAATTTGACTTACAACGTATATAAACGTAGAAAAGCGCGGACAGTTTAAGCGTGAAGTACTTATGCAGTTTGGAAAACGATTTTAATGTTTTGCTTTCCTGGAGCGAAGTTCTGACGCCGTTTTGTAACTCACTGCTCTGTCGGATTGGCTCCGAAGGATAATGTTCGCAACTGTAAATTTAGGTTCTTTGATCTGCTGCAAATTGAAGTGACTCTCGAATGGTATTTAAGTCCATTTTTCCACGAGGGAAAGAATATGGAAGAACTGTCCACAAATACTGAGGTGAGCAAAGTGTGCTAGAAAATTATAATTATCAGTGGCACGCGATTATCTACATTTACTGCCGAGCTCGACCTTGATCATGAGAAATAAATTGTAGTTTCCTTCGAGCTCCGTACCGTAAAAATTATCAAGTCCATGTTAACCTTTGTCTAAAGGTTAAGTGAAATATTTCTAAGTCAAAAAGGCTACTCCTTTAGAGGGAGTAGCCTTTCTGACAGAAATATTTCAGGCAACCTTTTGGAAGAAGGAGCCTTTCTGACTTAGAAAAAATTCTAGCCAACCTTTTGAAAGGAGGAGCCTTTCTGACTTAGAAAAAATTTCAGCCAACCTTTTGGAAGGAAGGAGCCTTTTTGATTTAGAAAAATTTCAAGCCAACCATCAGGAGTGAGGAGCCTTTTTAACTTGGCCAAAAAAGATATGTGCTACTAATCTTAGAACAAAGGCTTAATCTCAGAAGATCGTAGCAACAAGGCTACTCTACAACTTACAATACCCCGTTCTTTATTGAAGTCGTCTGCAAAGGATTTGTCTCCAGAAACGTTAGAGTTTGCTATCGGCAGTGCCTTGGAGGCTTTTGTCCCCCTTGGCACCTTGGGACCCATCTACGTATCAGTAGCACATTTATTTTCAGACTGCACAAAGTTTGATATAAATGAAACAAAGGCGGGGCTGACCGAACGCCGAGTCAACTACGGACGACCATTTAACGGCACTTCAGGCCGACCCGTAAAAGGTTGAGTACGATTCACACGGTAGGCAACGTTAAAGTTAACCTTGGACACGTATCGGTATTGATCCTTCCGCAGGTTGACCTACGGAAACCTTGATACGACTTTTACTTGCTCTAATTGATAAGTTTGACCAACTTCCCGGCATCCGACGCTCCGTTGCCAGAGTATCGGCACCAATCAATCATTCAATCGGTAGTGGCGACGGGCGGTGTGTACAAAGGGCAGGGACGTAATCAGCGCGAGCTGATGACTCGCGCTTACTAGGAATTCCTCGTTGAAGCTCAAAAATTGCAATGATCTATCCCAGCACGACGATGTTTAAAAGATTACCCACATCTCTAGGTGAAGGAAGAACTGTCTGACATCGTCAGTGCAGCGCGCGTGCGGGCCAGAACATCTAAGGGCATCACAGACCTGTTATCGCCTTCCTGACTTTGGTTGGATACCAACAGTCCCTCTAAGAAGTTAACCGCGAATGGGGAATCGCGTAACTATTTAGCAGGTTAATGTCTTGTTCGTTAACGGAATTAACCAGACAAATCACTCCACTAACTAAGAACGGCCATGTACCACCACCCATAGAATCAAGAAAGAGCTATCAAACTGTCAATCCTCGCTATGTCTGGACCTGGTGAGTTTCCCCGTGTTGAGTGAAATTAACCCGCAGACTCCACTCCTGGTGGTGCCCTTCCGTCAATTCCTTTAAGTTTCAGCTTTGCAACCGTACTTCCCTCGGACCCAAAAACTTTGGTTTCCCATAAGGTGCCAAAGGGGTCATCCAATAACACCCTCTGATCCTTAGTTGGCATCGTTTATGGTTAGGACTAGGAGGTTATCTGATCGTCTTCGATCCTCTAACTTTCGTTCTTGATTAATTAAAACATTCTTGGCAAATGCTTTCGCAGCAGTTCGTCTTTCGTAAATCCAAGAATTTCACCTCTGACAACGAAATACGAATGCCCCCAACTGCCTCTCTTAATCATTACTTCGGTTCCAGAAACCAACAAAATAGAACCAAATTCCTATTCCCTTATTCCATGCTTACGTATCCAGGTGCTGGCTTGCTTTAAACACTATTTTTTTTTCAAAGTAAACGTCACAGATCCTGAGCACACTCAGTTAAGAGCACATAGACTCTTTTCGAGGAAGAACAGCTCGGCCAGCTTTTCAACTGCAACAACTTTAATATACGCTATTGGAGCTGGAATTACCGCGCGTGCTGGTACCAGACTTGTCTTGCAACGGGTCCTCGTGAAAGGATTTAAGTTGTACTCACTCCAATTACGAGACTTGAAAAAGCCCTGTATTGTTATTTTTTGTCACTACCTCCCTGAGTCAGTATTGGGTAATTTGCGCGCCTGCTGTCTTCCTTGGATGTGGTAGCCGTTTCTCAGGCTCCCTCTAGACCCAAGATTGCCTCCTTCGCTACGATTATGGTTAAAACGCCATCTCGTGCCTCTACCATTTATCCCAATCTAACTTTAACTTGGTCAATGGAGTCTTTGCAAAACTTCTATCATTGTTATTTTGCCGCTCATGGTTGCTCTCACCCGTTAATTTTGGCGTCAAACGCTAACGTTTGTGCCCCTTTGCTAAACTGTCTAGCATGATGAAGAGGGGTATATCATTACCTCGTTCGTTTCATTTACGGTTAAAACGTCATCTATTGCCTCATATGATTGCCCTCACTCGTTAATTTTGGCGTTAAACGCCAAAGTTTGCCTCCAAAATGCCTCCTGAGATCAATAAAACCTGATCTCATCACGCGATGACTTCCCCGTTCGCTAAGTTTAGCTTTAAACGCCATGTTTCGCTTCTACCATTTGGTTTCAATATGCCTCTATCTGGGGTTTGCGTCACTTTGCTAAACTGTCCAGCATGGTGAACAGGGATGTATCATTGCCTCGTTCGTTTCGTTTACGGTTAAAACGTCATCTATTGCCTCAAATGATTGCCCTCACTAATTAATTTTGGCGTCAAACGCTAACATTTACCTCCAAAATGCCTCCTGAGATCAATAAAACGTGATCTCATCACGCCATGACTTCCCCGTTCGTTAACTTTAGCTTCAAACGCCATGTTTTGCTTCTACCATGTGGTCTCAATATGCGTCTATCTTGGGTTTGCGCCCCTTTGCTAAACTGTCCAGCATGGTGAACAGGGATAAATGATTGCCTCGTTCGTTTCGTTTACGGTTGCAACGCCATCTATTGCCTCACACGATTGCCCTCACTCGTTACTTTTGGCGTTAAACGCTAACGTTGGCCTCCAAATCGCTTCCTGAGATCAATAAAACCTGATATCATCACGCCATGACTTCCTCGTTTGTTAAGTTTAGGTTCAAACACCATGTTTTACCTCTACTGTTTCGTCTGAATATGCCTCTAACTTGGCTTTGGTCTTTTTTGCTAGACTGTCCAGCATGGTGAACAGGGAAATATGATTGCCTCGTTTGTTGGCCTCAATATGCCTATACCTTGGCCGCTTTGGAACAGCTACCCTAAATCATTCCTTGCAACCAAAGGGCTGGCAAGGCAAATAGGAACACGTGGTTGTCTCGTTCGATTCAGTAAGCGTTAAACGTTTTGGCCAGTACCAATAGGCTACTATCTTTGTATAATTAGGCACATGGGCTCTGCACTACTGCCTCTTCTACTACTAGAAAAGTGCCTCGGCGAAGAAAAAATCCTCCGGTTCGTTTGCTACTATCGTTGGCCAAAGGCCATTGTGCAGAACTTCCATCATTTTTTCCTTACCATGGGCTGGTAAGGCATATAGGGACACATGATTCGTTATGTTTAGCGTCAAACGCCAACTTTTGCCTCCTTCTGCCTCCCAAAAGCCTCTAGAGATCAATAAATCCTGATCTCAACCGGCAAACACTAGAAAACAGAGCTTACAGACGGACCCACTTCGATTCACCCTTGGAAGCCTGCCTCCTTACTACACCGTTAAAACGCCCTTGGGTCATTCGAGACGGCAGGTGTTAGAAAATTTTTCACATATTTTGCTGTAACGTACTAAGTGCCCAGCACGTTTGGAAAGTCACCAGATCTTCATCTTCATCGTTTGCACAACCTTCGCTGGCCTTTTTTCTGCTACAATATTAGATTTGGAAAGTTCGGGAATAGTAAAGTAAGGTTTTGGCGTCGAAGTTCTTACATTTAGAGCTTATCATGGTAAATTTTGACATTCCTCGAACAAGGTAAAATGGCCGATTTTTCTCTTCGTCTAGTAGGTCGGTAGTTTTTGTCTAACACGGCTTTCAGCTAGTGGTGCTTGGCGTAAAATTATAATAAATCAAAAGCTTAGAAATTTTCCAATATGGGAAACATAATGCACCAGTATGCACCAGTCGATCTACGCCGTTTCGACTAAACGAAAATGTCCCTTTTTTGAGTGTTAACCGTCTGTACTTTTGAAGTTTCATGCGTCGAGTTAAGCACTTTCATTTCACGATCTTCCACTGTTTTTGGGAGTTATATAGTTTCCTTCAAAATGATTTAATTATGTGTTCTTTGGGACTAGGAGAATCCAATTTAGAAGAATAAGTTCCCGTAGATGATCAAGATGGACGTCAAAAGAGCACTGGTTTACTGAAGAAGCCAGCGAATTATTTGTTTGTACTGTACTGATTCTCATGTCACAGTTGAATTATAGTACCTTTAGAACACCCAAAATAACTTTTCAGTCTTTTCCAGTTTATTTAGGGGACTGGGAAGATAACAAACTGCTATTTCTGCTGTGTGAATTGCTTCTACCCGAGTGGGCCTATATAGCCTGTTCCAGGCTCTAGCATGATAAATGGGTTTACTGATGTCCATAATTGGCATCATTAGAGCTTCATACTATCATTTTGATTACCCATGCACTGAAGGTCACTTTGAAATGTTTTATTGCATCTGTTGTAACTAAAAAGTGATTCCACAACAACTCATTAGTGGAGACTTCATGCACAGCAAATCGCCTGTTGTGGAAAGGTGAGAAGTTCAATAAATGGTTCGAAACTTAATGAGGTTCAAATGGGTTTTATTCATTATTTTGCAAGTGGTTAGCCTGCATCACTGAAGAGCAAAACCCTGGTGTTTAGTTTGTCTCTGACACAGGCTTCAAGCTGTTTGACCAAAAGTATTTCATTTAATTTGTCGAGCTTGGTAAAAATAAGACCTGCCTCCTACTCATTTGATGTCAACTTTTCAAGTCTGTATTCCAGCCTAGTGTCCCATCAGGCGGGAGCTTATACCAGTTTCAATAGCTTGAAGAGACTAGAAGTATTATCTTCCCCCCTCTCCCTGGATGGGATGTTAGTCTATCGCAGGGTTACACCACATCAGTAAACTTGCCAGTGCCCATTTACACACCTGGGTGGAGAGAGGCACTATGAGAGTAAAGTGTCTTGTCTAAGAACACAACACAATTACCCCAATTACCCTGGCCATGGTTTGAAGCCGGACTGCTCAATTTCAGAGTCCAGCACACTAACCATTAGTCAACCATGCCGCCCTCAAATTATCAAGACACTATGGAAATATTATTATTGTTATGAAATGACATACATGTAGTGTTTCTTTCACAGTGTTTTATTTATACAAATTCAGCAACCTTAAGGAAAGATATTTAAATGTATCTGAATAGGTTGTCACTTGATGTGTTGCTTTATCTAGTTGGTTTATTCTTGATTACGAAGCTTCCCTTGGAGAAACAAAATTCTGTCTCCAAAGTTATCCTCCAGACCTATGCATTTTATATTCAGCTGCTGTTGCAGTGTAATATCTCTGAATAAAGAACAAAAAATAACTTGATTATAAACCAGTTCTGTAATAAGTGAAGTACCAGTAATAAAGCGAAGTAAACTATCACGGTCTGTGTACACACAACAGTAGCAGGAGGAGGGCTTCCAGTGCGATTTTCACAAAAGTTAAAGTATGAGCTGTTTTGCAAATAACTGTGGTTGGTTCAAAATCACACCGGCTAGGTCAGACATAAACACTGGTTGACAGCATGGTAGACAAATACCTTCAACAATTTTAAGTATCCAGCAATTATTTAAAATTGTGAAAAAAGACTGCACTTGGCCTACACCATTGCAGCTCAGCAGCCCTGGAAGCTAGTCCATCACTGATTACCTCTTACATTACATTAGGTTGCCCTAGTATAGCTGAGAGAGTCACTTGTGAGATTATAAGTGTCTTGCTCGATAACACAAAACACCCCCAGTCATCCTTCGAACCAGATCCAGAGGAGCTTATTTCCCTAATGGCAGCTGGTAATCAAGCCTACATTGCAAGGTATGTAGTATAGCCAGATTAAAAGTGCTAATAAATAAAACTCAGCTGATAGGTTTGCTGTTTAGACTACCACTGATTTACTTCACCCCAGTAGACAAATATTTTTAATTTGCCTTAGTGATATGTTTTTGGATCAAAATCAAACCCGAACAATAATATCAAACTAATTTACAACAACACAGCATTTTTTTATAAATCTAACTAAATAACTGTAAACTGAAATCGTAGTTTGTTGCAGGAAGTATCTTTGTTGAACATTTGAAGTGTCGTAAAACCAGAACTTTCTTCGATGTTGCTAGATACTGTCATTATGAGAGAAAAAAAAAATAACATTTGAAAGATATAATTCCTCGAATACTTTGCGAAATCAAGAATTAGAAATTAGAAACAAAAGCTAAGCAATTACGAAGATTGCTAGCTTTAATGTTTAGTCTAAGTAATACAAAATAAATCAGGACACGTATCATAACATCAACATGTGAAAAATATGTTTCCCTTGTTTCAATTCAAGATACAATATACTTATTCGTAGTGGTTAATGAAGCTAAAGGGCAGCCCTCTTGCGAACATTAATTACATCATTAAATTTAAGCTTACATCCTACATCGTGTTTAAATATAGGTTTCTTATCTAAATATTTATGTTTACAATCATGATTCTTACCTCGGGCTTAAATGCATGCAAGTCCCGTCGAGGCGTCGCGACACAGAAAACCGATATTTTAAACTCCACGCACTGAAGTCTGAGGAAATCTTTGATTCCTAAGATCGACAACATGTCAAAACTAGGATATCCATCGCAAAAATCACAAAAGCTGCGATATTTTGAACGGAAAGAAGTAATTTTGGCGTTCACAAGAGATCCTCACGCGATGGCCGCCATGAGCAAATGATGCGAAACCGAAACAAATACCAGCGTGCATTGCGGTCGTAGCACGCAATGCACGTAACTGCACAGTAGCCTGCAGAGCAGGCGTATTTTGCTGGGCGAGCGATGAATATCCTGGGCGAGCGGAGCGGAGCGATAAATAATCCGATATGCCGCCATCTTGAATAATGAAACTGACAGAGGGTTGGGGCGAGGCAAAAAATTATTCCAAGGGAGAGGACGATGGGTTTAAAATGGAGGAGGGGGAGGGGGAGGGGGAGGGGAGGGGAAAAATACGCCTGCACGCAGCCGTTGTTCGTTTGCTGAACCCGTTCACTGAATGGACGGGGGCTCTGATTGGTGCGGTTGGTTGCATATTGATTGCTACCTGCCAATCAAAAGCACATATTTCTCCCGGTCCTCCGCGGGAAGAATTCACTCTGATTCATTGAAAGGAGGAAATATGGTGGATTTGCAAAGTCTCGATCTTGCCCTCGAAGAAGCTCTTTCATCTCTATCTGGACTGGGATTATCGCTTGAATTGCGATCAGAACAGAAGCAAGCTGTTATGACGCTATTGTCGAGTCGAGATTTATTGGCAATTCTTCCAACAGGCTTTGGAAAAAGCCTTATCTTTCAGCTGTTGGTTCGAGTCAAGGAAATTTTGTCGAGTAAACCTGCATGTGTGATCGTTGTTTGCCCGCTGAAAAGTATTGTGCAAGATCAGTTATCCGAAGCATCCTCGATGGGTTTAACTGCTACATCGCTTCCGGACGCCAGTTTAGAAGACGTAGAGAACGGCAAGTACCAACTCATCTTTGCGTCTGCAGAGGAAATTTTGGAAAAGCCGTTTCTCGGTCGGCTCAAAAAGAGCAGCACACCTTTGCACCAGAACCTTGCTGCCCTAATCGTTGACGAATCTCACACTGTGGAAACATGGACGGGTCAAAGGTTTGTTTTTCTTCTCTTTTTTCACAATCTTTTAAGAACCAGATCCCGTAACATCTACGATTTTTGCTACAAACACGAGGAGTCTAACACAAGTTTGGATTATTAATTCTCTTCAACAGGTCAACAACAAAGAAAACCAAACAAACCGGCACCGTTGCTTTCCGTGAATCGTTCGGAAAGCTAGGAGAACTACGATCTTTTTGCAAACAAGGTAACGAATTTGAGTATTTTTCTTCGTCACATATTTAGCAAAGAATACATTTAAGCTTACCATATCATTAATGTCTTCTTTAAATTATTACCAGCCGGAACATGCTTAATATATAGCGAGCTTTTTCTGTTGTCTTAGTGCAGGTTCTCCAGCTCACAATATTTTATTGCAAAATTTTGGATTATTTAATTGTTGTTCTTGAATTCTCTCAAAAGTGCGATGCTGAGATGTCTTGATTCCCATATTTTCAACATGTATCTTTAACGTTCAAATTATATGTTTCAATAAATGTTTTTTGTGGTGACTGTCAAAATCAGGGATATGTAGTTTCCATTTGATTGGCACATTTTTACAGAAGTATCAAACATACTCAGAACTGACTTGTATGCAACCAGTTTGGATTTGGTAGCTCAGGTTGTCAGAGTGATGAACTGCCATTTAATGAGAACATATGATACTGTTTCAACAAGGAACTTAAATAATGTCTGTTTTAACCCCAAGGCACACCTGTTGGGGCTCTAACTGGTACTGCTGATGCTGCAACACAGGAAACTATCAAGAAAGTGCTCTGCTTACGGGCGGATGTCACCAAAATATATGTGAGTCCAAACCGTTTGGACTTGAGATTTTGCATTAAAAAGGTCAAGAAAGATGTGCAGCTGAAGGAGCTTAAATGGCTGGTGGATTTAATACAAGAGCAAAAGAGCAATTGTCCAAAGACAATAGTGTTTTGTAATATTATGAATGAGATCGCACTTGTTGTGAACTATTTAATTTGTGAACTAGGAAAGGATGTTTTCTTGCCTGATTGTTCGGCAAAGCAAGATAATTGCTTAATTGGAATATTTCATTCGAATTCATGGCAGAGCAGTAAGGATAGAGTGTTAAAGGAGTTTAAGACAGCTGAAGGAGTGAAACGTGTCCTTATAGCAACAGCTGCCCTATGTATGGGGGTGAATTTCCCTGATGTCAGATTTGTAATTAACTGGGGACCAGCAAGGTCTATTCTTGACCAACACCAGGAGGCTGGAAGAGCTGGGAGGGATGGAGAGAAATCCCACATTATTGTTCTGTATCATGGACAACAAGCTGGACATTGTGAGCAAGAGGTAAAAGACTTTGTAAACGCTAAAGGCTGTCTTCGTGTTGCGGCATACAATTCTTTGGATGCAACAGTTAAACCTGTGGAACCTTTGCATGACTGTTGCATTCATTGCACAAAGATCTGCAAGTGTGCTGGTACAGCTTGCAATGCAGCTGTTTTGCCATTTGAGGCTACCATGCAACGAGATGATGAAAGTGCTACAGGTACTAATGCTAAGAAGAGGAATGTAACAGAGGATGATCGTGACACACTGAAGGAAGCACTACATGAGGTTCTGGCTGACATGAGTCATGAAGGGCTATCGCTGAATCAAAGTTCGAGTCATGGCTTTTCAAAAGAGCTATTGAGGATATTGTCAAAAATTGTCAACAAATGTTTACTGTCGAAGACCTGCTGAACAATTTTCCTGTCTTTTCCTTATCAAATGCTCTGAGAGTGTTGGAAGTTGTTCAAGAAGTGTTCATGGACATACCAAACTTTGAGGAAACATTAGCTCTGTACAACTTCCACTCTAATTTACAAAGGGAGTCAAGTGTTAGTAAGTGGTTTGATTTTAATTGCCTTGAGTTGGGTATTGATAGTGACAGTGATCATGAACTGTTAGAACTTTAAAGAGTTTCATTTCCTGTTGAAATTACAATTAAATGTGTTTCTTACATCACCATTTCTGATTTTTACAGCCATTTTTTGTCACATTTGGAGATAATTATTTTTTTCCCATGACCATCAAGCCAGCAGTTGCATGTTGGTAAATTTTTGGCTTCCAAATGCTTTATCTGTTAATGAGGAACTTTGGAAATGGTAATGGCAAAGGCAGCTTTTGATAGGAGCAGTTTATATTTTCAAAGTGACACCTAAGCATAGCATTAATTATCATAGCAGAGGCCAGATCAGACAGGAAAAAACTTGTATATGTGTAAGATAAGCTAACTACGTACGGTGTTAACCAAAAACAAGATGAAAGTGACTCACGCCTCCAACTCTACTGCTAATACATGTTCATACTTTGTAAATATCAAATACTTTAAAATATTAAAATTTAAACACATTTATTTACACATAATATGTCTCACGTTTTTTTAGTCTATTCAATGACTTTGCCACAGAAGAGTGCTTACTTGTATGTCCACCACACCATTTGACATAAGGATCTATCTTCACATATGATGTAAAATAGCCTAGCATTACAATCCTTATAATTTTATTACTGACTCAAACCAAGAAATTTGACTGCTTGCAAGAAAATAATAACTAGAAATTTTCACTCTGCAGTTAAATGGATCGCAATATTTTCCAAGAAAGTTCTTTACGTCAGGGTACACTCCCTGTTCTCAGGTGAAGAGAAACAGTGGCCATTGTTTTATTTTCCTATCAGGAATGACTCGAGATGATACATGTCTTCTTTGCCTGATCTTTTTTCACATTTTTTTGCTTGGTATGCTCTTGGGAAAAAAAAGTAGATATCTTTAATCTATGGTCATCCTAATTTTTTCTTAATAGCATTCATAAAAAAATGCTTACATGTATGTCATAATATTTACGTATGCCTACATAATTTCTTCCAGTCATACATTCATGTGGCTATTACATGCAGGCTATCGTTGTTGTTGATATATTGATCCCCAGAGGTCAATATGCTCTCTTAGCCATTTATGCAGGTTTCTGTAGTCAAGGCCATGTAGAAGGTCCCTTTTGAACTTTGGGAATGAAGCGTACCCCTCACGGCCTGGTGTCTTAGTAAACACCTTGCTGCTCTGAAGGTCACTGATTATTTGGACAACAGCCTCTTCCTCTTTGGGGTTGCCCCTGGAGAAATGTTGTTCTTTCAGGTCACAGTCTCGGTCAACAGACTGGTAAACAAGTTGCCTTGATTCCAAAGTTGCTGCTGTTCTTTCAGCATTGTGTTCATCAAGGTTTGCACCTAAGTTGCGCCACATACACTTGATAGCTTTATTGTCATGTTCTTTCTGTAGGTCAAGTGGAATGTTTCGACCAGGAAGACCACTCCCATTAAAAGTCCTGTTCCACTTTAACCGAAGTGCCTGCGACGGTGGAAGGATTGCAGTGCACTTGACCAAATACAAAAGGACAGCATATGCATACTTGTAGTGTCCATGAGTCTTGTAGAGGAGTAAAGCTAGTTTGTACAAGTCAAATAGCCTACCACCGTCCCCTTCTTTAGCAGCATCATTAAATTCAAGCAATACTAATCCAAATGTTAGCTTGGCACTATGATAATTAAACTTGTAGTCTTCTTGACTTTCCTCTTGTGTGATGCTGTCTTCAGGAAGGGTTTCTCCATGTTTTTGTTCTTCATGTCTGTTTTGACAAAATAAAAAGTCATGGGTGGTTTCAGTTTTTGTATTTCCTCTCCTTAGTCCCCCCTTCCCTGGGGAACGATTGTTCCTTTTAGGCCTAAAATAGCATGACGGGGTGTATTAGGAGGAGGGTTAAATTAAGGGAAGGGGGGGAATTGATAAATACATGTATTTCTACGTTGCATTGCCAAATAGAATATGTCCTGTTACAACGAACAATATCAGTGACATAAGTTTGTGAAAGTCATTCTGTCTATTGTGCACTTTAATTGTCACTTTGTGATGTTTGATTGTTATGGAGGCCATCAGACCAAGCAACTAAAAATTCACAAATGACATTGGGCTTGGTGTGTGTGTGTGTGTGGGGGGGGGGGGGGTTAATTTTACATCTTGGACATACCTTATGTCGATAGTGAGGCCCAGGTAGATAAACAATTTTTCGGGGGAGTGATAACGATTGAAAGAACCACACCTGTTTCTTGTAGCCTTGGTCTTGAACACCAGTCCACATCGCATCCCGCAATAGTAGTAACCATAAGGATCTCTGACGTCATGGCCACCATCAAATGATAAGTTGTGTACCTCAACTTCATGCCTATGATATCAAAATCAAAGTTCTCATATGTTACTGCTGATTATTTAGTTTGTTTTGATACATCCAGACAGAGAGCACATTTGTTCAGCAGAAATTCTACATAGATTGACTACCAGTGGAAAACACTTTCTATAAAATTGAATTTACCTTACTCGTCCAGAGTGATATGCATAACTCATAACACAGTCATCTGCACGACATGTCCACCTCGACTGTTGATTGACTGTTTCGAGCTCTGTGGTCTGAGCGACCAATGACGTCAAGCCATCTTTGTTGAACACAAATTTCTTCACATGTTCTTCACGAACTTCCAACAACCACATGGCTCTTGTCTGCTTGGAGACAGTTTCATCGGGCATGGCTATCTCTGGCTTATCTATGCAAGGAAATCAAGTAACCATTTTGAGTTTCCTGTTATTACCATATAGTTTGGAGACTGTTTTTTATTTATTTATTTATTTATTTATTTATACCCTGGTAAGATATTGACTACCAGTGGCTCTGCTAGCCCATAAGGTTATAATCCAGGCAGTCGGTACTCTGACCCCACTTAATCTTAGGAGTGCAAATGAAGATTGTTGTTGCTGTTTACTGTTTTAAGGGTACTGATTCTGAAGAATTGCCCCAAAATGGAAGTGATCATTTGGGTGGAGGGGGAGAGCAAATATACAGGGTGGACCATAATTCAAGAAAATAATGTTATGGTACATGAAATGATATCCATGTGTATAGTGTGTATGTTTTCATTGAATGTTTAATTTTTCTTTCTTGTAAAAATGACAGTTGTCTACAATATGTTAAATAATATATCCCTTGCAACTTTTAATCAACCTATGTCCTCTCCTCACTCCCAAGAAATCAAATTTCCTTTATATATTGGTAGAAAAATGGTTCCCTCAGGTCAAAATTGTACAATTTCTCATTTGTAACTGGGTTATTATGAGCTATTGATTGCTAAATTACATGTGTTCTTACCACTGATTTTATCCATTCCTGTCATTCCCATAAATGAAGCGCATATGTGGGCCTCTGTCTCTCTAGCGTGGAACTCGCTATACTCGTTGTAGTGGTTTTCCACACCCTTTGCTACATTGGTTTTGCCGGTCCTATTGATGCTTGCTCTGGAAGTGCCCACTTCAGCAGCAGAAGAGTGATTTACAAACATCTTGAACTCTGTCTGTTTCAAGAGCAAATGTAAAGATAGGAGAAATCTATATATATTTTTTGAGGTGAGTGGGGGGGACTGCAGAGGTACTCCTCCGACTTTTGCTCCTGGTGAAGGTGCTATGAATCAAGTTATGAATCTCTTGAACTATCTTGGCCCAAATGCAGTTATTTATTTTTAGCCCCCCCGCCCCCCCCCCAAAAAAAAACCCAAGGAAAGTTTCAATTAAGAGTTGTGTATAATGCCTCAGTTACAGAGTAACCAAGCTCTCATTACCTTGTATAGAGTGTATTTAGCATGCCAGTCTGTGAACTCTGTGTCAATGCCTTGAAGCCTCTCATATTCATTCACCCCATCCCTGTACGTCCAGATGACATTTCTCGCACGTTCTTCAAAAAGCTGGTCACCATGGAGAGGTATCTGTTCAAGAATGGTCTTGTTGGTTCCCTCAGTCAAACAAGGCACATACTTTTCTTGGTTGTGCTGAAGGAGTTGAGCCATCTCTCCAGAAACATTGGGATTCAGGAACTGCATACTAAGAAAGCACTAGATAATGGAAATGTATTTAGAGTAGATTACAAGACAGTCCAACCAAAACCTCTTGAAAAATAGATATGCAATCAATCATGGATGCAGTTTTTAAAGTATTAAAATCATTGATTGCATAACTTTTAAGTCTAAATAATGTATGTTAAGAGTAGGGTAACAATTTAACATTTAAGAGTTTCTACTCACTGAGTTGGATTTCTGAGACATCTCCTTTGAGTACTCATGTGGTATGTGTCTCACAACCACATCTCTAAATGATTGAACAGGCGGGAGATACTTTGTTACCACCCGGCTTACAATAACAGCCCAATTCTTGACAAGGTTTTCCATAACATCTTTATCTGGCAGGAGTTCTGCAAACTGGATCTCACTGACTGGCTTCTGGCTGCGATAGCTGTCCAGTATCTTAAACTCGATCTAGTACAGCAAACTGGTGTGTCCAGTGAATGGAGCGGTTGCGATGCTTTTGGGACTGAACTCTGGCATGAATTTCATAATCAATGTTGTCTCCCACCAACCTTTTTTAAAAGACAGTTAAACATTCTATAGTGTTTAATAATTATTATTTTAATAATTTATTAAAATATTGGATTAGTACAGCACTTAACAAGCCAAATAAGAGTGGATCTCTCTACTGAATGGCTGAATTCTTAACTTACAGGTTAAAATTTTCTGTGATATTATATAGTGCTCCAGGGTGCTCTCATAGTCTTAAAAAATTGTCATAATATTAGTGAAATAAAGAAACTAGGGGAAACGTGGCCAAAAAGCAATAAACAACTTTCAGGATCTGTTGAATTCAAAAAACATGCATCTTATAGACTGCCTAAAAAAAATTATTGACAGTGAAATTTAATCAGCTGCCATGGCATAAAAACGCTTACTTGTACAAGGGAAGTTTGGTACTTTCCAATCTTCTGATGACAGTTTGCATACAGTCTAGAGTGTATGATTCAAGACTTTCTTTCGCTTTCTCCTCATCCAAGAGCTTTTTTAAATAATCCTGTCCTTTTGTTGAGAAAAAGTCGTAAGTTTCGAGGCACTGTTGGCTGACATCCAGTTGTGGCAAGGCAACTTGTTTCTGGACCACCTCCTGGGCTAACTTGATAGCACCGCGATTCTCTTCAATTGAAGCCTTCCATATCTTCACTTTGCCTTCCAATTGCTCATTCATTTTGCTTTGAAGGGGAACAATGGAATCTGGAGACATGCACACCCCCAAACGATTAAGGCGATTGAGGTCATGATGTTTGACACCACTGTGAAATAATATGGTTGAAATCCTGTAATGGAGTGCTGATGCTTGATGATTTCGAACACGGGCCAGTGTTGCAGTGGCAAAAGCGAGTGAATTCAGGTCTCTTCCAACAACCTTCACTTCTTCCTGAGTCGAGAGACCACTTGCTCCGAGCACACAATGAAACCACAAAGGGCAGTAAATTCTTACCTCCTCCATAAACAATTTGTTAGAGAGACCGGCCAATTCACCTGGGTTTCTGGCGCAAAGCATTGTTTCCGACTTCAGATAATCGCTAAATTCCTTGGATAAAACTTTGCGGATGCTATTGTTTAATTCAGGAGCATGTTCTCCGTGCTTCAGGATGGCATTGGACACTTCACGCCAGTTTTCGCATGCGAGGTTTTTCACCAATGCTTTGGTTTGCTCGTCTCGCGGGATTCTTACAGTAACATTTCCTGAAGGGTTCACGTACACGACTTTAACCTGAAGTCCTGTCTGCGGCAAGTCATCCACGTTCAGTCTTCTCAACATTTCATCTTCCTTTTCCGACGGAGTTGACGTACAACTACTTTCTCCGGTAAATGCGAGAGACTTTCGCGATTTCTTAGCTGATCTCACCTGCGATGGCGGCTTCGCTTCTGGCGAATTAACCCGCACAAGCTTCGTTGTTCTCCATGAAGGACTCGCTTTATCCGGAGTTGCAAGTGCACGTTTGGTACTTTTTATCGATGTACCACTTACTGTCGGAGAAGTTGCGGCTTTGACAATCTCGAACAAATTACCAAGACTGAGAATTTTGCGACCACAGGGGTTGCATACACGATCCGAGTAAACTCCTGGATCCTGCAACAAATCCAATCCCACTCGACGACAAACGTCTGCAAGCACAGTTCCAAAGGAATCTTTCCGCTGCGACAGTTTAAACAGATTTTGTGATGAGGAGTAAAATTGTTTACCAGTGAGGCTTCCAAACTTCACTTTAAAAGAACATCTACAAATCCGGCAGCTGTCACAAGGACGTGTTTCCGACATAACTTTGCTCGCGCATCGCCGTCTATTCTGCAGGCTAGATTTTTCAAGACTTGTCAAATGCACGTGTCAATGTTTTTGTCGGAAGTAAAATTTCGTCTTCCGGTAAAAAAGATCTCGATTTTCATTGGCTGTTTATGCATTTCCGGAAAAGCGATCAAGCGCAACTAATTAGGGGGCGTTCGGTGATTTCATAAGCTTCGCGGCAGGCGTTTTTCCCTTTCTCTTCCCCTCCCCTCCCCCGCCTTCCCCTCCCCTCCTCCCCTAGTCCATTTTCTACTTGCTTCCAAAATGGCGGCCTAAGCGATCGTTAAACAAGCGTTCATTTCGTAAAAAACGCCTGCTCTGCAGGCTAACTGCACAGCACGTTTGGAAAGGCGCCAGAAACTCACCTTTGGCAGAAATGGTCATCACACTGATACGAATAACAGTAGCATATTTGTATCCATAACGTCCACCTCTGCCTCGTGTACGAGGAACGAAAACTCTCTACCATACATTTCCTTATATTTCAGAGCATAATATTAGGGAAGTCACAACTCCCCCAAATCATCGACAATCGTCCAGAAAATTCGCCAACAGACATTATTAGACCACATCTATAGATAGCCACCAAAACCTGAAACTCTTGAAACGGGGGCGAAATGACCGAAATGGGGGCGAAATGACCAACACCATATTAATCTCTCCAAATTTCTATTACTAAGAGCATGAAAATTCCCAAGGCACAAAACACTCTTTTCTGGATGCAGAAAAAAATTGAGCCAACGGTTTTGAGGGAGGAACCTTTCTAACTTAGAAAAATCAAGCCAACGTTTTCCAGGGAGGAGCCTTTGTGACTTAAAGAAATCCAATGGACATTTACGAAGGCGGTGCCTTTCTGACTTAAAAAATCCAGTCGACATTTAGAAAGGAGGAGCCTTTCTCACTAAGAGGAGCCTTAGGAGGAGGCTTTCTCACTAAGAGGAGCCTTCCTGACTTAAAAAAAATCCAGTCGATATTGAGGAGGGAGGAGCCATTCTTACTTTAGAATTCTTTGTGAAAGTTGTGTGAAGTTTTACTAGGTCAAAAAAGCTCCTCCGTCCAAATATTGTGTGAAATGTTTCTAAGTCAGAAAGGCTCCTCCAGCTAAAGGCTGCTTAGAACTTTTTCTATGTCAAAAAGGCTCCTCCCTCCTAAAGGTTGAGTTAAACATCAGGAACTGAGCCCATGAAAAAAATCGCAACATACATTCATTAAACGCGTTATTTTACTCGAGTCATTTCTGTCAGCAACGTAGAGAATTATATCAACACGTGCGATCGGTATGTGTCCTTGCGGTTATTTAACAGCATGACATACAATAAGCGATCACGGCGTCAAGCAAAATTATTACAGGAAAGAAGGAACGCAGTCAGCGCAAGTGCGTGAATTTTCAGGTAAGCCGATTTGTCTATTTTTCGGGTAATCTCCTTTTGGCTCTGTCGAATGCTAGCAACACAAAGGGTTTAGATCGCACGACTTGTCACCATGTCACCATACGCCAGGAAACGAAACCTAAAACAGGACCAGAGAAGTATTCAGTCTTGTCACGCCATTTGTAATGATGTGGTGCGACATGTGTTCGTCGTTTCAGTTTTATGGCACATTTTCTTTGCTAGACCGTCACTATAGTCCTTTGTGACAATCAAAACCGGCTGATGCATGCAATTGCGATTTTAGTAGATTTTTCTGCTGGTCAGGCTGTCAAAAGAGAATTTTAATTTTGTGTGAGAATTATCTGGCGGGATTTATTTCGACGTTACGTAAACCTGGAAATTCTCCTCGATGCCTCTTAGAAAACCGAAAGTTCATAGCTGTCTTTACTAAGTTCGTTGCGGATTTGTATGTAGGCCGAGCAACAACATGACGTCGATCAATTTTTAAGGCTACTGACGTTTATGCGAAGAAATGTATGTTAGAGGACGCATGGGACGTGGTGGTGCTTTCACGACTCCGATTATAATTTATTGGAGCTATACTGGTATCATGTATTTTAACATTTCACAACCGGGAGTCATTGCGTTTTCCTTTTGAGAGTTTTCTTACTTTAGTTTACTAGGATTCCATCCTAAATACTTTAGCGACCGCTTGGGTAATATCAGGCTTTCTTCAAAACATTATGTTAAATTTGTGTTTTGCGTGTAACACAATGGTGGCGGGAAATGCAAGGTTTTGAAAATCGCGCGCGTCTTAACGACAACCTGTCCACGAAGCTATGGAATCGAGACAAAAAGAGACGAGAGATCTTTGGTAAGTAGCAATAAGAATTACGGTTTTGTATATACCTTTAGGCGAAATATTAGCGAAATAAAGTTTTTCTAAGTTAAAAAGGTGCCTCCCTTGAAAGCATTGGCTCCAATTTTTTCTTAGTGAGAAAGGCTCTTCTTTCACATGACGAGCTTCCAGCCGCCCAAAACCTATTATGCAAATTAGCTGAGGGCACATTGAATGTGCCCTCAGCTAATTTGCATAAGTAACTTTATGCCATGGTTTGACACCTTGTAGCTTCATGAAGATGGGATGAGGTGTTTTTTCAATTAGTTGTGTGCTGTAAAAGATGACAATGCTGAGTGGTGTTTATTACAATTCATTGCGGATAAAAATAATTTGGCTTCTCAGTCACTTTGTTTAGTAGCTTGCGTAGCTGGCGTTATTTTTCCTCGCGAAGGCAAAAACGAGGGCGAACAATATCGCATCCTACGCTTACTAATTTAATAGGCTAGGCTGGTAATAATGATTACGACAGAGCCATGATGTCGAAAAACATTTATTTTAATTTTTCGGGGTATTATTTGCCTTGCTCCAGCACCAAACGCTACAAGCTAAGGCTTAGGCGAGATGACACAATACATCGCCTATTTAAGTGGCAATGTCTGTAAGAGCGGTCCACTGCATTTCTGGTCAGAAAAAAGTTTTCCCTCAAACTTTGCCCTGTAAACCATCTTGGGTCACAAGTTATTGAAACGGGTTTCGTTTTGGGAAATACGTTAAAACGTTTTTTTTAGAGCCCACAACAGTGAGAGCGGCAAAAGGCGTAAATTAACGCCAGGCCAGACACGAAAATTGCATAAGTTGGCGACCTCACTGCTTAAAAATCAAAACAGGCAGGAAAAAAGGTTTATTATTTTCAAGTTAGGAGGTCCTTCAAGGGTGTAATGCGCATGTTAAATTTCATTTGTTTTAAACTGGAAGCTCGTGATAATTAACATATTAACTCACGTCTGAACGCTTTCTGAAAACTCGCAAAAGTATCCTGTCTTGCCTGGCATTTATTTCACGAGTCCAGAGCGAGTCGCTCTAAATTCCTATTAAAACCTGTTAATGAGATATCAGAGAGCACAGAAATATAAAAATACCTTGCGCTTTTAATCTTTCTTTATCACAGTGACTTCGAACTTTTGGTAGTTTTTGCGAATATGACCGCACGCATTATGCAAATTAGGTTGTTGAGCAAATTCAGATTGTGTGAAATAAATAGGTTCTAGATTTTAAGATTTCTCCATTTCAAGTCATAAATACAGAAAAGCACGCACGAATAGAAGTTTCGAACTGTTCAAATTGATAAAATAAGCGAATTACCGAGTCCTGGTCTTTGGATGCTTCCGGAGAATTGCGTGACTCGCATTATGCAAATTAGGTTGTCTGCTAAACTTGGTCCGTTCCTGTAACCGTCGCAAAAAACCTTTCTAACTTTTTGGATCCCACTGTTGTTTTAATTAAATATTAAAGAAATATAAAGACTACATGCACTGTAGGTAGAAATTCAGCTGGTCACAGTATTGACTTGTATTCATGTGTCCTTTGCATACTGTCACTCTGTTTGCAACGAAATGGACAATTTGTAACAATGGGTTTCCACGTGGGGGCAAGGGTCCCCGGGCTGATTTGGGACTTTGCTAATTGTCCAT
Organism: Siderastrea siderea; assembly: GCA_964030785.1. Classification (NCBI taxonomy): domain Eukaryota; kingdom Metazoa; phylum Cnidaria; class Anthozoa; order Scleractinia; family Rhizangiidae; genus Siderastrea; species Siderastrea siderea. The sequence goes on along the minus strand of OZ034976.1, from coordinate 13,487,549 downwards.
TTCAAAGTTCTTGTATTTCCAAACTGGTGGGGTATTTTTTCTTAGCAAAGTCTCCAGTATTTTAGGGGGAAGCCAAACACCCAACAAGACTTAAAGACGCCCTTCATTTTAGCCTTTGAACAATCAGTTAGGGGCCGTCCAGTGGACGTTAAGCGGGGGTGGAGGGGGGGGGGTGGGGTGGGGAGATTCGAGATTTGGACGTTAACGCGGGGCATTTCGAGCAAATACGAAATTATTAGTTTTTCATCCTAGAAGTTCCACATAAGTCAACGTTCTCGTGTTCGCTTTATTCACAAAGGAGCATGTCAAATAAACGGCAAATAAATCTCCTCACTAGGGTCGTTTAACGTAAAAAGCCACAGAAACACAATTCACTATCGAAGAGCAGTCAGATGATGAACATTACATTTCAGTGGTTTTCCGTGGTCAGATCTACTTTTAAAACGGACATCTTTGGACAAGAAACGTGTTGAAACAAAATGGCGGCTATATTCTCCTCTCCCTCGCAGAAGAATATGCCGAAACTCGAAACTTATCGATCACACGAATTTCAGACGAGAATTGAGACGAAGGCGTTTAAAACGTGACGGCCTGTTGATGTTCTACCCTTCCCGCAGAAAGCCGTGCAAAGTCACAAAGTGGACATAACTTTTAGATGTCTTAGCAAAACAGGTTCGAGGGACTGTCGGTCTTTTTAAATACTCTAAAGCACATCTGCAAATAACGTTTCAGTTGTTTTACACATCAGTAGTCTCGCAAACTACGTTCATCAGACTATTAAACGTCGTTCCAGGCGACGTCGGGAGGGTGAAAATTCTAAGTGGACGTTAAGGAGGGGTGGGGTGGGGGGGGGGGAGGGTCCGACCTTAACGTCCAGTGGACGTTAAGGTGGTCTTATACCCAAAAAGTGAATTTCTTTAGAAAAGAACTTTGCGGGAGACTTTTACCATCATTTTATAGGGATTCACGCCCTGACTTCAAACTAAGTCTTTTCAGGTCACATGACATAATAGTTAATGATTAACCAGCCTTCTGAGTAAAAAAATAGGGGGTTCATTGTAAGCACGATATCTAACTAATGCACGGTTGGATAAGTATGAAATGAACTTAGATCTGTCCACAGATGAATTCTTGAGGGGCTAAACCTCGAAAATTAAGCAGCTTGGCCTCTTTCCAATTTATTTTTATTCTTTTTTTCCCAGTAAGTAAGGTAGAAGGAAATAAGAAAGAGGGCAAGGATTCACTTAGTGAGAAGCAGTTCAAGATCGTGAGAATTTTTTAGGTTTACGACCTAGGAAATTAAGTCCTTTAATCTTGCTGAAAATTTCAGAACACTAGGTTACAATGCCCCGGAGATATCGTGCTCAAAAGTTCATTCAGTTCGAGAAATTCTGTTATTGGAGAAAAACAGTCTTAAAGATAAGGGAACGGATTCTGGACAGCTTATCCGTCGCTCATTATCCTAAAACTATCGTCAAATTCAAGTTGCCACACTAAAATACAAGCTGAACGGTAATTTCATGCAAAAACCATCGTTTTTGTAAGATTTGGGTCATGTTTTGTCGGTTAAAACTCGGACCTCAGGACTCTCTCCTCAGTCAGGTGTTTCTCCATAGTAGTACCAGATGTCATTTTACAGAGAGGCGGGGGGGGGGGGTTAATGTTCTTATTGAGGCTTGTTTGTGCGCATTTAATAAATGTAAGCAATTGTTGCTGTGGCCGTTGCTATGGAAAAAGTCGCATACTGCTGATTAGATTTCTTAAATTTCGCTGCTTTAATACTGGAACTCGAGTGAGATTATTTCAAGACAGCATTCCCGAGTGTTTAAAGTTTACAATTTTGCCATTTAAAAAAAGTGACTTTTGCAACATAACATCACCTTTCTTGAGTATAAGACCACCTTAAGCTGGGAACTTGTGAATACTTGTCGACGGCCCCTTAGTTAGCCAACGTTCGAGACCATAAACCTTCTGTTGAAAAACAATTGTTTTTTGGTCCCAAATAGTTTTTCAAATCCTGTCCCATTACAACTGCATAGGCAAATGATAATCATGATGATAAAGAGCATACTATGATCATGGCTCTTTTACTGCATGCCTTTAAACACTACGCACTTAACTTCACGAAAGCTTAGTCCTACTTAACTTACGCGCTTCATTTAAGTTCTTTGAACAGTTCTTTTTTCTCTCCTGAATTCTCCGCAAGTTGTTCTACTGTCCTGTTCATAGAATCATTTAACGGAAGATCTATTTCTTGCACACACAAAAAATAAAAAGATAATCGACGGATTTTAACACACACATTCTCGTTCTTCCCCGCATTCTTTTCTTCAATCGAGCGAAAACACAACTTGCTTCGAAGCTCCTCTCGCCTTGCTAGAAGCAAAGTCCCCACATTTTCCCCGCGAGTTGGGGCGTCAATTGAATTTGTTGCAAAGTTCCCACAAAGTCCCTGATTCCCCCACATCTGGCCCAGGTTCCCCCCCCCCTACCTCGGGAGAAGCTGATGACAAGTGCATCGTTCTCTTCTGGTGGATAAAATTGAATGTTTACTTTTTTTGTAGTCTGGTTTTGATTTTTTTATACCTACGTTTTGCTCTTTTGATCTTCCTTTGTCAAGGGGCTTTTCAAGCACTTTATTTTGTTTATACAAACGCTTGAGCAAACTTACCGCGAATTATATAAAATGCCAATGTTTGAATGCTTTGGGGTAAAATGTGACGAAAAGTCTGCAAATTGCATTTTTTTTGTCAAACGTTGAACAAGATTATTATTATATGAGAGAACTGTAACTTTTTGGATCTCTCTTTCGTCGATGTATGATTTGAAACGGCTAATGCCGCGTCTTGATCGGTTCCTTTTTCATTGATAGTTAGATGGCCTTTCTTTATAAAAACAGCGTTCTGGTTCCTTTTTTTCTTTTAATCAAAAGAATTCAATATCATTGTATATTTTGATATAAACATGCTTCAACAACGAAAACAAAAAAGCCTAATTCAGCATCATTTTGCATCACGCGTTTTGATTTCTTGACCAAATTTAAATAAGATCGCTACTATTCTCATTAACGACCTAGCTCGTAATGAACTGGAGGCTTCTTGGAACCGTGCTAACCTCGAGTGGAGGCACATCCCAGACGACGGTGCAATCGCTCAACTTTTCGAGCTACTTAATCGCACTCGGGTGAAGGTGTTTATTAAATTCTCGACTTAAACAAAGAACTACTTTCCTTTGAACAGCTTACTTGAACCATGCTCATTTCTTTTGAATTCTTTGGATTATAAGGCATCATCGCTTAATTAAGCGATCATGTTCTGGGTGCGGGAAAAGCCTAGATGTGACCTTTGTACTCCCAGGGCTTTTCCCGCCCTTAGGACATCACTGAGCGAAGAATAGTACTAGCTTATGTACAAACCCTTTTTCTTGTGTTGAGTACTGTTGACGTACCCAGATGAAAAATTGTCCGACAAGCATTTATTAATAATGTTGGAGGTTACTATTTAACTGGAAAACCATAATTTCTGGTAATTTTTGGCCACTTCCGGCCTGAGCCTGAAAATACCATAAAAGCTAAGGCTTCGTGGTTGTTCCTGCGATTCTGATATTGTATTTATTCTCTTATTATTCGCATTGTACAATAAATGCAATAAAACAGATTGAAAGAACAAAACGAATCAGAGCACTATTTTTATATTTAAAAAAGGCTATCTGACTATCCCTGAAAGAGGAACCCACCAAGACGTAGCTTCAGCCGTTTCAAATCAAACAAGAAGTTACAATGCAAGTTTCTTTATATAATCTGATTTTACGTTTGGCAGAAAATATAGTTTGCATAATTTTCGTCACATTTTGCCCCAAAGCATCCAAATATTGGCACTGTATTTTTACTTCGTTTGCTCAACTCCCCGGGGGGGGGGGTACTTCTTTATATACGCTATATAGGTATGTGCCCCCCAATAGGGTAGGTCTTTTGAGGTGCTCAGTCCTTAAATAGAGTATCCTTTTCGGTGGTTTTTGATATTGTGATCCTTAGCCCACTAAATTGCAGTGTCCACCTCAACACGCAAAACGAAAATGGTATGGTCTGTTAAAAGTGTACTATACGTTATAAAGTTTAACAAAGCGATTTTAAAAGGACGTTTATAGCTGGTGTTGGCGCTCCTCACCACCTAGTTACAGAATTATGAGTTATCATGTTTCCCTTAAATAGGGTGCCATTTCTTGGTTTTGGGCCTTTAAAAGGGTATCAATTCTCGATTTTCTACCCTTAAATAGGGTCAGGGTTTGAGAACCTTGGCGGCACAGACCTATCCTAAATTGACGGGAGTACCAACCCCCCAACCCCCCGGGCTCAACGCAAACAACCTAGTTTGTCTCAAGCGTTTGTATAAACAAAGCAAAGCGCTTGACAAAATCCCCGGGGCAAAAGCACCAAAAGTTCGTAGGCGTTGTGGAAAAGCAAGATCAAAAGAGCAAACTGTAGGCCTAAAAAATCAATACCAGACAACAAAAAAGTAGAGATTCATTTTTACCCAACAGAACAGAATAATTGTTACAAGGTGTCCATTCAGTCTGTCCATTTCATTCCAAACAGAGTTATACAAGTCAGTACTGTAACTTGCTGAATCCATCATCAAGGTTTTCTACCTAAACTGCATGAAGTCTTAACATTTCTTTACTGTTCAATTAAAAAAAAAGAGAGGGATCCAAAAAATTAGAAAGGTTTCTTTGCGACGGTTACAAGAACGGACCAAGTTAAGCAGACAGCCTTATTTGCATAATGCAAGTCACGCAATTCTTCGGAAGCATCCAAAGATCAGGACTCGGTAATTGGCTTATTTTATCAATTTGAACAGTTCGAAACTTGTATTTGTGTATGCTTTCCTGTATTTATGACACGAAATGGAGCGTTAATTTACGCCTTTTGCCGCTCTCACTGTTGTGGGCTCTAAAAAAAACGTTTTAACGTATTTCCCAAAACGAAACCCGTTTCAATAACTTGTGACCCAAGATGGTTTACAGGGCAAAGTTTGAGGGAAAACTTTTTTCTGACCCGAAATGCAGTGGACCGCTCTTACAGACATTGCCACTTAAGCCAGTTATTATCGCTCGATCGCTTTTGATTGCTGCAACGACAGAATAAGCCAAAGTGCGATGTTATACATTCCGCTTCCAGGTATCTGCTACCCAGGGAAGACAGAATAAGCTAAAACGTTAGACAACATTCCGCTTCCAGGTATCTGCTACCCAAGGAAGACAGAAAAAGCTAAAGCGCAATGTTAGACATTCCGCTTCCAGGTATCTGCTACCCAAGGAAGACAGAATAAAGCTAAAGCGCGATGTTAGACATTCCACTTCCAGGTATCTGCTACCTAAGGAAGACAGAATAAGCTAAAGCGCGATGTTAGACATTCCTCTTCCAGGTATATGCTACCCAAGGAAGACAGAATAAGATTAAGCACGATGTTAAACTTAACGCTTCCAGGTATATTCTACCCAAGGAAAACTGAATAAGCTAAAGCGCAATGATAGCGATCAAGTTTCCAGGTACAGCATATTATCTAAGGAAATCAGAATAAAGAACGCGATGCTAATATTTCGTCTCAAGGTATGTACAAAATCGTAATTATGATTGCTACTTACCAAAGGCCTCTTGTCCCTTTTTGTCGCGATTCCATAGCATCGTAGATCGGTCACGTCGTTAAGACGCAACGATTTTCAAAAACACATATTTCCCGCCAGCATTGTGTTACACGCAAAACACAAATGCAATATCATGTTTTGAAGAAAACCTGGTATTACCCAAGATGTCGCTACAATAATTAGGTTGAAAACCTTCTATACTTGAAATACAGGAAGTAAAATATCAAAAGGAAACTCAATAAAGCTGGGGAATGTTAATTCATGATACCAGTGTAGCTCGAATAAATTATAATCGGAGTCATGAAAGCGCCACGTCCCATGCGTCCTCTAACATGCATTTCTTCACATAAAAATCAATAGCCTTAGTCTAAAAACTGATCGTTGTCTGGTTCTTTGCTCGACCTACATACAAATCAACGCACCTTAGTAAAGCAAATTAATATGCGCAGCTTTCTAAGAGGCATCGAGGAGAATTAGGCTTACGTAAATAAATAATAAATTCCCTCCAGATAATTCTCACACAAAATTATGATCCTGTTTTGACAGCATGCCCAGGAAAATCTACTAAAATCACCCGATTTTGATTGCCACAAAGGACTGTGGTGGCGGTCTAGCAAGGAAAATATATCATAAAACTGAAGCGACGAACATCACTACAAACGGCGTGACAAGACTGAATAATTCTCTGGTTCTGTTTTGGGTCTCGTTTCCTGGCTATGGTGACAAATCGTGCAACTTAAACCCTTTCTGTTGTTGGCATTACTAACCTTAAAATTCCCGCACTTGCGGTGTCTTGTGGCTTGGTAAGTTTCATGCTCTAAGCAGTAGAAATGTGGACTGATTAATATGGTGGTGGTAATTTCGCCCCCATTTCAAGATAGTTCTGGTCTAATAATGCCTGCTGGCGATTTCTCTGGACGATTGGCGATGATTTCAGGGAGTTCTGGCTTGCCTAATATTATGCTGTCAAATGTAAGAGAATGTATGGGAAAGAGTTGTCGTTCCTCGTACACGAAGCGGAAGTGGTTGTTCTGGATACAAATATGCTAGTGTTATTCGTATTAGTGTGATGACCATTTCTGCCAAAGGTGAGATTCTGGCGCCTTTCCTATCGTGCTATCCAGCTACTAGCCTCTGAACAATCAGGGACTTTTTGTGCCTGTTACACGCGGCTCACGTAGAAACAAAGGATATGAATATCGTAGTTTCATTCACATTAGTGAGGGCAACATTTCTGCCAAAGATGAAGGCGTGTGACTTTCCAAACGTGCTGTGTAGTCTCTAGCCTCTGCAGAATGAGGGACTTTTCTTGCCTCCTAAACGCAGCACGAGCGAAGACAAAAGATATGAATCTTCTGGTTTCATCTGCATTAGTGATGGCAACATTTTTGCCAAGGATGAAGATCTGGTGACTTTCCAAACGTGCTGGGCAGTTACTACATTACAGGAAAATATGTGATAAAATTTCTAACACCTGCCGTCTCGCATGACGCAGGGGCGTTTTAAGGATATAGTAACAAGGCAGGCTTCCAATGGTGGCTCAAAGTCGGTCTGTGTGTAAGCCCTGTTCTCTTGTGTTCGCGGGTTGAGAGCAGGATTTATTGATCTCTGGAGGCTTTTTGGAGACAGAATCAGGCAAAAATTGGCGTTTGACGCTAAACTGAACGAATCATGTGTCCCTATATGCCTTACCAGCCATGGAGGTTATGCGAACTGGCCTTTGGCTAACGATAGTAGCAAACGAACCGGAGGATTTTTCCTTCGCTGGGGCACTTTTCTAGCATTCCTTCAGCTTGCTTGTGGGCCTGATGCGCTCAGCTTACTTGCCTGTCTGTCTATCATGGGTGAACTGGGCAAGGAAGGAGAAGAACGTGGGAGAAAATGCTGGGCTTCCTTTGGCCGGCTGACCGTTTGCGTCGGCGGTTTGACTGGATTCCCACGATGGAGGGTAAACTGTACGAAAGCGAGCATCCCTTACAGCAAGGGATGCGCTCGGCGAGGAACTCTGTTCCCAGTTGGAGATAGTTACGTGGTTGATCCTGCCAGTAGTCATATGCTTGTCTCAAAGATTAAGCCATGCATGTCTAAGTTTAGACACTAGTACTAGAACAGGGTACTGTAAGCTGTAGAGTAGCCTTGTTGCTACGATCTTCTGAGATTTAGCCTTTGTTCTTAGATTTCTATCAGATACTTTTTTTTGGCCAAGTTAGAAAAGGCTCCTCCCTCGTGGGAGTTAGTCATTTTCTAAGTCAAAGATGCTCCCCCCTCCTGATGGTTGGCTATAAAATTATCCTTAGTCAAAAAGGCTCCTCTCTCCACAAGGTTTCCTGAAATTTTTTCTAAGTCAAAAAGGCTTTTCCCTCCTGACGGTTGGGTTGAATTTTTTTAAGTCAAAAAGGCCCCTCCCTCCACAAGGTTGCCTGAAATTTTATCTGAGTCAGAAAGGCTCCTCCTTCCAAGGGGTTGGCTGAAATTTTTTCTCAGTCAGATAGGCTTCTCCTTCCAAAGGGGTATGCTGAAGTTTTTTATGTCAGAAAGGTTCCTCCCTCCAAAGGAGGGGCCTTTCTGACTTATAATTTCAGACAACCTTTTGGTAGGAAGAGGCTTTTGACTTAGAAAATTTTCAATCAATCTTTTGAAGGGAGAAGCCTTTTTGATTAAGAAAAGTTCCACTTAACCTTTAGGAGGGAGAAGCCTTTCTGACCTAGAAAGATTTCTCACACCTTCGGAGGGAGGAGCCTTTCTGGCCTAGCAAACTTCACACAACTTTCTCAAAGGTTTGTAAAGTAAGAAAGACTCCTCCCTCCTAAATGTCGACTGGAGGGGAGATTTTAAGTCAGAAAGGCTCCTCTTATTCAGAAAGGCACCGCCTTCCGAAATGCTACCAGCGTGACCAGCGCGTACAGAATATTTCAAATCACTTTAAAACTGCCTTAAGCTCAATTAATCCGTAATTTCTCACAGTAATATTGCAGAAAAAATTGCAAGTTATTTCAAAAACGTCCATTATTACTTTTCCTTTTGAAAAAAGCACTCTGTAAAATGAACCCTAAGCTTTTGATAATCCCCTGTTGTGAGGTTTTAATATAAATGTAAAAACGAATCAGCATATTTGGTTTCAAACTATGCTCTTTCTAACTACGTTAACATTTTTTTTTAGAAATTCGTTTTCATATAGCTTAGGGATGTGAATTTGCAGGCACGCGGAGTACTGGGCACCAATGTCACGGATTGCTCAGGAAGACTGGTGCACTTTTTAGGGGCGGCGGCATAGCTAGCGACAAAAGATGAAAAATGGGGTAAAAAGGTGTTTTGCTAGAAATTTGCCAGCTTTCTGTGGTCCATTTCTAGTAAAGAATTGTTAATGGTTTCTCGGAAAGAGGACAACACTTCATTTTTCGCTGCATTGCTCATGTCAGGTACGTGTAATTATAACTTTTTATTGTCTTCGTTAAACAGCTTAATAATATTAGTAGGGCTTTACCGATCGATCATTATAGTTTGATGTTTCATATTTATCGTAAGTCCAGTGCTTAAAGAATTTGTAATGTTCGTTCCGGTAGCAAAAAGCCGAAAGATAGACACTTAGGTTGGTAACTAAAGTTTATTAAGTTTCGTAAGTCTTTAAATAAACGTTATATGAAGTGATGTAGTTTTTATACACTCGTCTGTGAATCGTATGTTATTTGTTGGCCAAGTAAAAGGGTAGCATCGCATCCTTTATGTTTTCAGTAAGCTTTAATTACAGCGTTGCTGTTAAAATTAATGTTTCAAACAGCTAGTGCTTAAAGCAAGAAAGTCATGCTATTCTCCTAATGTTGATATTGGCAGATAAGCTTAAATTCTTTTGTGTAGTATCATTTACGTGTTGTAAGCATCTCCATTTTCATTTGTTTATTAGCTGGGCTTTTCTTCACTGCTTGCAAATTATTTATATACATCTAATGACTCACGAATGTTTTTTAGATCAAGTAAGGTTCAAAGCTATAGTTGGCATGATTTGATGACAAACAACAAATTTAAATTTCGAATAAGGTACATGTAAAACGTTTATTAAAAGTTATGTGTTGATCGCTTTTGGGAAAATATGCTTAAGATAATCGAGTTAATAAAAGGTGGATGTAATTTTTTTGTACATCTCACTCTCTACTTTTACTGATTAAGTTATTCCATAATTTTCGGGTAAAAAATTAACTTCAGTGCTTGATTGAATTGCAACTCGGGCCAGTATCCTTGAATTCCAATCTCGTCCCCAGGGTCTTCTCGCTTGCTCGCTTAGTATAGTGGACCAGGCCATTCAGATAAAGTGGCTTTCAAAATCCTCTAGTCTAAATCAGAAAATTTAAAACCATATTTACTTGAATAGACCCTTCCCAACCCGGGTGAGAAGTAAGTCTTTTATCCAGAGATTTCGTTAATAATCATGTGGAAAAAGTACCACATACTGTAGAACTCTAAGTAAGACTGGAGTCTTATGTCAATAAAAACAAACCTCAACTTTTAGTGGCCCTGGTCAGTTTTAAATCGCCACTGGCAACGAGGAGACTGTCAATTTTAGGCCCTGAAGTTGTTTTTTTAACTGTTCCTTTTTATCTATACTAGGCATGCATATGTCAGCAGTGATCAGTGATGTAGCTTTTCTTACAGTGAAGTTATGCACACGGAAGATATCAATCATATAATTATCCCACCTTCCGTACTATCTTACTGTTCAGTAAAATGAACTGGGTCAAATGCAATGATCGGGTTAATTTGGGTTGGGTAGTTGAACACAAACCAATAATATGCATACAGCAGTGTTTGATTCCACCTTCTGAACCCAGTCAAACATAATTAAACACAATTAAACAGTTTTAAATTCATTCCAATATACCAGATATTTAAACCATGTGCCTTTAAGTGTGTGAGAACAAGGACAAATTTCTGTAGTGTGGAATTTGAGCATGATCTGTTTTATGTTGTCATGTAAACACATAGAAACTGGGTGGCGAAAACAGCCTTTTCGGAAAAAGAAAATTTGGCAATCCTAATACTCACAAAGAAAAATAAAAATTGAACCAAGGATAAAATTAAACCACAACATGTATATGAGTGTTCCATCGAGACATCCATTGGGGTAGGTGATGAAAACCTAATACCCACTTAAGTTACAAAATCCATTTTTCACGGTGATGTAAGATTTATTCTTGATGGTTAAAGGGTTAAAACTTAATGCAGAATGAATCAGACAGTTATACCATGTATGGGTTTCCGTACCACAGTGATAACTGTGACCCAGTACCACTACTGGGGCAAGCTCACACAGGTATGACTTGTAAAGTTATGAGATTTTGTGCTGTAATCATTGAACAAATACAGAGAAACGAGAGGAAATCGGGAGGAACTTGCACCAGAATGAAAATCATGCTGGTATTATGTAAACACCCCCTTAGCCTAAAGTCGAGCAGCTCTCAAGAATGTTTAACAACATCTTCGGAGACCCAGGGGCAGTAACGCCCTGGTTTCATGAGACCGGTGCAAACTCAGACTGGTACGATTTTGTTTACTTGAGACCGGTCTGAAAGTCAGACATGTAAACAGAGGTAAGCATTTGGAGTCGATCTGAAGTCGTACCGGCCTAAGTTGGTACCATTCTCATAGACTACGAGCAGTCTCTTATTTTTCTCTGGCGCATGCACACCGACTGTCCTACTATTGGTAACTGCGATAATTAAAATCTGCTTTGTTTTTCTTACAGGTTTTTGTTCCATCGACGTGATGTCAGGAAAATATGGCAGTTTATTATAAGGGTTTGGTTAAGAAATTTGTACTTTTAGCTACATTCCCAGACACACTTTATCAATTCAAATAAAAAATTTGAAAAGCAGTTTTGAAATAAGGTTATATATATTTTTTGTCTTATTCTGCTTAATATTTTGATGTCATTGATTAGTTTGACTGACCCCTTAGTACTATTAAGTGGATGATGTATGAAAATGGAATGAATCCTGGAGTACACCTTTTAAGGCACTACTTCAAAATAACTGATGAGCACACCCTGCCCTGTATCTTTTTTTGGGGGAGTACCCCCCTCTACTACTATCCCAGGAATGAAGAGTCAGACCTATTTGATTGAATTCTCTTTATGGGGAAAACTATATCGATTGACTGATTCACCACAGTCTGATCCCTTTTTGTCAATTGATTGCCTGTTAGGTTTCAGACTATTCCTCTTATTTTTCTTTGGTACCAGATTATGGCAAACAGTAACAATGTTTATTGGTGACAAATTATCAAACCAAAAAGAACTAGGGATCTACTGCCATCACGGTCTGGGGTAGTAAGAGAGTGAGTCATAATCTGTGCATCAAATAAAGTCACTAGTCATTACTGGATCATTTGTTATTTGCATTGGCAACACCGAAGTCACAGATTGATTGATTTATTGATTGACTGATTGATTGATTGAATGATTTATTTTTTAATTGGCTGATTGACTGATTTATCAGCCAGTTGGTTGAGTGGTTGATTGATCGACTGATTGGTACTTAAAATAGATGAATGAATTGATGCACCTGAATTACTTGTAAGTAATTACATGCATTATGCTGCACTTCTTCGCATCTTCCTCTGGCAGTAAAATGATCCCCGGCATCAGTCGAAACATAAAATAATTTTCGAGTCCCAATGTCATGACATAATTGTAAGCAAATAATTTATTTGTAATTAGCAAGTTTTATTTTAGTTTTGACCACTAGTAGGTAAGAAGGCGTATTAGAGAGCAGGACATATTAGAACTTTTAAATTGCTTAGATATTTAAGTTTATATTACCTACAACAGAGGCTTATTTAAAATTTATGAAACACTGGTTCTAATTTGATGACAGGTGTATTACTAATGATTAACTAATAATTATGATATTGTTTTCCGGTCTCACTTGTAATGATAATAATAATAATAATAACAATAATAATAATGAAGATTAATTAAATACATGTAGTGGCACAAGGTGTGAATCAATACATGTTTACAAATTGAGAGTAGGAAATAAAAAATACAAAAATACAATATATCTTAAGGTAATCTAAGAGGACTGGGGTTACAAAAATGCTAGAAAACTGCTCTAAAAATGCGATTTGCAAGAAATTATTAAGAAACAGTTTGATAAGTCTTTAGAGATATACCCTATTAACCCACATTATTTTAGGGCTTGCTGAAAAGCCATCGCTGGAAAGAAACTATTTTTAAAACGCTCTGTTCTGCAAAGGAGCTGTGATCGGCGTCACGCAAATTGTGGCCGTGCACCTCGTTGCGACGCAACGGGACGTTTGAAAACAGGCGTGAAGTGGGGTCGCAGGCGTTAATAAAGGTTCTGGAGCAAATGCTCAACCTTCTTTCCTCTAAGCGCGGAATAGAGCTCAGGCTCAGAGCCATGTCGTAGCTGGTGTAAGGATAAATAGTTCGCATCGCGCGTTTCTGGACCATTTCAACCTTCTGATTAAGATACTGCTGGAGGCTGTTGGACCACAAGGGGCAGGCATACTCCAAAACAGATCTAACTAGGGTATTATAGATGGTAACAAGATGCGGTGGTGGAACACGGGCACGTTTTAGTACGCGTATCAGATACAACCGATTAGATGCTTTGTTAATAATTTGCTGTGTATTGCTATTCCATTGTGAGGTTGTCGCAAAATGTGACCCCCAATACTTTGTGTGTCTGCACTTTCTCAAGTGGGATGATTTTAACCTCCAGCAGAGGCATCTCGGGGTCTATTCGAAGAAAGGAAAGAAGCATATCCTTACACTTCTTCGTGTTCAGATTCATAATATTCCCCTGAGCCCAGTCTAGGAGAGTCTTTGGCCAGTGAGTTGTATGTTGTGTCATCGTTCAATCAGAGGCTTTTGTGCATCCAGAAAAGAGTGTTTTGTGGTTTGGGAAGTTTCATACTCTTAGTAGTAGAAATGTGGGCTGATTAATACGGTGGTGGTCATTTCGCCCCTATTTCAAGAGTTTCAATTTTTTGGTGGCTATCTTTAGTTCTCGTCTAATAATGCCTGCTGGCGAATTTTCTGGACGATTGGCGAAGATTTTAGGGAGTTGTGGCTTTCCTAATGTTATGCGGTGAAATATAGGAGAATGAATGGAAGAGTTTTCGTTCCTCGTACAAGAAACAGAGGTGGACGTTTTGAATACAAATGGTTAGAGCGCTGCACCGGTATCGCAGAGGTCAGGATTCGAATCCCGGCAAGCCTGATTTTTTCTGGATTTCTTTTCGCAACTGCATAAGTTGCGTTAATAACTGCGAGGATCTTCTTTATATTTATTTCTTCATTCCGCAGTTCAAATATATGAATTTCATATATTCATAATTTCATCTTCATCTTTCCCCGGTATATTACGAACCAATTTAATGACCAGCTCCCAGTTGGCTTGTTAGCCCAATTGGTTAGAGCGCTGCACCGGTATCGCAGAGGTCACGGTTCGAATCCCGGCAAGCCTGACTTTTTCTGGCTTTCTTTTCGCAACTGCATGAGTTGCGTTAATAACTGCGAGGATCTTCTTTACATTTATTACAAATATGCTAGTGTTATTCGTATTAGTGTGATGACCATTTCTGCCAAAGGTGAGGTTCTGGCGCCTTTCCAAACGTGCTGTGCAGTTACTAGCCTCTGCAGAATCAGGGAGTTTTCGTGCCTGTTACACGCAGCTTACGTGGAGACAAAGGATATGAATATGGTAGTTTTATTCACATTAGTGAGGGCAACATTTCTGCCAAAGATGAAGATGTGGTGACTTTCCAAACGTGCTGTGCAGTCTATACCCTACAGCAAAAAACACCTGCTGTCTCTCATGACCCAAGGGCGTTTTAAGGATATAGTAAGGAGGCAGGCTTCCAAGGGTGACTCGAAGTGGGTCCATGTGTAAGCCCTGTTCTCTTGTGTTTGGGGGCTGAGATAAGGATATTTTGATCTCTAGAGGCCTATTGGAGGCAGAAGGAGGCAAAAGTTGGCGTTTGACGCTAAACTTAACAAATCATGTGTCCCTATATGCCTTACCAGCTTATGGTAAGGAAAGAATGATGGAAGTTGTGCAAACTGGCCTTTGGCCAACGATAGTAGCAAACGAACCGGAGGATTTTTCCTTCGCTAAGGCACTTTTCTAGCATTTCTTCAGCTTGCTTGTGGGCCTGATGCGCTCAGCTCACTTGCCTGTCTGTCTGGCATGCCTGAACTGTGCAAGGAGAGAGAAAGACGTGGCAAAAAATGCTGGGCTTCCTTTGGCCGGCTGACCGTTTGCGTCGGCGGTCTGACTGGATTCCCACGATGGAGGGCAAACTGTACTAAAGCGAACATCCCTCGAGAAAGGGATGCGCTCGGCGAGGAACTCCTTTTCCCCGTTGGAGATAGTTACCTGTTTGATCCTGCCAGAAGTAGTCATATGGTTGTCTCATATGAAAGTTGTTGCATTTAAAAGACTCGTAGTTGGATTTTGGGATGGCCCGGTCGGTCTCCCGAGCTGTTCTTCCTCGCAAAGACTGTGTGTGCTCTTACCTGAGTGTGCTCAGGATCTGTGACATTTACTTTGAAAAAAATAATAGTAATTAAAACAAGCCAGCGCTCGGAAACATAAGCATGGAATAATGGAATATGACTTTGGTTCTATTTTGTTGGTTTCTGGAACCGAAGTAATGATTAAGGGAGGCAGTTGGGGGCATTCGTATTTCGTTGTCTGAAGTACAATTCTTCGATTTACGAAAGACGGACTACTGCGAAAGCATTTTCCAAGAATGTTTTCATTAATCAAGAAGGAAAGTTAGAATGAAGTCGATTACATACCGTCCTAGTTCCAACCATAAACGGTGCCAACTAGGGATCAGAGGGTGTTATTGGATGACCCCTTTGGCTCCTTATGGGAAACCAAAGCTTTTGGGTTCAGAGGGACGCAAGGTTGCAAAGCTGAAACGTAAAGGAATTGACAGAAGGGCACCACCAGGAGTGGAGCCTGCGGCTGAATTTGACTCAACACGGGGAAACTCACCAGGTCCAGGCATGGTGAGGATTGAAAAATTGAGAGCTCTTTCTTGATTCTATGGGGGGGTGGTGCATGGCCGTTCGTAGTTGATGGAGTGATTTGTCTGGTTAATTCCGTTAACGAAGGAACGTTAGGCGAATCACGATTCGCGGTTAACTTCTTGGAGGGACTGTTGGTATCCAACCAAAGTCAAAAAGGCAATAACAGGTGTGTGATGCCCTTAGAGGTTCTGGGCCACACGTGCGCTACACTGACGATGTCAGAGAGTGTCTCCTTCACCGAGAGGTGCGGGTAATCCTGCAAACATCGTTGTGCTGGGGATAGATCCGTGCAATTTTTGATCTTGAACGAGGAATTCCTAGTAAGCGTCCTTGCCGTTTGTACACACCGCCCGTCTCTACTACCGATTGCAAGTTTAGTCAGGCCTACTGGCTGACACCGATACTCTGGAAACAGAGCGCCGGATACCGGGAAGTTGGTCAAACTTGACCATTTAGAGGAAGTAAAGGTTCTGTGCTTGTACTTGTGCATGTCCTTGTGCCTAAAATCGTGCTAGTGCCTGCACTTCGTGCCTGTGCTTGCACTCGTGCCTGTGCCTGTACTTGTTCTTGTGCTTGTACTCGTGCCTGTGCTTGTAATCGTGCTTGTGCTTCTACTGAAGCTGTTGCATGTACTCGTGCGTGTGACTTGTACTCGTGCTTTTACTTGTGCTTGTGCTTAAGTTTGTCCTTGTGCTCGTTCCTGTGCTTTTGCCTGTACTTGTGCTGGTGCTTGTACCTGTGCTTGTACTTGTGATGGTGCTTGTGCTTGTACTCATTGCTTGATACTTGTACTCTTGCTTGTGCCTGCACTCCTGCTAGGTGCTTGTACTCGTCCTTGTGCCTGCACTTGTTGTACCTGTGCTTGTACTTGTGATGGTGCTTGTGCTTGTACTCAGTGCTTGATACTTGTACTCTTGCTTGTGCCTGCACTCGTGCTGGTGCTTGTCAATGTGTTTGTAGTCGCGCTGGAGCTTGTGTCTGTGCTCGTGCTTGGTGCTTGTACTCGTGCTGGTGCTTGTGCCTGTACTCGTGCTTGGTGCTTTTACTCGTGCTCGTGCCCGTACTTCTACCTGTACTTGTGCTGGTGCTTTTGCCTGTACTCGTTCTTGTGCTTGTACTCGTGTTTGCCCTTGTACTCCTGGTTGTACCTGTACTCGTGCTTGCACCTGTACTCATGCTGGTGCTTGTGCTTGTGCTTTTCTTTGCGCTTGTGCTTGTGCTCGTTCTTGTGCATGAACTCGTGCTTGTACCTGTACTCGTGCTGGTGCTGGTGCTTGTACTCGTCCTTGTACTTGTACTTGTGCCTGTACGTATACTTGTGCCTTACTCCTGCTTGTTCCTGTAGTCGTGCTTGGTGGTTGTACTCGTGCTTGTGCCTGCACTCGTGCTGTTGTTTGTACCAGTGCTTGTACTCGTGCTGGTGCTAGTGCCTGTACTCGTTCTTGTGCCCGTACTTGTGCGGGCACTCGTGCTTGTACTATTACTCGTGCTGGTGCTTGTACCTGTTCTCGTTCCTGTACTCGTGCTTGTGCTTGTTCTAATGCTTGTGCCTGTACTCGTGCTTGTGCCTGTACTTGTGCTTGTATTGTACTCGTGCTTGTGGCTGTGCTTGTACTTGTACTTGTGCTTTTAAGTTAGAAAGGGTTCTCCCTCGTTGAAGGAAGGTGGTCATTTTTTAAGTCAGAAAGGCTCCTCCCTCGAATATGTTGTGTGCAATTTTTCGAAGTCAGAAAGGCTCCTCCCTCCAAAAGGTTGTCTAAAACCTTTCTAAGTCATAAGGTGTCCTCCTTCCAAAGGGCTGGCTGAGATTCTAAGTCAGAAGGGCTCCTCATTTTAAAGTGTTGCCTGAAATTTTTTGTACGTCAGAAAGGCTCCTCCCTCAAAAGGAGGAGCCTTTCTAACTTATAAAAATTTCAGGCAACCATTTGGAAGGAGGAGCCTTTTTGACTTAAAAAAATTTCACTCAATCTTTAAGAGGGAGGTGCCTTTTTGACTTAGAAAACATTCACTCAACTTTTAAAGGGAGCAGCCTTTCTGACTTTCATACAACCTTTGGAGAGAGGGAGCGTTTCTGGCCTAGCAAAACTTCACACAACTTTCAAAGGTTTGTAAAGTAAGAAAGGTTCCTCCCTCTTAAATGTCGACTGGAATGTTTGTTAAGGCAGGAAGGCTCCTCTAAGTGAGAACGGCTCCTCCTTCCTAAATGTCCACTAGATTTCTTTTAGTCTGAAAAGATCCTTACTCGAAAAGGTTGACTCAATTTTTCTAAGGTGCAAAGACTCCTCCCTCGAAAACGTTGGCTCAAGTTTTCCTAAGTTAAAAAGGTGCCTCCCTCGAAAGCATTGGCACCAAATTTTTCTTAGTGAGAAAGGCTCTTCCTTCCAATGGCTGTGTCATAGGTTCGACAGTTAGAAAGGCTCCTCCCTCCTAAACGTTGACTGAAACTTGGTAAGTAAGAAAGGCTCCTGCCCAGGGTTAGGATAAGGGTTAGGGTTCAAGTCTAGTAGAATCTTTGGCCAGTGAGGTGTATGTTGTGTCATCATTCAATCAGGGGGTTTTGTGCATCCAGGAAAGAGTGTTTTGTGGCTTGGTAAGTTTCATGCTCTAAGCAGTAGAAATGTGGACTGATTAATATGGTGGTGGTCATTTCACCCCCATTTCAAGATAGTTCTGGTCTAATAATGCCTGCTGGCGAATTCTCTGGACGATTGGTGATGATTTCAGGGAGTTGTGGTTTTCCTAATATTATAATATGAATATGGTAGTTTCATTCACATTAGTGAGGGCAACATTTCTGCCAAAGATGAAGATGTGGTGACTTTCCAAACGTGCTGTGCAGTTACTACCCTCTGTAGAATGAGGAACTTTTCGTGCCTCCTGCACGCAGCATGAGCGAAGACAAAGGAGATGAATCTGCTGGTTCATTTGCATTAGTGATGGCAACATTTGTGCCAAGGATGAAGATCTGGTGACTTTCCAAACGTGCTGGGCAGTTACTACGTTACAGGAAAATATGTGAAAAATTTCTAACACCTGCCGTCTCGCATGACCCAAGGGCGTTTTAAGGATATAGTAAGAAAGCAGGCTTCCAAGGGTGGCTCAAAGTCGGTCTGTGTGTAAGCTCTGTTCTCTTGTGTTCGCGGGTTGAGAGCAGGATTTATTGATCTCTGGAGACTTTTTGTAGACAGAATCAAGCAAAAGACGCTAAACTGAACGAATCATGTGTCCCTATATGCCTTACCAGCCCATGGTAAGGGAAGAATGATGGAGGTTTTGTAAACTGGCCTTTGGCCAACGACAGTAGCAAACGAACCGGAGGATTTTTCCTTCGCTGACGCACTTTTCTAGCATTCCGTCAGCTTTCTTGTGGGCCTGATGCGCTCAGCTCACTTGCCTGTCTGTCTGACATGGCTGAACTGTGCAAGGAGAGAGGAAGACGTGGGAGAAAATGCTGGGCTTTTTTTGCCGGCTGACCGTTTGCGTCGGGGGTTTGACTGGAGTCCCACGATGGAGGGTAAACTGTACGAAAGCGGGCATCCCTTACAGCAAGGGATGTGCTCGGCGAGGAACTCTGTTCCCAGTTGGAGATAGTTACCTGGTTGATCCTGCCAGTAGTCATATGCTTGTCTCAAAGAATAAGCCTTGCATGTCTAAGTGTAGACACTAGTGCTAGAACAGGGTACTGTAAGCTGTAGAGTAGCCTTGTCGCTACGATCTTCTGAGATTAAGCCTTTGTTCTTAGATTTCTATCACATACCTTTTTTGGACAAGTTAGAAAAGGCGCCTCCCTCGTGGGAGTTAGTCATTTTCTAAGTCAGGCTCCTCCCTCCTGATGGCTGGCTATAAAATTATCCTTAGTCAAAAGGCTCCTCTCTCCACAAGGTTTCCTGAAATTTTTTCTAAGTCAAAAACCCTCTTCCCTCCTGACGGTTGGCTTGAAATTTTTTTAAGTCTCAAAGGCGCCTCCCTCCACAAGGTTGCCTGATATTTTATCTAAGTCTGAAAGGTTCCTCCTTCCAAAGGGTTGGCTGAAATTTTCTCAGTCGGAAAGGCTTCTCCTTCCAAAGGAGGAGCCTTTCTGACTTATAATTTCAGACAACCTTTTGGTAGGAAGAACCTTTTGACTTAGAAAAATTTCGATCAACCTTTTGAAGGGAGGAGCCTTTTTGACTAAGAAAAGTTCCACTCAATTTTTAGGAGGTAGGAGCCTTTCTGATCTAGAAAGATTTCTCACAACCTTTGGAGAGAGGAGCCTTTCTGGCCTAGCAAACTTCACACAACTTTCTCAAACGTTTGTAAAGTAAGAAAGAGTCCTCCCTCCTATGTCGACTGGATTTTTCCAAAGTCAGGAAGGTTCCTCTAAGTGAGAAAGGCTCCTCCTTGCTAAATGTCGAGGGGAGATTTTAAGTCAGAAAGGCTCCTCTTACTCAGTAAGGCGCCTCCTTCCAAAACGTCTACTAAATTTCTTTAAGTCAGAAAGGCTAATCCCTCGAAAACGTTGGCTTAATTTTTTCTAAGTTAGAAAGGCTCCTCCCTCAAAAGTATTGGCTCCAATTTTTTTCTTAGTGAGAAAGGCTCCTCCTTCCAATGGTTGTGTCATAACTTTGACAGTCAAAAAGGCTCCTCCCTCCGAAACGTTGACTTGATTTTTGTAAGTCAGAAAAGCTCCTACAAGGGCAAAACATTGTTGAAGCATATGTTAGATGTTTTTCAAGGAAGAAAACGATTAAATCGATAGATAGGTTGACTACGGTCCAAAACCAAAAACTTGTTGAACAACGGTAGGATTTTCAAGTAAGAAAACGATTGAATTCATCGACAGTTTGGCTACAATCCAAGGCCAAAAAATTGTTGAATGAACGGTTAGATTTTTTAAGTAAGGAAACGATTAAAACTATGGATAGATTGCTATAGTCCAAGGCCAAAACATTCTTGAAACAACTGATAGATTTTTAAGTAAGAAAACAATTAAATCTATAGATACATCGGCTATAATCCAAGGCCAAAATCATGTTGAAACAACGGTTGGATTTTCAAGTAAGAAAACGATTGAAACTATGAACAGACTGGCTATAATCCAACGCCAACAAATTGTTGAAACAACGGATAGATGTTCAACTAAGATGACGATTGAATCTATGGATTGATTGGCTGTAATCTAAGGGCGAAAGATTGTTGAGACAACGATTTGATTTGGAAGAAATTAAGAGAACGATTACAACTAAGGATCGATTGGCTATGATTCATGGGCAACAACGTGTTGAAACAATGGTTAGATGTTCAAGGAAGAAAACGACTGAATCTATGGATAGATTTGCTATAATCGAAGGCCAAAAAATTGTTGAAACAACGGATGGATGGATTGTTGAAACAACGGTTAGATTTTCAAAAAAGAAATCGATTGAATCTATGGATAGTTTGGCTATAATTCATGGGCATAAAAAGAACCATTGAAATAACGGTTGGAGTTTGAAGTAAAAAGCAATTACAATAATTGATAGATTGGCTATAATCCAAGGAAAAAAACCGTTGAAATAACGGTTGGAGTTTGAAGTAAAAAACAATGAAAACAATTGCTAGATTGGCTATAATCCAAGGCCACAAAATTTGTTGAAACAACGGTTAGATTTTCAAGTATGAAAACCATTGAATCTATGGATAGATTGGCTATAGCAAAGATTCAAACAGTTGTTGTAACAACAGTTGCATTTTCAAGTAAGAAAACAATAGAATGTATGGACAGATTGAATGTACTTCATGGTGAAAAAGTTGTTGTAAGAATACGATCCAATCTATGGATAGATTGGCTTTAATCCGAGGCCGAAAAATCGTTGAAACAACGGTTAGATTTTCAAAAAAGAGAAAGATTCCCACTATGGATAGATTGGCTATAATCCAAGGCCAAAAAATTGTTGATACAACCGTTAGATTTTCAAGTAAGAAAGCGATTGCATCTATGGATAGATTGACTATAATCGATGGCCAAAAAATTGCTGAAACCAGAGCTTAGATTTTGAAATAAGAAAACAGTTAAACGTATTGAGAGATTGGCTATAATGCAAAGGAAAAAATTGTTGAAACAACCGCTAGATTTTCAAGTAACAGTAGGATTGAAATTATGGGTAGATTGGCTGTAATCCAAGGGCAACAATTAAGAATACAATTGAATCTATGGATAGATTTGCTATAATCCAAGGGCAAGAATTTGTTGAAAAAAGCGTTAGATTTCAAGTGAGAATACTATTGAATCTATGATTGGATGGATTGCCTATGATCCAAGGTCAAAGAATTGCCAGAAAAACAATTAGATTTCCAAGTAAGAATACGATTGAATCTATGAATATATTTGCTATAATCGAAGGCCAAAAAATTGTATAAACAACGGTTGGAGTTGAAGTAAAAAATCAGGTAAACCTACAACATTGTTGAAACAACCGTTGGATTTTCAAATAAGAAATCGATGGAATATATGGATAGTTTGGCTATAATCCATACCCCCCCCCCCCAAAAAAAAACGGTTGAAATAACGGTTGGAGTTTGAAGTAAAAAACAATTAAAACAATTGCTAGATTGGCCTTAAACCAAGGCCAAAAAATTGTTGAAACAACGGTTAGATTTTAAAGTAAGAAAACAATTGAATCTATGGATAGATTGGCGATAATCCAAGGCAAAACAATTGTTGAAACAACGGTTAGATTTTCAGGTATGAAAACTATTGAATCTATGGATAGATTG
This sequence comes from Siderastrea siderea, assembly GCA_964030785.1. NCBI lineage: Eukaryota > Metazoa > Cnidaria > Anthozoa > Scleractinia > Rhizangiidae > Siderastrea > Siderastrea siderea. Next base: position 13,465,114 of record OZ034976.1, on the reverse strand, counting down.
GCTATAATAAAAATTCAAAATCTTGTTGTAACAGTTGGATTTTCAAGTAAGAAAACAATAGAATGTATGGACAGATTGAATGTAATCCATGGTCAAAAAGTTGTTGAAACATAAAAATGGTTAGATTTTCAAGTAAGAATACGATGCAATCTATGGATAGATTGGCTATAATCAAAGGCCAAAAAAATTGTTGATACAACCGTTAGATTTTCAAGTAAGAAAGCGATTGAATCTATGGATAGATTGGCTATAATCCATGGCCAAAAAATTGTTGAAACAAGAGCTTAGATTCTGAAATAAGAAAACAGTTAAATCTATTGAGAGATTGGCTATAATGCAAGCCAAAAAAATTGTTGAAACAATGGTTAGATTTTCAAGTAACAATAGGATTGAATCTATGAGTAGATTGGCTGTAATCCAAGGGCAAAAATTAAGAATACGATTGAATCTATGGATAGATTTGCTATAATCCAAGGGCAAGAATATGTTAAGACAAGGGATAGATTTCTAAGTAAGAATACGATTGAATCTATGGATAGATTTGTTATAATCCAAGGGCAAGAATTTGTTGAAAAAACCGTTAGATTTTCAAGTGAGAATATTATTGAATCTACGATTGGATAGATTGCCTATAATCCAAGGCCAAAGAATTGCCAGAAAAACAGTTAGATGTCCAAGTAAGAATACGATTGAATCTATGAATAGAATTGCTATAATCCAAGGACAAGAATTTGTTGAAACAACCGTTAGATTTTTAATTAAGAATAGGTTTGAATCTATGGATAGAGTGTTGTAACCCAAGGGCGAAAATTTGTTGAAACGGTTAGGTTTTCAAGTAAGAAAACCCTTCGATATACAGAGAGATTTGCCAGAATCCAAAGGCAAAAAATTGTTGAAACAACGGTTAGATATTGAAGTAAGAATACGATTGAATCTATGGATAGATTGACCTTAATCCAAGGCCGAGAAATTGTTGAAACAACGGTTAGATTTTCAAGAAAGAGAGAGATTCCCGCTATGGATACATTGGCTATAATCCAAAGCCAAAAAAGTGTTTAAACAAAGGTTAGATTTTCAAGTAAGAATACGATTAAATCTATGTATAGATTGGCTTTAATCCAAGGCGAAAAAATTGATAAACAACTGTTACATTTTCAAGAAACAGAAAGATTACGACTATGGATAGATTGGCTATAACCTAAGGACAAGAATTTGTTGAAACAACGGTTGGTTTTCAAGTTAGAATAGGATTGACTCTATGGATAGATTGGCTGTAATCCAATCGCAAAAATTAAGAATACGATTAACTCTATAGACAGACCGGCTATAGTCCAAGGCCAAAAAATTGTTGAAACAACGGTTAGATTTTTAAGTACGAAAAGGATTGAAGTTTTCTCTCTGTCACATGTTAATAAGCAAAGCTTGATGCTTTGTTTGTTTGCAGACTAAGTATTTTCCCCCAAATTTTTCCTTGCTATTCTTCCTCCCAAATTATTAGCTTTTACTGTGTAGAGAATTCTTTTCAGTAAGAATACTTCATATCAACCACTTAAAAAAATGAAAATGACACAGGTATAATGGGCTAAAGATGAGACTGTGAAAGCCTGATTTGTACCGAGGAAGATTTAATGGTTTGGCTTTTCAATAACAATTGGTAGTACCTGTAACTGAAAATTGCCTTACATTTTTATCACTTACTCCTGCAGGTTGTAATTTTCAAAATTTCTTTGTACAGAGAAATGTGATTTGACAAAGAACATATTTTGGCAAAATTTGGAGGCCTTTGAATCCTTCTTTTCCACAGTATTTGCACAAAATGAGGCCATGTGAAATAATAATTACTATGTTGTAATATTTATATCTGCAGACATTAGTGAGAATAAATTGAATGTTTCTATGCACAAATTCAGATAGCGAATGTGTCCAAGTTTCTATTCCACATTCTAGACCTATGAATGAGAGCCCTCTAGGGTAATTGTTGACTAGTGACAAAGTGTTGAAACAGTGAAATGAACCGAAGGGAATTGTAACAAATGACAAAGATGCTGCTGTGATATTGTAACAGGGGATTAGACAGCAGACATGCATACATCCTCGAACAACCCTTGTGAACCTGTTCGTGAAGTGTATTGGCCGAGGCAGCAATGAATACAGTGCTGCATTTTTAAAATTTTTTTAAAAACATTATGCTGTTTGGGATGACTATATCAACAGCAGCTGAAGATGTGCTGTTAAACTGTTAAACACACAAGTGGCCTAACTTAGCATTTGTTGGATTATAAACAAAGATCCCTTTCATTTATTGTTTCAGAGGAATCTCCAGCGTGGTACGGCGATGTTACCACAAAGCAACTGGGAAGCCTTTTGCCATAAAGATAATAGACAAGCTGAGTGATGCGGGGGGCACGGATATTGAGGCAACTACCACAGAAGAAGTCCTTATTCTGCTTGCCTAACAAGGACATGAGAGCATAAGTAAGCAGCTATGTACAAGGTATATTGTCGCTTTAGAGAGGGACAGGGGGTGGGAACAGTAAGAAAAGGGACTGCGGGTTGTGGGATTGGAGGTGTGAGAGAGGAGGAAGTGGAAACCGGGAGAAAGGGAGAATAACTGGGAGACAACAAGGTCAGAGCGAGAACGGGTCAGTTACTGGGTGAAAAGGGGATAGGAACCTGGCGAGGAGGGGATGGGGACTGGAAGAGGGGAGGTGAGAACTGGGAGAGAGGGGGATGAGAACTGGGACAGAGGGGGGTAGGAACTGGTACAGAGGGGTGGGAACTGAGGGAGAGAAGGTGAGAGTGGGCAGAGAGTTAGGAGGACTGGGAGAGATGGGGTGAGGAGTGAGAGAGAGTGGGGAGGATTGGGAGAGACTGGGACAAAGGGGGTGAGAACTGGGCAAAGTCGGCTACCTTTCCCCTTAAATTGAAGTTACATTAAAGAAAGATTCTTTCAAGTCCCTTGCTGATACAGTCGGTTACTCTACTGAAGCCAGCTGCCCACTTCAAATTTTATTGAAACTCCTGGAGAGAGAAAGGAGCAGAACAAGAGGGAGTGGGGGAGTGAGAGGAAAGGTGGTGAGAAGTAAGAGTACATGAATTCAATTGGAAGATAGGGAACTAGAAACTGGGAGAGGAGACGTAAAACCCAGTAAGCAGAGGGAACTGGGAGAGAGGGGGTTAGATAATGAGATCGAACCTGGGAGAGAGGGAAACATGCACAGGAACCGGGAGAAGGGAATTAGGTTAATGTAGGATTGTTTTAGCCATACCAAAACTTAAAATGTCAGTATTATTTTTACACTGTAGTTATAATATTTACATGTTGTCTCTTTTGTCAACAGTTCGATTGGTAGATGTCTTTGAGTCTGAAGTATTTTTCTTCCTAGTTTTCGAGATGTAAGTTCACATTAGTTTTCTATAGACTGATGGCTGGTATGTACGCTATGTAAACCTAAACAACATGCACTAGTAGTATGCAAACTGTTTGCTCATTTGAGGTAAAACACTTACATGTAATCAGGTATGGGTGCTGAATCAATGAACCCATTAACCTTAATTCCATTTATTCCAAATTATTACAAAATTTATAAGTAACAAGCACAGTGTGAGAAGCATAGTCATCCATCATTGATTTTACTAAATATTGTCTATTTTCTTTGTTTAGAGCGGAGAAGGGTGAACTGTTTGATCATCTGACAGACCAAGTAACATTATCAGAGAAGAAAACTAGGTGAGAGTGGAAGATTTCCACTTTATATTTAAACATATTGCCAGTGTACTATGTACAGCTTTAGTTGATAAATATCAAGATTGCTATGTGTGTAGTATTGAAACTGATAGTAAAAAACCAAATTCAGGAAAATATGGCTCACTGCCCTGGCTTAAAAAAGACTAAACATCAATTGAAACCCTCACACAGAGAACACAATGAATCAGGGTTGTTAGAATCATAACAAAATAACCGACATGATTTGCTCATTATAAGCGAATCACGAGGGAGGGTTTTGGAGCTGTGAAATATATGCATGACAATGACATAGTGCACAAAGATTTAAAGGTGAAATGAACAGCATAATACCATTTATTTTGTATTGTTTGTATTGTGCTCTGGTACAATGGAATCCTGATATAACAAACCCCTATATGAAAAAGAACCCGGTATAAGAAATGATATCATTACGCTAGTAGTGGCAAAGTGTGTGGAAAATTACCCTGACGTAACAAAACCCCGTTATAACAAAAACATTTTGTCAGTCCGATGGCACTTTTTTCAGGGGTGGGTCCAGTCCAGAAGTCCAAAAAATTGTTGAGGCAACGGTTAAATTTTCAAGTGAGAAAAAGATTGAATGTATAGATAGATTGGCTTTAATCCAAGGCCAAAAAATTGTTGAAACAAAGGTTAGACTTTCAATAAAGAGAACCGTTGAATCTCTGAATAGATTGGCTTTAAACCAAGGCCAAAAATTTGTTAGAATAACGAATAGATTTTCAAGTAAGAAAACGGTTGAACCTATGGATAGATTGGAATAATCCAAGGTCAAAAAATTGTTGAAACAACGGTTAGATTTTCAATAAAGAGAACGATTGAATCTATTGATAGATTGGCCATAATCCTAGTCCAAAAAATTGTTGAGACAACGATTAGATTTTCAAGCAAGAAAAAGATTGAATCTATGGATAGATTGCCTATATTCCAAGGCCAACAATTTGTTGAGACAAAGGTCAGATTTTCAAGTAAGAATATGATTGACTCTAGGGATAGATTGGCTATAATCCAAAGCCAAACAATTGTTGTCGACACTTCGGCTACATTTTCAAGTAAGAAAATGACTGAATATATGAAAAGATTGGCATCAAACCAAGGCCAAAAAATTGCTGAAACAACGGTAACATTTTAAAGTAAGAGAACGATAGACTCTATGGATAGATTTGCTATAATCCAAGGTCAAAAAATTGTTGAAAAAACGTTTAGATTTTCAATAAAGAGAGCGATTCAATCTATGTATAGATTGGCTATAATCCAGCGCCAAAAAATTGTTGAAACAACGGTTAGATTTTCAAGTAAGAAAACGATTGAATCTATGAATAGATTGGCTATAATCCAAGGCCAAAAAATACATGAAACAACGGTTATATTTTCAAGTAAGAAATTGACTAAATATATGGATAGATTGCCTGTAAACCAAGGCCAAACAATTGTTGATACAACGGTTAGATTTTAAAGTAAGAAAACGATTGAATCTATGGATAGATTGGCTTTACACCAAGGCCAACAAATTGTTGAAACAAAGGTCAGATTTTCAAGTAAGAATATGATTTAATCTACGGATAGATTTCCTGGAATCCAAGGCCAAATATTGTTGAAACAACGGTTACATTTTCAATAAAAAGAAGAATTGAATCTATAAATAGATAGGCTATAATAAAAGGCCAGGAAATTGTTGAATCAACGAATAGGTTTGCAGGTAAGAAAACGATTAAATCTATGGATAGATTGGTTACAATCCTAGGCCAAAAAATTGTTGAAACAACGGTTAAAATTTTCAAGTAAGAAATTGACTGAATCTATGGACAGATTGGCCTTAAACCAAGGCCAAAAAATTGTTGAAACAACGGTTAGATTTTAAAGTAAGAAAAGTTTTGAATCTATGGCTAGATTGGCTTTAATCCAAGGCCAAAAGTGTTGAAACAACGGTTAGATTTTCAAGTAGGAAAACGATTGAATCTATGAGTAGATTGGCTATAGTCCAAGGCTAAAAATTGTTGAAACAACGATTAGATTTTCAAGTAAGAATATGATTGAATCTATGGATAGATTTCCTGGAATCCAAAATCAAAAATTGATGAAAGAATGGTTACATATTCAATAAAGAGAACAATTGAATCTATAAATAGATAGGCTATAACAAAAGGCCAGGAAATTGTTGAATCAACGAATAGATTTGCGAGTAATAAAACGGTTAAATCTCTGGATAGATTGGTTATAATCCGGGGGCAGAAAATGGTTGAAACAACGCTTAGATTTTCAAGTAAGAAAACGATTCACTCTATGGATAGATTGGCTATAATCCAAGGTCAAAAAATTGTCGAAAGAATGGTCAGATTTTCAATAAAGAGAACGACTGAATCTATCGGTAGATTGGCTTTAAAGCAAGGCCAAAAAGTTTTTAAAACAACAGATAGATTTTCACGTAAGAAAACGGTTGAATCTATGGATAGATTGGCTAAAATCCAAGGCCAAAAAATTGTTGAAACAACGGTTAGATTTTCAAGTAAGAAATTGACTAAATCTATGGATAGATTGGCTATAATCCAAGGTCAAAAAATTGTTGAAACAACGGTTAGATTTTCAAGTAAGAAATCGACTAAATCTATGGATAGATTGGCTATAATCCAAGGTCAAAAAATTGTTGAAACAACGGTTAGATTTTCAAGTAAGAAATCGACTAAATCTATGGATAGATTGGCTATAATCCAAGGTCAAAAAATTGTTGAAACAACGGTTAGATTTTCAAGTAAGAAATCGACTAAATCTATGGATAGATTGGCTATAATCCAAGTCCAAAACATTGTTGAAACAACGGTTAGATTTTCAATTAAGAAGACGATTGAATCTATGAATAGATTGGTTATAATCTAAGGCTAAAAAATTGTTGAAACAACGGTTACATTTTCAATAAAAAGAAGAATTGAATCTATAAATAGATAGGCTATAATAAAAGGCCAGGAAATTGTTGAATCAACAAATAGGTTTGCAAGTAAGAAAACGATTATATCTATGGATAGATTGGTTATAATCCAAGGTCAAAAAATTGTTGAAACAACGGTTAGATTTTCAAGTAAGAAATCGACTAAATCTATGGATAGATTGGCTATAATCCAAGGTCAAAAAATTGTTGAAACAACGGTTAGATTTTCAAGTAAGAAATCGACTAAATCTATGGATAGATTGGCTATAATCCAAGGTCAAAAAATTGTTGAAACAACGGTTAGATTTTCAAGTAAGAAATCGACTAAATCTATGGATAGATTGGCTATAATCCAAGTCCAAAACATTGTTGAAACAACGGTTAGATTTTCAATTAAGAAGACGATTGAATCTATGAATAGATTGGTTATAATCTAAGGCTAAAAAATTGTTGAAACAACGGTTACATTTTCAATAAAAAGAAGAATTGAATCTATAAATAGATAGGCTATAATAAAAGGCCAGGAAATTGTTGAATCAACAAATAGGTTTGCAAGTAAGAAAACGATTATATCTATGGATAGATTGGTTATAATCCAAGGTCAAAAAATTGTTGATACAACAGTTAGATTTTCAAGTAAGAAAACAATTCAATCTATGGATAGATTGGATATAACCCAATTTCAAAAAGTGTTGAAACAACGGATAGATTTTCAATAAAGAGAATGATTGAATCTATTGATAGATTGGCTTTAAACCAAGGCCAAAAATGTCTTGAAACAACGGATAGATTTTCACGTAAGAAAACGGTTGAATCTATGGATAGATTAGCTAAAATCCAAGGCCAAAAAATTGTTGAAACAATGATTAGATTTTCAGGTAAGAAATCGACTAAATCTATGGATAGATTGGCTATAATCCAAGGTCAAAAAATTGTTGAAAAAATGGTTAGATTTTCAATAAAGAGAACGATTGAATCTATCGATAGATTGGCTATAATCCAAGTGCAAAAATTGTTGAAACAACGGTTAGGTTTTCAATTAAGAAGACGATTGAATCTATGAATAGATTGGCTATAATCCAAGGCTAAAAAATTGTTGAAACAACGGTTAGATTTTCAAGTAAGAATATGATTGAATCTATGGATAGATTTCCTGGAATCCAGAGCCAAAAATTGTTGAAACAACTTTTACATTTTCAATAAAAAGAAGAAATGAATCTATAAATAGATAGGCTATAATAGAAGGCCAGGAAATTGTTGAATCAACGAATAGGTTTGCAAGTAAGAAAACGATTAAATCTATGGATAGATTGGTTATAATCCTAGGCCAAAAATTTGATGAAACAATGGTTACATATTCAATAAAGAGAACAATTGAATCTATAAATAGATAGGCCATAACAAAAGGCCAGGAATAGATTTGCGAGTAATAAAACGGTTAAATCTATGGATAGATTGGTTATAATCCGGGGGAAGAAAATGGTTGAAACAACACTTAGATTTTCAAGTAAGAAAACGATTCACTCTATGGATAGATTGGCTATAATCCAAGGTCAAAAAATTGTTCAAACAACGGTTAGATTTTCAAGTAAGAATATGATTGAATCTATGGATAGATTTCCTGGAATCCAGGGCCAAAAATTGTTGAAACAACTTTTACATTTTCAGTAAAAAGAAGAAATGAATCTATAAATAGATAGGCTATAATAAAAGGCCAGGAAATTGTTGAATCAACGAATAGGTTTGCAAGTAAGAAAACGATTAAATCTAAGGATAGATTGGTTGTAATCCTAGGGCAAACAATTGTTGAACAACGGTTAGATTTTAAAGTAAGAAAATGGTTGAATCTATTGATAGATTGGGTTTAAACCAAGTCCAAAAAATTGTTGAAACAACAGTTAGATTTACAAGTAAGAAGATGATTGAATCTATGAATAGATATAGAAATGGATTATAGCCAATCTATCCATAGGTTCAATCGTTTTCTTACTTGAAAATCTAAGCGTTGTTTCAACCGAACGAAATGCTACATTCAAGTTGGTGAAACGACACTACAACTCAAACTCAATTGTAAATAATCCGGTAAAAAAGAACAAACCGTTCAAAAGACCAGGTTGCTCTGTTCGTCGTTCAGATCGTTCCAGTCGCTGTTATTTTTCATGTCGGGTATTTGATCTCCCATGGATTCTTGCTGTAAGTTGGGACCCAAAATCAATCCACTACTGATTTTACGCAACCATCCCATCTTGAGAGCTAACTCGGTGTAGATGACGATGGGAGGCGTGTCCAGATCGCAATGACAAACATTGGTGTTGTCAATGATCAGATCTTCCCTTTCCCAACGAAACTTGACGTAGGTGTGTTTACCCTGTTCATTGGTAAAACGTCCTCCTTGAACAGCCGTTTCCTTGCGTCGTTGCTCCAGGTGTGCAATGGTGGCTTTCATGAAACTCACTCCATCCACCACCCAATCCAAATCTCGGATGTCATTGATGATGGTTCGAGCTGTTTCTATTCGAGCTTGCATTTCCCTATCTTTTCCACCCGGTTTGGGGATGGTTTAGTCCCAGGACGTAGACACAATGTACCCATCTTTCTTCACCAAATCGTACAAATTCACACGGGTATCCGGTAAAGAAATGGCACTCAACCCTACTTGCCATTGACCCCCGGGTAAACGTAAAGGATGAGGTAAACGAATCTTGAACCCATTGGCTTGGTTGTTGGGAAATTCACGCCGGTTGGCGTGACTGGGTAACGTCACGTAGAACGACATCCTGTCTTGTTTTTTTTTCTTTTTCACACGACCTCCCTTTTAAAGTGTAGGGTCAGGATGGTGTGACCTTCTCCAAATTAAGCGAGATCCCCATTGACTTCTGCCATCTGTGTTTCGATGATTTCTTTTTTTTTCATGTTATTAAGCAATACTTTTTTTTTAAATAATAGGATGTTTTATTCCATTACACAACAAAGGCTTTACAAATATATACAAAATATCTTTTTAAGCTTAAATACAGAAATAGACAAAAATACAAAAAGCAGAAACTAGAAGGAAGTTAAATTATAAAGAAAAAAGAAATTAGGAAGAGAGAAGAGGGGGCAAGACGTGCGTCATGCTTTTCATTATAGACACCGTATATATTGCCTTATGTTCTTGTTTAGAGCGAGAGAGCTTGGGGTCACGTTCGTCCAGAAAAACAAGTGAAAAAAAAAGTCTACAGGAAGGGGGACAAAAGGGTCCATTTTTTCAATTCCAATTTATTTGGGTGGCCTGCTGTTTCTATTTCAAAGTTTCTTTTGAGAATTTGCTTAAAATTGATCCAACTTATAGTTTTCCCCTTCACCTTGCAACACCATACAAAGAACCTTGCTTGCAGGAGACAATAGTTAATTTGTAGCTTCAAGTTCGATGTATCTGGCCTGAGGCACAGAGCCGTCGTTATCTCTAGAATGTAAGACTCCTGAACAACTTTACATTCTTTCAGCCAAGCCACAACCTTAGACCAGAAACATTGGGTTTCATCGTAATCCCAAAAGAGATGAGTAAGTGTTTCAAGTTCAACACCGCAAAAAGAGCATTTGCCGCTTTCCTTTCAGCCAATTTTTTGCAAGAAGGAATTTGTGGGAATTCTCCGATGTAAAAGTTTAAATTGAAACTCAATCAACCTTGAACTGTTAGTACACTGGCGGGTTAACAGATAAGCTGCATTCCAATTTATCTCGGTACAATTACAATCCGACGTCCATTTTTCTTGACTCTTGGCAGGTAAAGATCCCTTTTTTTCTACAAGGACCTTGTATACGAGTTGACTTGCTTTTTTGCCTTTTCTAGCTTAGAGGTCATTGGTTCGTGCTTCATCGTTTCCGTTGGGTTCTTTCCCAGAGACTTTTTGACTATTTTAAGCATAGAAATAACGCCACAATAAGTAAGAGGGCACGGTGTGAATTTAAATTTTGCCTTAAATTCTTGGTACGAGAGAAAGGAGTTATCGTCTTTTAGCAAATCCCTGACTTGATTAATGCCACTCCTAGACCAGTCAGAATAGAAAAAAGTCTTTTTGGCGATTCTAAACACCGAATTAAACCAAAGAGTTTGAGAATGGAAATGCTCAACCGATTTTAACTGGGGTTCAAAGTTAACTTCGGTCCAGATATTCAGAACTTCCTTTAAGAAAGGGTCCTTAAAATGAACGCGGTTTAGAAGGTCATTTTTGCTCAGGTTGTAAGTAAAAAACATCTTCCCCCCAAAACATTCCAATTCCAGATCCAGGAAAAGTTTCCATTTGCCTTTGTTCTCATCGTCCAAATATTTTTTAATCCAAGAGCACTTTAGGGCTTTATTAAAAGACTCAATGTCCAACATTCTAAGACCGCCATCTTTAAAGTCCTTTATCATAACTTTTCGCTTTATTTTATCGCTTTTTCCGTCCCACAGAAAATCATAGAAAAGGCTATTTACTTCCCTAATAATAGACTCTTTGGATTGAAGGGATGTCAAAACATAAACTAGCTGTGATGCCACAAGGCTTTTTAAAACAACGATTTTCCCGATTAGGCTTAACCTTTGGAGACTCCACGAGGTAAGGCACTTTCTTGCCGTTTCCAATTTTTCGAGAAGATTCAATGATAGGGATATTTGTGGGTCGTTTGAAAACCAGACCCCTAAAGCTTTTACTTTTTGCTCCGGCCATTTGAGGTTCTTTTCTGGAAAGAGAATGACTTTACTGCTAGACATTGAGCCTATCCAGAAAGCTTCTGGCTTTTTGTAATTGAGCCCGAGGCCGGACACGTTTCCAAATGTTTCTAACATCGACAAAGCCTCCTGGAAGGACTTCTCGGAGCCATCTAGTGTTAAAGTGGTGTCATCGGCATATTGGCATAACTTAATTTCGGTGTTTTTAACAATAATCCCTTTAATATTTGGATAGCATTTGCTAGGATTTCAGCTGAAATAATGAATAAGTAGGGGGAAAGGGGGCAGCCTTGTCTTACACCCCGGGACAACTTGAAGAAATTTCCCGCCCATCCATTGTTCAGAACGCAGCTTTCGGCACCGCTGTAAAAGACATTTATCCAGTGAATCAATGACTGCCCAAAACCAAGATGCTGCAAGGCTTTTCTAATAAAGGGCCATTCTAAAGTGTCAAATGCTTTTTTGAAATCTAGAAGAAGGAGAAGGCCTGGAGTATTTTTCTCTGCACAGAAATTGATCAAACTATCAATCAAGCGAATGTTTTCTCCAATAAACCTGCCCTTTATGAAGCCCGTTTGATCATAATTGATTATTTTCGGGATCACCGTCTTAATTCGGTTCGCAATAGCCTTGGTCGCGATGTTATAATCACAATTGAGTAGAGAAATGGGCCGCCAGTTCTTAATATAATAAGGTACCGCATCTTTTTTTGGTAAAAGTTTAATTATCCCTCTTCTTTGCGTCACGGAATAGCCTTGGTCGCGATGTTATAATCACAATTGAGTAGAGAAATGGGCCGCCAGTTCTTAATATAATAAGGTACCGCATCTTTTTTTGGTAAAAGTTTAATTATCCCTCTTCTTTGCGTCACGGAAAGTTGCCCCATTTCATAGCCATAATTTAGAGCCTTTATAAGCGTATCTGAGATGTCATTCCAGAAGAATTTGTAAAATTCAGCAGGTAGACCATCCGTTCCCGGTGATTTACTTGCTTCCATGCTTGTTAAGGCCGTTAAACATTCGTTCTTATTGAGGACTCCCTCACATACACTCTGCTGATCGTCACTGAGCACGTTTCCTTTTTTGTCGAAAAAAGCCTTAGAAAACTCAGATTCTGTCAGGTCACCTTGAGACGAGTAACGTTTGCTGAAGAAGGATTCACATTCGGCTAGAATTTCCTTATCACAGAAAACAAACTCCTGGTCACTGTTTTTGAGCTGGCTCACTGTCCCTTGTTTAAAGTGTCTTTTTTCCAAATTGAGGAAGTACTTCGTATTTCCCCCCTCATTGTACCATACAATCTTCGACCTCAGGATCGCACCCTTGGTTCGATGCTCCACTAATTTTTCAAGTGCTTCTCTTTTCCCTTAAAGAGCTTCCGTAATGGAAAGAATTTCAGATACTGTTTTTCCGGCGCTAGACAGTTCAGTTTCTAATTTAGCGATTTCTTTTTCAATTTCCTCTTGGATCCTATTTACTTTCTTCTTTTTCATGGCAGAATAGCTCAAGGAAGACTCTCTAACCTTAAGTTTTATCATTTCCCAGAGAAGGGCTGGGCTCACTGTCGGGTCGTTTACATAGAAAGTTTTGGTTTGGTGTATAGTACTTTTTATCAGCTTAACATAATCTTCATCTGACAAGAGAGATGTGTTCAACTTCCAAAAACCATTCCCCCTTTGATTGGAATGCAAAGAGATTATCAACGTTATCATAGAATGATCTGTTTTATAGCCCGGCACTATATCTACGGTTTGTGTTATCGTAGCGATACTCTGACTTACCAGAAAGAAATCGAGTCGACAATGAATTTCAGGAGTTTTTCGTCGCCAGGTGTACCTTCTGCCGTCCGGATTGAAGGCCCTCCATATATCAACTAAATCAAATTCCGTGAGCGCGTCATGCACAACACTTGCTGATTGTTTATGGGTATTTGCAAGGCCGCCTTTTTTATCCTTTTCCACATCGAGGACAAGGTTGAAATCCCCACCGATTATTACATCATCGCCTTTAAAATCCCTCAGGTGATCAAAAAAATTTGTGAAAAACGACTTGTTGTCATCATTTGGAGCATATAAGTTAGCAATTGTTAAGTAAAAACCATTCGTTCTTATATCACAAATTAGAAATCTTCCCAACGGGTCTATATAAGTTTTAAGGATTTGAAAAGTGAAATTGTTATTAAATAGTATACCGACCCCTGCTTTAATACTTGTTTCGATGATTTCTACCAATTCATTTTGCACTGGTAAATAATGAATGTGAATGGGTTCAAAGTGAGTGGTTTCTTTAGGGTGATACTTGATTTCTCTCAAGAGATCCGTCACGCGATTACCCACCATGCTGCTGGTTCCCACATTGCAATACACGTGCAAGGGACGAGTGGGTGCAAATTCCGTGGAGGGACGAAACTTTTCGTTCAAATTGACAAAACGCCAGTTACAGGACATGCTCACTACCAAATACCCACCATCCACTTTCCAAACCGTGGGTTGGTTGTCAGCATCCAGGACATCCGACGGGGTGGGAATGGTATCCGAGTGAACTTCTTGCCATAAGTTAGGTCCCAATCGAAACGTACCAGGGGAGAGTATTTCGATCCATCCCATTTTCAATGCCAAGGTTTGACCCCACAACACGCGTGCCACTTGTCTTTTGTAATCCACATTGACTGTGTTCAATAACAAATCTCCTCGGGAGGTCCATTCAAACGAAGGGTATAACTTGACTCCATTGTCTCCAGCCCGTTTGTTTTTGGGTTTGGTTCGATGGGCTCTTTCTTGATCGTAGCGATGCACCAGTTTTTCAAAAAATTGGGATCCACCGGACGACGACAAACTCTCTTTCATGTCTTGACCCAACATCTTCAATTCTCGACGTTGATGCCACCAACGATCATTGCCTTGGTCATCTTGCTCACACACTCTCTCTTGCCATCGTACGTAAAGCAGGGGATCCTTTTCGTTGACAAATTGTTCCCCTACCACCGGAATGGTGGGTAAAGACAAACTGACCATCCCCACTTGCCATCCTCGTCCCACAAATCGAATGGGTTTTGGTAAACGGTTTTTGAAATGATGGGAACGGTTGTGAGGAAACTCGCGGGTACTGGCGTGACTCATCAACGTCACGTAAAACGAGGACGACAAGGTGGGTACAAACGTCAGGTTTTCTTTTTTAGTGTGGTCACGTCTCGATGAGCAATCCAACTGTTATACTTGTCAGGCCAACCTTCCACTTGACCAACAGGCGATCTTTTTTACGCTTAAGTACCTTCTCGATACGAAACAAGGCCTCGTCAGACAAGTGCACTTTTTGTAAATCGGCTTCGTAAAACATACCTTTCACCGGGGTATCATCCTACTCGTGAATCTTATAGGTGGGTACGACGCCAGGCACCACGCGATGCACCACAAACACTTCTTCGGTCTAACCGGGTAAATACCCTTTTTCAAAGGTACGATGAATCTTGTTGAGACGTACACAATCCCCACCTTTAATTTTGGTCGGGGACGTTTTGCTTTCAAACGTTTTTCGTAGAGACGTTTCCACACGGCTTCTTCGTTATCCCACGTCACGTCCTGGGGTGCCATACCAATACTACGATGACGCGTCGCATTGTATCCTTGTACCAATTGGGGTAACGTGTCGCCAAACGTAAGGTATTGACCGTTGGGAAATAACGGTACAATCGTTCTTTCAACGTGCGGTTAAACCGTTCCACCACCGCGGCTTTGGCATCCCCCTAGGTGGAAAAATGATCAATCCCATGATCCTTGACCCAGCGTTGAAACGTACGATTGTAAAATTCGGTGCCTCGATCCATTTGCAAACGGTTGGGTTTACGTCCTTGTTTCAGAATCTTGTCAAAGGCTTTGACCAAGGCCACCCCGGTTTTGGCTTTCAAGGGTTGCACCCAGGCGTACTTGGACAACACGTCCAACACCCTCAGTAAATAACGGATGCCTCGATTGTACTTGGCCAAGGGTTGAACTTCCACCAAATCCGCCACCCACTGATCATCCAATCCCCCCCACAATCACGGGGAGTGTGGTAAAACGACGACGTCGAGGTTTATGCAAAGTATACGCCCAATCCCGTTCCAAGACGCGTTGAGCTTTTTTCAGGGGAATTTGATGAGCACGGGCAAAACGTTGCACCCCACCTAAACTGCCTTCGGCTCTGGGATCGTTGTAACGGGAGAGCCACTGCTCTGAGAGGGAGGTGGTCTTTCTTTTTGTTTTTCTAGGTGCCATACCTTCCAACAGTGATCCTACAAGGTTTGTATGGTGGGTACACTATGAGGGTGCGCCTTTGAATGATTCGATACCATCGCCACGCACTCGGGTGTCGTTTCAACCACAACACAAACACCACCCATCGATACACATGGATGTCCACGTGGGTTTCTTCAAAGACCTTCAAGGGATGCGTCTCCTCGGGACGAATTTCAGTAGGAATGGGAACTTTCTCTCCTTCTTGGTGGTCATATAAAAAAACACAAAGGGATTCATGACACTGCCATTGCACGACATACCATAAACAATCCCACCCATAACACATCAGAACCGACTCCATGTTTTTTTTTTCAAACTGAACTTTTAATTTTCATGACAACACTCCTTTTATAGAAATTTCTTACAAGTCAAATAAGATTCAAAGAAAGCGCGTATTTGAAAAAAGTACCGGCGCCCCCGTCGATCATTCTCTTTTTTCCGGACCTGCTTTCATTTTTTTTCTAAAACAGAGTTTCTTTTCTTACAACAAAACTTAAAATAAGCCAGTACGGTCATCATAAGCTACAGTCTCTAGGCCTTTCTGCCAGTTCTGTACACTGTCACTGGTGGTACTGGGGCCACCAAAACCTCTTGACGGTTGAGTTCCTGGATTTCTTGCAGCAAGTCAGTCAGGGGACGTTCTCGCTCCACCTCCTCTTGGCGTCTTACTCTGGGTAATGGTGGTGGTGGGGGACCTGGGATGTCATACTCACGCTTGGGATAGCCATCAGCATCACGGGTAGGCAAAGGATGTTATGCCTTTTTGGGTGGTGGTGGGTTTTCGTGAAACCATTTCCAGTACTTTTGACCCAATGGTTGGTCAGTCCACCGAAAGAACTTGCACTTTTTCTTGGAACAGGTCAGAAACAACCGACTGGGGTTGTCTGGGGAGAGGCTCTGTTGAAGCGTGGCAGGTTCACGGCCAAGGCACAACAAACAGCTCCACATGTCGCAGACGTCTGGATGAGGTTGACGATACACCTCCCTCAGATAGTCGAGGGCTTTCTCTTTAGCACAAAACAGCAAACAAGGTTGCATGGGACATTTGACATAGTCCCACCCCTTCTGGGACTTGCGCTCCTCCAAATGAACCTCATGGCAAGGGCAAACCATGTAGTCCACCGCACGGGGACGGGGTCTAGGGTTTTGAAAGGCCAGACTTTGAAAGATGGTAGCCATTCTCACCATTCTTTAAACCCTTCATTCTCATCCTCAGGTGGAGGAGGAGGAGGAGGACACGTTTGTGTGGCTTGGTCCACCATACCATTCAATTCGTTCATCAACTCTTGCACCGCTTCCTGGGTTTCTTTCTCATTAGGCTGAGGGTAAGACACACCTTCTTGCACTACCTCTACAGTAGGATCATGGTCACTAGACATTTCACCCAAACAGGTCACCTCATGTTTCTTATACGCATCCAATCCAATGGGTGTCATATTTTGAATCACCAAGGTTTCATTCTCCTCCTTCTCTTTCTTTTTGTTCCCGGTAGGGTGAGTGCTTTTGGCAGATTCTCTCTTCCGACCAGGATTTGGATAACGAGCTGGAGAGACATCGCCATATTCCCATGAGGTGGACATCCTGGGTTGAAATGTGACTTTTTCACAAGCAGTGCATGGCTTTTTATACACTTCAAACCTTTTTCTCATTGGTTCATTTTCCAATCACGTGATGACCATATAAGGTTAAAGTACCTCTGATAGGTCAGGGTCTTCTTGGGTGGTCATTGGCCCGATTTGGGATCCATTCATGACCATACAAGGTCAAACTACCCACCATTGGTCAGGTCGTCTCGACTTCCATTGGTTCATTTTCCCATCATGTGCGGCCCATATAAGGTCAAATCTTTTCCCATTGGTTCCCTTTCATTTTATTTTTACCTATTTAAGAAGGTCCCTCATTCCCTTTTTCTCCATTCCATCCCATGGACTACTACAAGAATCTCAGGCGTGAAGACTTTGCCAGTGACGACGATTATCTTCTCGAACGTGTCAACCGAGGTTTAGCTGCCGGATTCACTTTCCAACAGTGCCGATATCATCATCTCATTGATTTCAGCTTGGCTTTAGGGTTAAGCAAAGCAGACATTCTTGAAATTGTGGGACCTGATACCGGTTACATTTTTCCCGACGAATGTTCCCAGATCCAGACATCGACATGATTGGAGCACAAGACGTCGAAGAAGAAATGCAGCTCAATATTGGAAATGGTCACGTGATCTACACGGGTGGGGCCCAAGGGACCGGTGCCTTGGCAAAAGAGATGGCCAAACATTTTGGCATGCAGGTGGAAGTCATTGTACCCCCAATCATCCACGAGCCCAATACGCCAGTCTTTCCACGGTAAAAGTATTAGTCCTAGCCAATCCTCATCTTCATGAGGCTGCTCATAAACTGTGTAAACGTGTTCCCAGTCATTTCTACACGCTTCAATCGCTGCAACGCAATTACCAAGCGGCTAAAAAAGCTCATACCATCTATGCTTTTGGCACATTGGAAAAGGATGCCAAACGAGTCAAAGGGGGAACGGGGTGGACCGAGCAATTGGCTTTGGATCAAGGCAAAGAAGTTTACCTGTTTGATATTCCCAGTCAAACTTGGTACCGCTCTGAAAACCACTACTACGTCAGCGACGATTCTACCTGTCTGGTGACTGGGAGCAAGTTCTTACCTTGGGGTCCCAAACCCCCCACCCTTCATCAAAGCAGTGCTGTGGTTGGTTCTCGAGATCTTGACCAGAAAACCCGAGAGGAAATCAAAGCATAATTCAACCGTACCTTCTGTCTACCCGAGAACATTGAGCAATTAAGAGTGGAACTGGAAAACTTTCATTTGTAAAACAAATCATGAAACGCGTTGACTTTTGTGAAGAGACTCAAGTCTATTCTCCCATCATGCATGGACAAGTTCATTGGATTCAAAAGGAACCCCTTTCTTCGGAAGAGGACGTATCCAAGAGACGTTCCCGTTTTCAGACACTTCGTCGAGAGATGAAATCCTCGTTACGTTTGAGTCAAACTTTAAGACAAGCTGGTTATAGTGACATGAAGAAACAACAAAGAGAAGAACGGTTACAAAGCGCCGATACCGTGTGGCAAGATATGGACACTGAGTTTGTTGAAAAAGTAATTGAAATAAACTTTCACATTACTTGATTTGCACCCTTCGTCATTTTTTTTGTCTTTTCTTGACTCACAGAAGCCTTGACTCACAATGTTTGGATTTTCAATTTCAAATAAAAAACGTTCAATGTTCAACAAGTCAAAATTCTAACACGCGTCTCACCGACTCCGTGGCATCTCTCTCCAGCTGCTCCAAACGCTGCCACTCCTCCCGTTCCCGCTTGATCTTCCCGTAAAAATAAATAATCATCTGCCAATGATGGCCTGCGTTGATTTGGGGAAACTTGTCTGCCAAATGGTTGTTCAGTCCCTCAAACTCCTCCAAAGAGATGGACCATAAGGTCTCGTCCATAGTCCACACTGCGGTAGGCAAATGGAATGAGACCCTTTACGAGGGCTTCAGTGAACATTTTGGCTACCCCTTTCTCCTCACGATGGTGACGAAAGGCATTCTCCCTGTCCACCATGGCGGTTAAATACAAGCGTACGAACGCCGAGGTACGCTTCC
This sequence comes from Siderastrea siderea, assembly GCA_964030785.1. Lineage (NCBI taxonomy): Eukaryota > Metazoa > Cnidaria > Anthozoa > Scleractinia > Rhizangiidae > Siderastrea > Siderastrea siderea. The sequence continues at coordinate 13,445,830 of OZ034976.1, read as the reverse complement.
TGTTTAAGGGTCGCCACGTTTCTTCCCTCCTCGCCGCCATTATCGCTGCCAATCTCTCCACGTGTGTTCTCTCCTCCCTTCCTCTTCTTCCCACTGCCTCCTCTCCCTTCACATTCCCATAGCTTGCCAAGTTGCTCAAAGACTTTCTTTCCGCCATTTTCTGACAAAAGTCAACACAGACCCGACTCAAAGCTAGGGATGAGGCTCCGTGGCGCCTCCAGGGTTTTATACCATTTAAAAATCGCTAAGGATGATGGGAAAATCAAGAGGGGGAGGAGGGTACCCCATCCTTCTCAATTTTTTTATTTTTGTTTTCACTTGACCTAGTTGTCATTGGTGATTCAACACCTACCTCCCTTCGACTCGCCCTATCCCTACCCTTTTGATGTTCTTTTAAAAATGGGTGCCCACACAAAGTTTTTCACCATTCTCTCGGTTGACCCTCATCATGTCATCAAACCAAGAAGAAGAACAAGAGGCAGGTCCTAGCGGAATTTCCCGTGAGGAGACCTTGTCTTTGCTAGGCCTTGACATGTCAGACCATGAAGAAGAAAATTTGTTATGCCCTGAAGTGATGGAGGAAATGAAGAAGAAGAATTGTGTAATGAAGTCAGGGATCGTTTGGAACGTCAACGAGCTTTTCAATCCCAACTCCTTCAACAGAGTGGTAGAGGCCTTGATCCACAAACCCCCCATGGGAACCTTTGAATTTGATCTCGACCCTTTTGTGGATCGAACCAGTGCTACCATGGGCGTTCGCGAACGCCATCTCAATACCCGATTACGTCAAACGGATAATTTTGTAGACAGTCCTCACGTAGTTCAAGCTCTCAAAGGTGGATCACAACGTGCCAACCATCGAGTGTTGACCACCACTCCCAACCTGCACGATGGAGACCGTCTGTATTTCACTCTCGGTTCCAACCGTCTCACCAGCAATTTCCAAGGGTGGGGATTACGCGCTGGTGAATGGCGAGAAGGAGGACCGAGGGTGGATGCCCTTTTCAATCGATTAGCTCAAGCCCTAAACAGCAACGAACAGTTTGAAATGGACGACTCGTTTCAATTGTCCATCATCCAAGTCCATCATGCTCCTCGGGGAAGTGGAAGAAAACGACAGATGAAACCGGGTCATCAAAATCTCAAAAAGTTGAACGTTCAAAAAAAATCTGTCATCTGCATCCAAATGACGATGACCTGTGCTTTGCACGTGCCTTGGTAACCGCCAAAGCCAAGGTGGACCAGCACCCCCACTGGAACTCCATTCGAAAAGGAGGAAAAATCCAAAGAGAGTAAGCCTTGTTACTCCATGAGGAAGCCCACGTCCCTCCAGGTCCTTGTGGATACGAAGAGTTAACCCAATTCAGTGCAGCACCCTCCCTCTATGACTACGAGATCCTTCTGGTCGATGCGGACCGCGCCTGCCACGTTGAAAGTTATGGGCGGCCCCTCTCCAAACAACTCATTCCGTTGCACGAGAAAGGTCCCTATGATGTCATCAACGGTCTCCCTGGGTTTTTCGGGTTCAGTTACGTGTGTGCCCACTGCTTCAAACCCTATGACAATGCAGGACGTCACTGTTGTCAAACCAAAAAAGTTCAGTGCCATGCCTGTCTCGAAAAAGAGTGTCCCAATTTCCTTCATGCCTACCCACGCGGTCTCAAAGCCACCAAACGCTGTCGTGACTGCCGACGCGACTTTTTCGGTGACACTTGTTTTGAAGCCCATCGTACCAAAGACCACACGAGAAAACCCGCGGGCTGCCGTCATTACACCATCTCTTTTCGTCGACGCCGATGTCCCATCTGTCTCAAACTGGAAGTGGGGTTCAAAAACAATATACGTCATCGATGTGGGTACATAGAAATTCCTTCCTGCCATGAGTACGTCGACGCCCAAACCCAGCGTTGTTTCATTCAGAGAGCCCTCACTCCTCGAGAAATCCGAGAGAAGAAAAGCCAACGCCAGCGTCAAGGAGGTCCTCGCGCCAAACGGGGTGCTGCCGGCGGTCTTCAAACCTTGCGAGCCAGTGAGGCGGAGGAGGAAGAGGAGGAAGAAGTGGACGAAAACGATGATGACATTCCACCAATCCACGTGTTTTTTGACATCGAGGCCATGCAACCCCAAGAACATCACGTGGCCAATCTAGTCGTGGCCGAATCGAAGACGACGATGATCCCTTTCGTTTCCGAGGAGACCATTGTTTGCGAGATTTTCTCGAATGTTTGGATACTCTAACCCTGAACGACACGCGTCAAGTCAACGTCATCGCCCATAATTTCCAGGGGTATGACGGGTACTATGTCATCCACCAGTACCACTCTTACAACCAAATGGCGGAACAACTACGTAATGGGTGCAAACTCTTAGAAGTCAAACACGATCGCATCCGTTTCATCGATTCTCTCATCTTCTTCCAGATGCCTCTCTCGGCCTTTTCCAAAACCTTTGGGCTCACCGAACTCAGAAAGGGTTACTTTCCCCACAAGTTCAATATCCCCGAAAACCAAGAGTACGTGGGACCCATTCCTGCCCAAGACTACTACATGCCCGAAACCATGTCCCCCAAGGCACGCTAAGAATTTGAAAAGTGGCACCAAGAGCAACGAGACAAGGATGAGGTGTTTGATTTCCAAAAAGAATTGGGGGCTTACTGCCAATCGGATGTCTGCCTATTGAAAGAAGGGTGTCTGACTTTCAAACGTTTGTTTGAAGCCAAAGCGGGATTCAACCCGTTCGAACACATCACCATCGCCTTGGCCTGTAACCGCGATCTGCGCATGAACCGTATGATCTCCAACAGCATTGCCAGTGAACCCGTGAACGGATGGCGCAATCGTATCAACCAATCCCAAGTGGCGCTCGAATGGTTAACCTGGTGCGATCACCAACGGCGCCAGCAAGCCTTGGATCAACTCACCCACGAAGACCTGGAAGATCATGACCTGATGGCCCGCGCCTACCCAGACCATCCTCATCCCAGTCAGCGCCATTACGTTCAACACGTCGGCAATGCTGGTGAGTATCGCATGCCCGCCATTGGCTTCACCGTGGATGGCTACTGCCAAGACACCAACACCGTGTACGAATTCCACAGGTGTTTCTGGCACGGGTGTCCCCACTGTTATCCCGTACGTCACGAAAAACATCTGCGTCACTGTGATCGCACCATGCAGGATGCTTATGAGAAGACCCAACAAAAAATGAGACAGCTTCACATCCTAGGGTACAACGTCGTTGAAATGTGGAATGCGAGTGGACCCGCCTCAAACAAACTTCTCCCGACATCCAAACGTACGTGGATTCCCTGGAATTCGTGGAACCCCTCCACCCACGCGACGCCCTTTGTGGAGGACGCACCAATGTTATCAAGCTTTACCATCACGTGACACCGGGCCAAAAGATTCACTACATCGATTACAGCTCCTTGTACCCCTGGGTCAACAAAACCTGCGTCTACCTCAAAGGTCATCCTCGCTTGATCTCCCATCCAGGTCACACGGACATCAACGTCTACTTTGGTGTGATCAAATGTCGAGTCCTACCCCTGCGTGAACTATACCATCCCGTGCTGCCTTACCGTCACCGTGGTAAACTCACCTTTCCTCTCTGTGCCACCTGCATGCAAGAAAAAATGCAAAAACCTCCCTTACAGAGATCTTACCAGTGCGCACACTCCAATGACGAGCGCGTCCTGACCGGTACGTGGTACACCCCCAAATTGCAAATAGCCGTCGAGTTGGGCTACGACATCCAGTACATCTACGAGGTGTGGCATTTTCACGAAACCTGTGAGGGTCTCTTCCGAAACTACGTCAACACTTTGTTGAAAATCAAGCAAGAAGCCAGTGGTTGGCCCCAGTGGGTGGGTGACGACGAAACCAAACGCCAACAGTAGTCCACGAGTACTACGAACACGAAGGTATCCGGCTAGAGTACGACAAGATCGAACACAATCCGGGTCTGCGCGCTCTGGCCAAAATGATGCTCAATTCCATGTGGGGCAAGTTTGGGCAACGTCTCAACAAGACCCAAGTCAAAGAATTTGACGACCCTCAAGCCTTTCACCGTTTCCTGGATACCGATACCCTAGATGTACGTCACGTGTCCGTCAAAAACGACCACCTGGTGGAAGTGCACTATCAGTATCAAGACGAAGACATCCCCGTGTCTCCCCACCTCAACGTCTTCGTGGCCTCTTTCACTACCTCTTGGGCACGTGATCGTCTCAATAAGGCCATCCAACTCTTGGGTGAATGCGTACTGTATTTTGACACAGACTCAGTCATTTACCAGTCATTAATTTTTTTTCTTTCTTTTTGTTTTTCATTACATGTATATATTTATATTTATATAGTAGGTTTTAGATTTTTATATAACTCATTGTAAATATTTTTCTTGATAATTCATTGTAAATATCTTAGTAAGTTAGGAGGGCCACAAGTTTATTAGTGCTTCGCACTATTTCGTGCCACCCTCGTTAAATAAAGTTATTATTATTATTATTATTATAACCGGGACAACCCAGCCCTCCTTTGGGAGATTACTTCGGAGAGTTTACCAGCGAATTGGAGGCTGATGATTACATCGAAGAATTCGTGTCGGGCGGTCCCAAGATTTATGAGTACAAAACTAAGAAGGGCAAAGTCGAATGCAAAGTCCGTGGCTTTCGTCTCAACATCGAGCGAGAAACCCAATTGAATTATGACGTCATGCGTCAGAACGTCCTCGGCGAAGTTCAAAAGCCTCTAAAGGAACCGCGCCAAACCCAAGTGATCAAAACATATCAGATCGTGCGTGACGCCAAAACCTACGATCTCTACACCTATTTAGACTAGCGTTACCAACTGGTGTACGACAAGAGAGTCATCGATCCCAGTACCTTTCAAACCTACCCTTACGGTTACCAAGCAACATAGTGGCTTATTGGATGCAGAACCAGACTTATGGAAAAAAAACTGAACAGTATGGGACGTCTGTGACACTCGGGTCCAGGCACCACGCTGCCACCCTGTACATAGCTATTTGGACTTTGAACTCTTTCTCAAATGGGACGCCGCTGACCACTCGGGTCCAGGGACACGCTCCCGCTTGTAAACTAAGTCTCTTGCTTTTTCCCAATTAAAAAATCTGTTTTTCCCATTTCACTTTCTGGTTGTCATGGTTTCATTTCCGGTTTCTGGTTCCGGTATGACGTCATTTCCGGTTTCCCCCTTTTTAGGGGGATTTTGTACGTGTCCAGTTTTACCTTTTTTGGACATAGCACGTGACCTTCTCCACCAATCACCAGCCAGAAAAATCCAACATGGCCGACTTTTTGACCCTCCTCCACCAAACAAATCGTAGGGGTGTGTATGCAAATAACCGTGGGAAAATCTCCAGACGAGCGGACATTACTACTTATGCCAGTGTCTCGCTTTTCGTACACTGTCACGGTTAGATTTCATTATTTCAAGAGGAATAAATTGCATGTCATTAGCATTATGGTCGTTTGAAAGAAAATGTTGTGAGACTGCAGTAGGTTTAGAGCTGTTAGTTTGTTTGTCAAGTCTACGATGTTCGTTGAAGCGATCCTTAAGTCGTCGTTCGGGTTTCTCCTATGTATTGTTTGTCACAGCGATTGCATTGTACCATGTCAATAACGTTTTTAGAGTTACAGTCAACGTGGTGATGAATAGGTCTTGTTTGGCCCGTAGAATATAACGTATAGTTAGTGAGCCCGTCGGTTATAAAGTTGCATGTCAAGCAGTTGTTGCCGCATCGAAAGGAGCCGTGGATGATACAGAACGAAGGGCTGCATTGCATGTGATAACAAGGGGTACCCGTTTGGGCTGGTTTTTTGAGAAGTGTCTTTGGAAGCGAGTGGTGTTGTGAACACGTTGTATTTCTTGGGCAAGGAAAGACAGGTTGTTTCCACGTTTGTTAAGATAAGTTTTTAGTTCAGTAGTGCGTTGACTCGTGTGACAGTGTTGTCAGAAGAACAAATACGGCGAAGTCAAAGCGCTAAGCTGAATAAGAGGTCAACGAACATCGTCGACCTGTTGACAAACAAACTAATATAACAGCTCTAAGCCTACTGAAGTCTTAGAACAAACAAAACAGAAAAAAAACAATGAAGCAAAATACAACCAGTGTATAACATTGATGGACACTGATCGAAATTAAAGAATGTGTGTAAATAAAATGTAAAAATTTGCAAGTGTATTTAACGTGCAGACTTGAAATCCTAAGCATATCTGATCTTTAACACAGGACAATTTTTGCTTTTCTTCACTAGAGAAAGAGCAGGCTCTATAAGATTGTTTGTTATCACTAGTTCGGGCTAGCACTGCAAAGCATGCTCACTTATTTGCTGTTGAATATTAACAATAAAGTATTTGGCAAAGCAGTTACTTCTCCCGATATTTTTGAACTAACTCCGTCAACTTTTGCATGACGTCTTTTTATTCGAGAAGGGGGGAGGAAGTGATTTCCACGTTCCCACTATGAATTTAGAACCTCACTTCACTTTAGCAAACTCACATTTAAAATCTAACAATAAGTAAACCATAGATAACTTGGGTATTTCAATTATATGCATAAGCAATAAACAGCAAGTTCGCAGTGTATGCGAAATGGATCGCGAAAAATTTATAACATCACTTTTTTCAGCAATAAAATTCTTTACTAATGAAGGTACTACAGAAGCAGTATTGTCTGCTCGTATGGACTAGACCCTAACAACCAAAATGTCCAGGGCAACCAAAAGGTAAACAAACAAAATTGGACCAATGGGAGAGCAGAATGGGATCACATGGCCAGAATTGACGTCACATAGCAACAAAATTCCCCCAGCTACCAAAATTGAATGGGAGAGCGGGTTAAGGATGGAGCTTCGAAAGTCAAGCAGTTGGTCTATGGTTTGTGCAAATGGTAAGCAAAACCTCCCGAATGGGAAGTTTCCGTTCGAGATTAGCATGCATCCCTCTATTTTAGATAGAGTCTGGAACTAGTTTGGCTGTTGGCGCAGGACCAAGAACTGGTGCAAAAAGTAAACAAAAGAAAATTTTTAGTTTGGACATTCCGGTTTGGAATTTTGGACTACCTCCCAAGACCTTCCGTTTAGGTCAAACCAAAATAGCCTTATCATTTACATTTCAACCAAAATTTCCGGATTTTTTTGGGAAATGGTAAACACTCTATGTCATTCAATTCATTTTCTTAATTCTGAAAAAAAAGGAGAAAAAAAGAACCGAGGTTTCTTGTTAGCTTGGGTTGGAAACAAGTCGCAGTTGGCCAAAATGGTATACACAATTCTTGTTAAAGTTAATACAATCTCGGTTGTACTAAAACTAACTGTGGCAATTCCCCTTGGTTTTTTTTTCCTTTGAATTTTCTCCTGGCCAGTGCACGTCTCCTTATAATGGTGAATAATTATTTTTCAGTTGCGAAGGGAAGCTCTATAGGAGGTATATTTGAAATTATCGAACCTCGCATCTCGAAAGAAGAAAAGTGAGTTGTTAATTCTTTCAGTTGTGGGAGATACATTAATTAACAAATAAAAAACAAAACCGTGCTTTGTTCTGTGATAAAGCACGCAAGGAAGTGACGAGACCACGAAAGAAGTGTATGGTGAACAGGAGCCGCAGGTGAGTACTTCTCCCTACTTCTTGAGTGCTCTCGCCATCTCCTTGCGTACTTTATCACAGAACAAAGTACGGTTTTGGCTTTTCACCTGTTTTATAATAAAGATTTTCTCGCATTTGTAAAGAAATTTGCTTTAATTATTAAGAAAACAAGTTTTATTCATAGCTTGCAAGCGCGCGCAAGAAAGGATTTCAGCTTGCCAACGCGCGCAGAATGGCGTCACCAGGGCGGAAAAAGGTTGGGCGATGAAACGAGCGTGTCCGCGCAAAAAGGTGTGATGCAGTGGACTGGGATCGAACTGGGTGCTAGACCAAAATTCAAAATTCAAAGATCCAAATTCAAAATCCTACTAATCTATTAATAGTTTCCGAAAAACGTTAACTTTGGGTTATCTTTTCATTGTCTTTTCCGGCTTAATCGATGCTAAAAAACTGTCTTAAAACGAGCAGAGCAAAGTAAAAAGATGGAAAATGGCGTTTGGATGACGCGTGGCATGACGCGTATTTATAATTCGTGCAGGTCGTGCAAGGTTAATCATGACACGTCCCTAGTTAATTAATTAAATCAAATCAACATTAACACCGCGCTTCTTCTTCTTTTTTCCCAAAACCTCTCCTATGCTTGTCTGTTTCTTTAGGCACTACAAATAAAATTGCTCCTCAGTTTAGACGGTTTTCTTTGCTTTGTTTTTGTGAGATAAAGGGAGGAGAAATCTGCAAATTTAATTTCACTTTTAATTTGTTTACATACAGTTTGTGGCGTTGCGACGGATCATCGCCATGGCGCGTTGCAAGGAGGCAAAGTTTAAAGTTGCAAAACGCCACTATCTCCAAATATCTCCAGCTAATTTTTTATTATGTCATGTAAAATTTATCGGCCTTTAATATATGTAAGATTTAGGGTGGAGTAATTTGGAGCTTTTTTAAAAGAGACGAGGAAAGACAACCATGTCATGTTTTTCGGCAAGAGCAAGCATTCGACACTCTCAAATTGAGCGCATTTTTCGGGAACTTACTGTGAAAAAGGTTGACTAATGTCCACGCAGACATAAGGATTTTAAGCTGTGAGCCAGGACTGTGGAAAAACGTTTTAATCATAGTGCACGGCTGGCTGAAAAATAAAGAAAGAAAATGAGATTTCCGGTTTGTTGAAAGGTAAATTTTGCTGGCCACCAAACGCACCGGAAGCTCGGAAAGAGCGCTCGTGCCAGTCCTTCTCCGCATCACACATCGCTTGAAGAGCGGACTGCTCGTTTCATCCCCCAACCTTTTCCCGCCCTGGGCGTCACGGGTTACTCCGTGCATCTGTACTCTGATAAAGCACGCTGTTTCAACCAATCAGAGCGCGCGTTATATCGAAACTTTATTATAAGATAAATTAAAGAATATACTGCACTGGCGTTTTAATGACTGTAAAAAAGCTAGATCCTAAAGTTTTTATTAAAAATGACTGGCTCACTTTGAAAAAAGTGCCGGAACTCCATATAAAATTACTCAAAACAAATTCTTTTGTTGAAAACAAAAGGCTAGCCAAGCGAAACGTGAAGTCACAGACAGGGGTGTCTTCAGACGGTTCGAACTGAAACAGCCAACATGGCGCAATATAACCCCAAGCTGTATTTCCGGGTGGTATTCCTCGCTTTGGTCCTCTCTTTGGTGTCAGGTAAGAGCAGTGACATTTGCGATGTGTCGTGGTGTTGATTTTCAAGTTAAGGCTGCAGCTTAGAAGGGGGATTTTTAGTGCGCGGCTTGCATAGTTTGTTATTTTTAGTATCTCAAATGGAAGCGGATGGTACGGCCAAATTAAATAAACAGGTCAAATTTATAGGTTCTTTGGTGTATTCCCGTTGCAATAGTTGCCGTTCCTTGCCTGAGAACTGAATTTAAAACAACGTAAGTTACTTCCTCAGTTATTTCCTTACTGTCCAAAGCTAAAAAGCTTTCCGCCGTTTTACATGAACGTTCGTTGATACGACCAGTCTTGAACACAGTGGCAGTTTTTACAATAGAGACATCTGAGACTACCTTGGAAAAACAACTTTTAGCTCGTGTTGTTATGTTTCCACCCGATAAATGTGTCTTTTAAGACAAACTAAAAGCCGATGACCTTATTTGCCCATAAATAGGAATCACACAATATACTGAAACAAGTAACGAACATTATCATCCCATAAAACACTAATAGACACTGGCAGTATTTGATGGGGTGTTAATTGATTTGCAGCTGTATTACATAAAAACTGGGAGGAGTTTCTAGAACATAGATTATGTTGTAGCCCACTGATCAACATTGCAAAATTCTTTACTCTAATCATCTTATTGGTAATTACTTTCTTTCCCAGACTTGTTAGCAATACTATGCAAATTTTACGACAGTTTTGCAACACTTGACTAATTTTTCATCACTTATAGTGACCTATCGTGCCTTACAGGCAATCCCTATCAAATTATCAGATAGATAAGATCGGCTTTCAAATAAAAAACGCAATTTAATAGTACTGTGATCATCGTAAGAGTCAAACAAAACCTATTTTTAAACTAAAATTGCCTTGCTCTCTCAGAATAAAGGGCTAGCGCTCAAAAGGGCTAACACTCGAAACCGCTAACGAAACATCCGTTTTCAATTTCGTTACGCACGGTGGCCAATTTACCTTATCTGCTCGGTTGATAAATCAAAGTTCTTGCTTTTCTCTCTGAGAGTCGAACTTTGGTTCTGACTTAGACTTTTTGGTTGCGCGTAAACGGGAGCTAAATGTTATTTCGGCTAAGCTTGGCCTCTCGTAGTAAAAGAGAGAAATATCTAAAATCTTTCGTGAAGAATAAAGGCAACTGTAAGCTATCCGTGGGCTAAATTGTTTGTCCCTTCCTGCTTTACACACAGACAAATTTAAGTTGGATTTATGTTACAGACTATTCGCAAAGTTGCGCATTTGTCCGTGCAAGGCGCCTATTGTTTTTATCTCGTGGTTGCGATAGTAACCACGAGATATTGTAATGGGGTTTCATTTTTGTATTCCTGTGGTTGTTTTCGTCAGTTTTTTCTTTTGTAGAATCGGAATTGTTCGTGTGATGTCCGGTATTCCCAAGAGAGTAACTTCGCTGTGTTTTCGGGCCTTGTCGGAAATATTTTCGTTATCTTTCAGCGGTGATCTATCAGCTAACTGGGGGGTATAGGGTTCAAGCTGGCTTGCGTCGTTTACCAATGAGTTCATGCGTGGTAAAATTTTTAGATTGACGAAGCCCAATGATTGTGCTTGTATTTGTAAATGGTGCATTGTAGCGGTGATTTTTGCGTTTTTTGTCTATTAGTGATTGTTATTTAAGAGATACATTATAAAGAATGTAGGAATCCAAACGAAAAAACGGCCTCGTTTGGGTTTTCGAAGACTTGTTTTTGCCATCACGATTTTTTAGGAAGACCCACAAAACAAGGGCGATAACACATAACTTTATGTACATATAACTAGTATACTATAAAGAAGTATGCAATATAAGTTAAAGTGTCCCCTTGTGCAATTTAGAAATTGTGTACTCATAATAGTAGACCTATTTGGTTCTAAAGCCTATTTGGCATTGATTTGTTAGTTTTTGAAGGTCTTATTCTTATTCTATTGTTGTTTTGTTTATGAAATGAGGCTGTTTAAGGAAAGTAAGTTAACTGCTACTTTTAAATCAGAAACAAACTCAAAGAAGTCAGCCTGCTTGTTTCAAGACGCCGGAACCTTTTTTGGAGATGACGGAGGATCTAATCTTCGTAATTTTGAGGTGCAGGTACGAAAGACACGCAGCAGACCAGCTTGATACTTTATACTTTTTATATCACTGTAGGAGATTGTATTGATTTGGATCTTGGAATGGCAAGTGGAAGAATTCCAGACGGCAATATAACTGCCTCCTCTGCAATCTCACAAGCCAAGAATGGCCGCTTGAACAATGCAGGAGCATGGTGTGCGTCCACAAGTGACGTTAATCCATATCTACAGATCGATCTACAGACGCTGCATATCATCTGTGCTGTGTCCACTCAGGGGAATTCCCAAGCTGATCAGTGGTTGGAGACTTACACCCTACAGACATCCACAAATGGGACAACTTGGACAGATTATGAAGAATTTGGACAAGTTAAGGTATCTCAAGCTAATACTGTACTCTGATTACTTTTCAGCTCAACATTAGTGTATCTAGTAGTTCCGTAAGCTGGCAAGTTGAAATATTTGTCCAGAGGCACGGATGACATATGAAGATCCCTTACATGAAGGCTTAACATTACACAGGACTGCACAATAATACGAAATCCAAGTTCGCGAGTGTGCATGTAAGCTTAGTTTTTGCCCCAGCAGTGCTTGTTCTTCGAAAAGGGCATAAACGAGCCCGCAGGAGTGAAAATCAAGATTGTTTGTGAGCAAATAGATGGCTGCATTATTTGTAACACCAGCAAATTCACCATGATTTTAAGAAAAAAGCACAAAAGTTTTCAGATTTTAAAACGTATTTTGACAGGACTATTGTCATCATTAGTTTGCGTGTTGTTAACAAATTTGTTTGTACTAGCTGTTAGTTCGTCGAAACCAGTCACCAGTTCTCCATGTGCGCTCACGAACATTTGTCTTTGGTCAGGAGCTCTCGTATTTACAAACACTTGCAGGCTTCTGAGACATGCTGTTGTCTTTGTTCTCCCAAACCCTTCACCCTCATTGACCCCGCTGCCTCCAAATTTAAAATCAAGCTTAAAGAAGCCATACACACTAAGGTAACTCCGGACCTTCGCGGGTGTCCTTCTGGAAAAGTTTGTATGCGCCACAATTTAAAGGAAAACATGGCAAACTATACATCCTTCGAAATGTTCATAAATGTAAATTTCAGCAAAAAATATGAATTGCGGGTTTCTTCAATTCCGCAAAGGAAAATCGCAAACAACCGCGAAAATGACCATGTGTCATTCAATTGAATTAATAGGGTATAAAATTCAAGCGCGTTGGCAAAATAACTACACAGTGTTAATCACAAAAGATCAATCATCAAAAGTGTGTGAGCATTTTTCGATATTCTGACTGGTTATTTTTTAATTAATCTGTCAGGTTCGAGCAGCAGAGAATACGCAATGCGCATTGCGCTGAAGATCGCCACGGGTGAAGTATTATAAATTTCAAAAATCCCCGACACACTTTGGTTTCATATCATCTAAGAAAGGTTCAGGCCAAAGTTCGCAGAAATCTGCTGAATTTTGATACCCTATTAATCGATTTATCTGATTGAATGGCGCATGGTCATTTTCGTGGTCATTATTACAATTTTCTTCTGCGGAATTTAAAAAACCGGCAATTCATATTTTTTTTCCGAATTCACATTTCCATTAACCTATCCAACGCTATATTGTTTGCCGAGTTTGTCTTTAAAATGGCGCCTACGAATTTTTTTCCCGGAGGACACGGGAGGACACCCCCGAAGGTCCAAAGTAACCATAAATGGGTGAATACGTCTTTTAATCAAGAAATTACATCATGCAAATTTCCCAGTCTGTTCCTTTTTGACAAATTATTGCGCACTGTTGTTTCTGTCATAGATTTATTCTTGTAATATTCACAATCTTTTAAGTCATTATATTGTAATTATTTAAAATAACCACTGTGCTAATTCTAGTTAATATTACACCAATTGAAGTGCAACGGTAATTTTTACAAAAGAACTGAAAATGACAGAAGTTCCTGTGGACAATGTGATCTAAGTTTAGCATGAGTTTGAAAAGCCAAAAGACGCATTTACATCGACGGAGGCCTGAAAATAATGGTCCTGCAGTTTCCCTAAGAAGTTCATTCCCACTTGGCAACTTGGACAGCTACCATGTATAGTTTAAAGGAGAAGGTCACTCCAGAAACCGCATATTTTTTGTACTCGCTAGTAAAAAGACCACACTGAGTTGAGTTACTGACAGTTGTTTGAGCGCCCTTAGTGCATCCGATCCCAGTGAAATTCCTCTCCAAAGAAGCAAAACAATTCATCATCGGGCGCCGCCATTTTGGATAGCGCTTAGAAGCCTGGCTGCATATTCGTGACGTCAATTTGTCCGAATTGAATTGGCACCAAGCTCAAATGCAGCTAGCCAATTTCAAGTGCAAAGCTTTTCGGCTGCTCTCATTTCTTTTTCGCAGTGCAAACTTTGTGAACTAAAAACGGGAGCTTAAGCAACCACGACGGCAACACCAAGGAAAACGTCACTTTAAAAATGACTTTCAAATATTTCAAACTTGTTCACGATAGTTTCAACTCGTTCAATCTGTCTAATGTAGCCAAACAATCCGGGAGCTGACGCCGTAAGGACGGTGTTACAGTTCACGTAGAAAAAAGAAAATTCACTGTCGTGTGTAAACGTTCTACATAAAACTTTGAATTTGGTCATTTCACGTTGTTATTGTGCAGAGGACAGCAAAGAAATGTACCAAAATCTGTATCACACGTGCAGAGTCATTGTTTTGCTAATTAAACCTTTTGTTTTCTGACGTTCTCATCAGTTGTCGCCGTCTTGTTTGCTTACAGAGTCCCAGACCGTAACAATATGTCCTAAAAAGATAAGAAAAGAGGTGAAATCCAGACCTAGCAAAGCAGTGGCTCAACTAGCTTCGCCATGAGAAGCGATTTGGCTTTCCCGAAAAACTGGAAAATGTCTAGGCTTTTAAAGAGCATTTTCATGCTGACTGCCTTGAAACCAGTTCCTGGGTGGAAATACCCGAGGAAGGATTTAAGCACACAAGATAGAAGTCCTCGTATTCTGTGACGCAAGAAATTGCATATTTCACCGCAAGCAGTAAATTAAAATAAACACAGACAGTTCATATTAAGACCACAAACCTACTGCGGTCGATTTAAAGCACGTTTTAATTTTAAAAACGATGTACAAGTGAAAACAAATTTCTTCTTTAATAAATACGACTCTTACTCGTTCGAAGTGTACCTTCTATCTTTGTTTTCCGACTCTGGCTGCCCTCGACAGCATCGCATTCTCTCGGAGTCGTCATCACTTCACATCTTTCACAAGTGCAACAAAATGTACCTTCTAACGATTCCTTTATTTAATCATCTCCACCTTCATCGTCCTCGGAATAACCGGCACGTAATGGTTCTAAAAAATACGGTTTGAGCGCAGCCATCGTATCGGAATACAAACAGACATCTTGGAGCTGACAAGTTGGGCGGAATGACAGATTGAACGAGTTGAAACTATCGCGAACTAGTTTGATATATTTGGAAGTCATTTTTTAAGTGGCATTTTCCTTGGTGTTGCCGTCGTGGTTGCTTAAGCTCCCTTTTCAGTTCACAACGGCACCGCGAAAAAGAGATGAGAGCAGCCGAAAAGCTATGCTCTTGAAATTGGCCAGCTGCGTTTGAGCTTCTCGCCAATTTCAATTTGGACAAATTGACTTCACTAATATGCGGCCAGGCTCCTAAGCGCTGTCCAAAATGGCGGCGCCCGATGATGAATTTTTTGCTTCTTTGGAGAGAAATTTCACTCGGAACTCAAATCAGTGTGGTCTGTTTATAGGTGAGTGCAAACATTTACGGTTTCTGGAGTGACCTTCTCCTTTAACAGTAATATTATTGACTCAGCTGTCTTTTATTGGCCTTAGACCTTCATTGGAAATAGCGACAGAAACACAGAAAGCAAAAATATTATTTATGAAGGTGTTTTAACGAGGTTTTTGCGCTTCGTTGGAAAGCGGGAGCACAACAAGTTTTGCCTTAGAACAGAGGTGTTTGGAGTGAAACAAAAGCCAGGTAAGTGTGGCATAGTTTTGTTAAAACCTAACAAAGCTCGCCAAAATGTTTATTCTCCCCACTAGCCTTCATATATTTAAATCATATATGTTGGGAGAATTTGTCTAAGCATCAAGATGATATGTTTGACAATATACTCGTACTGTAAGGACAGGTTAGATACTGATCACTATTGGGGCTAAGCTGGGTCACGAGCTTTTTGAGATAAGCGTGCTTGTCTGTCTGGATACGGGTTTGCACATTCACCATGCATGATGTAACCAGTCACAAGACTTGCAGGCATTTACAACTCACACTAGAACCTTTAAGGTTCGTGATTTTTTTCAGGTAATTAGATAAAATTAAAATAACGTAGCACGTGTTTTTTAAGGCTACAATATATATTTTGAAAGGTGTTTTCTGATCACGTTCTATCAAAAATACGCACCACAAATGTATGTTCGAAAGTGGAATGAAAGTTAAACAACCAGTGAAACTATTCGCTTACTAAGGCCAAAATAAGCATGCAATTTAAAGCCACACGTATTCGCCTAAAAAACGTGAAAGTATTTTTTTGTTTTGACATTTTGCAACATGGCGTAACTAGAAATGTACAAGTCTCACAAGACGAGGTAAAATAGCTGGGGTTTTCGTTTACCTGGGAAATTAAGGTTACATGTATGCAAGAAATTTAAGGGGGTAAATGTTCTGGCTGGGTAACTTTAACGAGAGAAAACATGGGTTGCATTTATGAACCGAACAAGAAGACGAGTAAACCGCCTAAACGGTTACGCTACCAAATCCTTGGTCTTCCCCTGAGACTTAAAACATTTCCGATATGCGTAAAATAAAATGTGCTGTGAGCTTCATCATTCCGTTAAAATTCAACACTCACAACATTGCTCAAAAAGAAGTCACCTGCAATACTCTGCAAATTAGGTAATGTAAGTGATCACGCATTGCACGTGCAGTGTCCAAAACTCGGCTTCTCATCGGTAGGTTTACCTGGGGAAACCAAACGACTCTTCAATCCACAAAGGGTTTTGCTTGGGGCATTTTCTATTGTTCTCAGTCACCTTACCACGAAAATTTACCAAGGCAATTTTCCCGAGGTAACTGATCGCTTACACGGCAAAATGACCACTTTCCCCAGGGAAACCTCACATTTACCAAGGTAAAGTTGCCTCGTGTAACCACGGCTAATTATCAGACTGGTTATTTAAGGTCACGCTCATCCCTTGTCTGCATGCATGTGGACCGTTTGTTATTGCTAAGCAATATTTTCTCACACGGTGCACGGCTACTTTACATCCTCATATCATTGTGGTCCATTGTACCCACCTTCACATCTTTTCCTAGATTTTTTAAATTGTTTAATTAATGCCCTTTACGTTTCCTGGTTTGGAGCGTCCACGCTCTCAGTAATGATTTTCCTTTCGGTTTTGTCCACTTGCACAGAGAACCTCGCTGCTGGTAAGAACACAACACAATCCTCTACCTACCAGGGCGGACCGTATGGTCAGTCAGAGAAAGCGGTGGATGGAAATCCTGACACTGAGTATGAACATGGACACTGTTCACATACAAATAAAAACAACCCCAGTTGGTGGCGAGTGGACCTGGGTTCAAACAACGTGCCAGTCTTTGAAGTGCTCATTATCAATAGGTTCTCGATGAACGACAGCCAAAAGCAAAGGAATCTAGACTATAAAATAACTCTAGGTAGGTTTTTAAAAATATTTTTTGCGCCAAAAGCAAAGAAGTAAGGCTATTCCTCTCCCCCTCGTTCTATTCCTTTTTGAAGAAAGAGTCCAGAACTCAAACCACTGCACTATTCCAGCACACCTACACACTACTATTTGGTTGTGTGGGTAAATGCAATTAAAATGTCTTTCAGCCATTTGTTAGTTATAGCGATGGCGTCTAGACTAACACTGTACGGTAGTTAGAGTAATACTAGCCGCTATTCTTAGTGGGGTAGGGTGACGTAACCTAATGTCAATTTTAACTGACAGGAAACAACCCAAATGTGTCAAACAATCCTGAGTCACTGGGACGGTTCAGTTTTATTCAGTTTATAGCATCCGCTATAATCCACAATAATCCACTGAACACTGGCAGATATCTTGGTATCATGACCACGAAGCAACAATACCTGCAGCTATGCGAGGTGGAAGTTTACTCACGAGGTAACTCGACGTTCCAAAGTACTGCTCTGATTATCGATACCTTTATGACCTCAAGTTCTTTGTTTTGTCGTTCGTGATAATTTCATTTGTTCACTTGTTTTAAAAATGTCAGATATCCCTCTCATCTTTGGTGCGTCATCAGATCTTTAGTGGCATTTTTAAAGAAAGGGAGAGGGGAAGGGGAAATTTTAAACTCTGTCATAAGATAAGAAAAGATGAAATATTCAGCATGTCACGATTATGGGACAAATAAAAAAATCTGAGTCCCTGGTAGGAATCGAACCCATCACCTTCCGTACACTGATCGGACGCTGTAACCTGACTGATCAGCTCGAAGACTTGTGACAAGCTGGGCCATATTTACTAGGTTCATTGTGAGATACATCCACAGCACAAAAAGCACTCCCCGTTTTTCTTTGCTGAACGCAGCTATCGGATCTTATCCGTGAAATATCTGTTCGGCACGCGTAATAGTGGCCTCATTCAGACATTAATTCCCCCAAGGGGGGTCCTCCTTTGCATAAGCTCATTGTATATAGGTACGTATGGCCCCAAGGGATCCCAAGGACTATTGTTTTTTAACCATTTTGGTATGAAAAAAGTAGGGACTTAAGCCATCTTGGTCCGAAAATTTGAAACTTTTACAGACTAGTTCCGAAAACGAGGGATGGACTTTTGGAGGAGAGGTCTAACAATGCGTTCTAGAAAGTAACATGTTTTGGTCTGAAATAGGCTCAGGGTTTGGAGAACCGGGTGGCACATCCCCGCCAAAAATTCCAAGGATTACCCCCGGGAATTTCGTTATGAAAACAAGCTGGAACTTCCTTTGGTAAAATGTCACATCGTATTTGAATGCCTTTTCTTCGAGGGATTAATTAATGCTGTTTGTTTATAGGCAAACATTGGCGAAAATTCCAATTCCCTAAACTGAATTTTTTGACAGTTAAAATGATCGGTTAGTGCACTCAAACAGATCTAACGGTGTAAGGCTTGCGATTAGGGTCACTCAAACATCCCTAAAGCGACATTAAGGTGGCTCATCTTGATTTTTCCGAGGCACACCTTCCCAACCTTGAACGGTTGATACTTTACTGTCTGAGCTTGGTGGGGCAAGCTGCTTCACCTATTTAATAGAGACTGAATATACTTGTCAAAAAAGCAGGTTTGATTGACATCAGTGTTACCATAGCAACGAAACGATGACGTCATGATTTTTGTAAACCGACAATTTTCTCGACATCTAGACCTAAACTTTCAAAAAACGACCTATTGTCTCTTATAGTCTAGGTGTAGATCTTCAAGACTGCAAAGTTTGAAGAAATTCTATGAAAGCGTTCTCGAAATAAATCAGATTGAATAATTTCCAGTGAAAAATTACAGATTTACGTTATTTTCTATTGTTTCACAGGTTCCAGTGTTTTCCCGACAGATTGAAACAATGTTTTTACCATATAGCCACGCTGTAGGATACAGCTACATTTCCTGAAGGCTTTATCCGGTTTGCTTCCTTGGATTTCAAATTCTGTAACCAGAAGTAGTCTTAAATACGCTCATTTCACATAGAGAAGTAACGTCTTTGTTACGGAAGCTTTCATTCAAAAACTATTCGATGAATTTTCTTTTAAATCTTGTGACAAGTCAAACATGAATTGCACTATCTGTCCTATCTCTGTAAATTTCACGCGTATTGAATCATTTTAAGGGCGCGAAATACTAATAAAAGTATACATTACTTGCAAAAAATTTCGGACGTCAAAAATTCGGACGTTTTATTTCGGACGTTTAATTTTCGGACACTCTTTCTCTCATTTCGGACAAATGTCGGACAAATATTTCGGACAGTTTGCTGAAACATGCCTGAAGTAAATTCACGCCTACAAAACATGAATTTGGCTGAAGTAAAATCTGTGAAAATGATATTTTTACTGCACCCTCAAGGTTTTACAGATACACCGAGGGGGAAAACACAAATTCAATCAAGCCTAAGTCACTCTCAAGCGGTTTCTCAACTAGAGTTCGGTAAAGTTCGGCAGTATTGATGCAACAGTTGAGGATGAAAAACATAATTATACCTTCTCCAGTTGCAATGGGAGGGCTTCAGATAGTCCTCCGAGCTACGTTTAAAATTGACGACAGCAGCGGTTTCTTCTTCTTAGTCTCAACGAGCATATTCAAAAGAACTATGAGCTTCCTGATCAATCACCTCCGTCACCAACAGCTACAGATGAAGAAGAACCACACGCTAGTGACAATGAAAAGGACCTTTCAATTGCGTTGATTGATGATGAAACAGAAGAGGACTAGCACCACTAGCTACCACTGTCACTGGCAATGCAATTATCATAAAACTGGGCTTGGATCGAAGATTGAAATAGCAACTGCAAAATGGAGTTTATCTATGTTTTTGTCTTTCGTAAAATTACGACATCTGAGCAAAGTCTGATCTGAATTTTATCTATATCATGTATATTGGCTTTGAATATGTGATGGCGTCACCCAAGAAAGTACTTCAATGTTTTGTACTGCACTGTAAAAATTTCGGATGGTTTTATTTTCGGACACTATTTTTGTCCGAAATTAAAATCGTCCGAAATTTTTTGCAAGTAATATAGGAGACTTGTGCACTCGTATTCCAAATTTTTATTGCTGCATTTGTTGACAGCCGGTTTATTTCAGGAGTTTCTCTTTTGTCTATATTCTACATATTTGCGTGGTTTGGAGTCAACAAGTTGCCATGCCTGCTTGCTCAACCCTTGGCTGGTCCCGGAGGGATCGTGAAAATTGTATTCCCTATAGTACAATGGCAATTAACATCAGGCTTTCATTGTCATTGCAACAAGAACAGAACTTTCACCATCCCTCCGATACCAGCGAAGCATAGCAAGCTGGCATGCCAAACTTGTTCATTCCAAACCACAAATATGTAGAATATAGACAAAAGAGAAATTCCTGAAATAACCCGGCTGTCAACAAGTGATGCGGCAATAAAAATTTGGGAGACGAGTGCAAAAGTTTCCTATACTTTTATTTGTATTTCGCGCCCTTAAAATAATTCAATTACGTGTGAAATTTACAGGGATAATGCAATACATGTTAGAAGTGAGATCACAAGATTTAAAAGAAAATTTATCGAATAGTTTTTTAATAAAAGCTTCCGTAACAAAGACGTTACTTCTCTATGTAAAACGAGCATATTTATTACATTACTTCTGATTACATCATTTGAAATCTAGTGAAGCAAACCGGATAAAGCCTTCAGGAAAAGTAGCAGTATGCTATAGCTATGCTATATGGTGAAAACATTGCTTCAGTCGGTCACGAAAACACTGGGATTTATGAAACAATGGAAAATAACGTAAACCTGTAATTTTTTTACTGAAAAATATTCAACCCGATTTTTTTCGAAAACGCTTCCATAGAATTTTTTCAAACTTTGCAGTCTTAAAGATCTACATCTAGGCTATAAGAGACAATATATCGTTTTAAGAGTTCAGGTATAGAAGTCGAGAAATTGCTGACAATACAAAAATCATGACGTTATCGTTTTGTTGCTATGGTGACACCGATGTCAATCATTTCTAATTTATCGACTAGGTTATTCAGTTTCTAGTAACTGTGTTAAGCAGCTTGCGTCACTGAGCTCAGACAGTAAATTATTGGCCGTTCAAAGCTGGGTTGGTGTGCCTTGAAAAAATCAAGATGAGCCCCCCCTAGGGTAAAAAAGTTCGACATTATTGGCGTTTTGACCAAATTTCCTCGTTGGATAACCCTGCTTTTTTTTCTTTATGTGGGTCGCCTGGATTTTTTATCAACACACCATCTCCAATTTGAAAAGATGATACTTCACTTACTTGTGTACTTCACTCACTCAGTATTTCACCCATGTAGTTAAGGTTGAATAAACGTCAGAAACGTAGGTTTGATCGACACAAGTGTTAACACATCAACACAGTGTTGTTTCAATAGTAAGTTTTAGCTTCACTTTTGTAAAACTATGCATAAAAGCACGACCACGTAACGATGCATTCTGTATAGGGCAGGGTCCCAAAGGGGCTTAGGAATTCCGGGCTCTGGACTACAAACTGCAGGACTCCATGTCTTCAAGATGAAAAAAATGAGGTCCTAGGGCTCCAGGAAGCCAGAATGGGCATTTTTATTGGAGCTCCAAGAAGATAAAAGCTTCAGGGAGGCGCTTGTATTGGCAGTCTAATTTACATGTTATTATGGCAACCGCCGTTTCATTCAAGGAAATCTGGCATATCACAAGCCAACAAACCAGTCAAGCACCTATTCTGATAGCGGTGGCACTGGCAGTAGTAGCAGAGCAGTGGATGGAAACAGCAACCCAGATTATTATGTTGGTAGAACATGTACACACACACTTGATGAGATTTACGCTTGGTGGAGGGTGGACCTGGGGCAAGTGGAATCTGTTACAGAAGTGTATGTAGTCAACAGAGGAGACGGTTGGGGTTGGAGGTTGGCTTTATTTGAGATAACAGTAGGTAAGTCAGCTTTTGTGAGTGGCTAATGACTTGACTATTTTCCACCAGTTAAAAGGCATGGTTTGCAAGTCACTTTTTGTTATACACTATTTCTTTAACGCAACTACACCAGAAAAAGCGAAACAAATTCTATAGCAAACTGGCCAGCAAGATCGATCACGCTTTCCAGCTGCTCTTCTCTGTAAATAAGTTAATTCCCCGCTATATAAATACTAAATATAAATGATTGGGTGCCTCGCTAAATGTTTCAACAGCATCTCTAAACTGAAATAGAATAGTCTCTACCAGAGGTATTCGATTTCTTCATGACTGAGCTACATATTTGTTTCACCATTTCATTATTACGAGGAGTATTTTCTGGCCTCGTTACTGCAGACGAGGTCGTGTTTTCATGATCATATACAGTCAAGGGAGTTGTTAACATTAACCCTACTTGAAGCAGAAGGCCTTTTCTAATACAACTTAAGTCAAATGTCTAACTGCTATATCAACTCAACACGTGGTAATACATTACAACCCAATACACAGATAGGGACAAACCCTTTTCTCTACAAGACCATAATTTTCTAGTGTCTATCAGGCTCCTCATCCAGTAATGGAGGTGTGGCTAATCCTAAGTGTGGTGCTGGTGGTTACAGTGTTCCTCAAGGACAAGGTGCATCCTTTTTCTGTCGCCCAAGTTTGTATGGAAGATACGTGTCTATTAGGAATACTTACATCCATCCAAAGGTTGCACTCACGCTATGTGAAGTTGAAGTATATTCTGCACGAAGAGGTACGATATCGTCAAGTGTGACTATAGTTATTTAGATAGAGCGTCTTTTACCAAAGTGTTAATCACCAGCAAGAGATCTAGAGTCAAGGTGTTGAGAGTCTGATATGGAGAACACTCTCTATATCTACTATAACTATAATGATGGCAAACGCATTTGAACGAGTTCCCGATTCTTCTTACAAACAGAAATGAACATGCTATACTTCCTTATTCATAGGAGCCAGTAATTTTTTTAAATTTGAATCAATCTTAAACTTGACATTACTAGCCAAGAAAGCATCCAATAATATTTATTTATACCAAAACGTTTCTAAGGTGAACTGCGATATACAGCCAATAAATTGCGGTAATTCTTCTTCCAAAACTCAAGAATGGACTACTTGCCAATGCTAATTTACGGAAAAAAAACAACAAATGTGCAAATATGCTAAATAAATCGGACAAGATTGAAATCGACCATATTGGGGAGGGATGCACGGTAAGCAAGCGCAAATAATCACGCTGTCTCACCCTAACACGGTAGAATTTACTGTGCAAATTGTCCAATGAGAAGAGAACAGCGGGATGAAATTAGCATATTTACATATATTTGTGCACAGAGGTTGGCGGTCGAATGCTGACATTTGATTTCTTGTACAAGAATCTCAAAATATTGCCGTTTTATGGTGACAAACGTTGGGAAAGATGGGACTTTTCCGGAGTATAATTGTTTTTTTACTGTGGATTTATTCTGGTTTGAGGAAACCGTGAGTGGAAATGGCGTATAATAAGAAATATAGCTCATTTAATAATCAGTTATGCTTGATGTTGGTGAATTGTGTATAGCCTTTCATATATATAATACTCATTGGGAGGATAAATCAGAAAGTCACTTATTCTCGCTCGGGGAGCGAACCTTTGCAGCAAATAGCAAGTAAAGATATAAACAAAGAATCACCGTTAATTTCACAGAATTTTATTGATTTTCAGTCATAACTAAATCTCTGGCTACCTGTGATGTCTTTCACTTAGATGGTCATCATTTTTTACTGTTTTTTGATACGTATATTTAGTGAAAACTCTCAGAGTAATAGATAGCATTAGATTAAGTCAAATCAAATAATTCTGCGACATATGTTTCATTTCCGTACCCATCATTAATTTATTTTCGATTGGACATTTTAAATTACTTCTCTAAATTATTTTCCTTAAAGTGCGTATATGAAGTAAAAACTAAGTTGAGCGTATTTAAAAGGCCTCTCAAAATGGAGAAAAATGGTGTTTTGTTTTTTGTAATATCTTCCCTCGTACTAGAGATAATCAAGTTAAAAGGATACAAGTGATGACGTCATAACTGGTTAAAGTGTGGAGACAAATCACAAAATCAATAATACCTCTGAAAATGTAGACGCTTCGTAGCTGAAACTTGGCACCAGTGACACACGGTAACGCATACGGTGATGTTTCATGCCAACGGCTTAGCTTCCAGGGCTCTTTCTTGCAAGAATGACATTTGCCCCTTTTAGGCTTAACAAACTTCGTCCACTTCCAAATGGTTAATGAAGAAACAAAAGCACCAAATAGGCATTGTATATGTTTGGAACAGGTCCTTCTTTTTCTCGTTATAGAGTCACAAATGGTAATATTTGGTTCACAGCTAAGAGTGTGATTTGTCTCCATTCTGTAACCACTTAAGACATCATCAATATCTAATCTGTATAATACAAAAACTTGAATATCTCTGGAATGAGTGAAGATACTAGAAAACAGAAACAACCATCCTTCTCTGCTTTGAAACGTCCACCCGACTTGATAAGTTGTGCCGTACTCGGGTGGGACGGTGTAATTTTGGAACATTAATTATTTAACCAAAGTTTTTTGTTGATACTGTAATTTTTCTTCTCGCGAACAAGCCATTAACTTATTACTACCTTGCATTATCAATACCGTATTTTCTCGATTAAACGCCGAGGGCGTTTATTTAAAACTCGGCCTCTTACACCCGGCGTTTATTCGAGCCAGGCGTTTATTCGGGGCCCGGCGTTTATTTATTAGATGCATTTTTCAGCCATCCATTTTTTAATATCAGTACTGAAGGTTTATTGAACCAAGAACCAAATTTTAACAGAAAAGTTAAAAAATTGCCAAACAATGTCATCACCTTTGTCTCATCTAAGTGAATCTAGTAAGTTATTTATAAAAAAAAAAAAACACCACTCACAGGAACAGTGATCGAACTCTTCTCAACGTTACGTTTCTGCGTGAAACATGGAGGAAGTGTATCGGTAACTGCTCGACAGCAAACGTACTGTGCAAGTAATTTAGAACAAGGTGGTGACGAGGTTCCTGCTCCATCAGTTCTGAGAAAGGTAAAATTATGGAACGATTCAGGGAATTGCTGGAGAAACGCTGGAGAGACCCTCGAGATGATCGTTGCCTGATGTACAAGCCCGCAGAAAAGTAACCATGACTTAAAAGAGATTGACACGATACCTAACGCGACGTTTGTTTCATGTTTTAGTTAGAAGTACAATTGTAAATGGAAATTTGGTTTGATAATCAGTGTATAAATTCAAATATAATGGTGAAAAGAGAACTAGTGTGCAGTTACGACACATAATCCTGATTTGGTATACCCATCTCGAATAAACGCTGGCAACTCAAATATACGCCGGGGGCGTTTATTTGAACCCGGCGTTTATTTGAACCCGGCGTTTATTCGGGGTCCGGCGTTTAATCAAGAAAATACGGTACTATTTAATTACCATTTTTGTTCAGTGATACGATGCAGCCGTTTGGGATACTTTGTTGCTTTAGACCTCATTTGGAACACCATCGTTTCCATTTGGCCCAGGGTGAGTACCCAGGTATATTAGTCACGGGGATGTGAGAACCCTTTTTTTTGGGTTTCAAATTGGCGATATGGGACCTTTTTGGAGAAGAAATTTTCTGTTGGGCTTATTTTGGGTTGAAAGAGTTTGGCAGGACTTTTTTAAGGGTTGATAAAAAAAAGCAAGCGTCCCTCCGGTTTTAAATTTTAAGTCAAACAATTTCATAAGTTACATTTGCAACTCAATCAAAAGGACTGCTTTAGGTTACGTTCTGTACTTTTGGAAATTTTTTGGGTCCAGTGTTAGCCTAACTTTTATTAAGGGGGGGGGGGGGGGGTTAAACATATTTGGCCCCATTAGCACCTCCTCGTCATTAATATTCCTGAGTGCTCCCGGACATTTGGTTGCAAATAATGGACTAGATTATGCGCATTACCGCGTATTGGTTACAAGGAGTATACTACTGACGTGCAGTTCTTTCTGCTACCCTAACTCCTTGAAAACAATATTTGGTTTCATTCAGCTTGTCAAATTCAGGCAATCGGTGTGGCCAGCATCTACGCCTTTCCAGACAGCAGTTTTTCAGCCTCGTCATTTCGTTTTGGAGGAGAACCTTCAAGAGCTCGACTTTATTGGGATCATGGTGCGTGGTCACCCGACAGAAATGACAATGCTAGCGATTACCTACAAATCGACCTGCAATACGAGTTCTTCATCTGCTCTGTAGCTACTCAGGGAAGTCCATGGGCTGATCACTGGACATCGAAATACAAGTTGCTACTATCACTGAACAACACAGATTGGGTGACCTACCAGGAGAACAATACAGATAAGGTTTGTTCAATTAAACACAAAATCTAAAGTGAAGCTGGGACTCATTCAATTACTACCTTACGCAAGTGCTAAAGGGTAGTAGAAAATTTTTGTCGCTCTCGGAAAAAAAGTATGGGCAAAGCTGCTCAAAGCAGATGATATAAAATTGTGAATTAGCAAACATCGTGGGCACGTTTACCGAGTGAAATTAAATTAAACCGGTGAAGTATGATCGTCTGGGTGAGTGTAGTCCTGACAAGGACTGTTTACGATCACGTTAATTGACGTTTCATCAGAGTCAAGTGAATTGTGAATCGTCAGTAGACCCCCGGGGGGGTTACTCAACAAAGTTTTATACGGGGAGGCTCCGCCCCGGGGTCCAACCCGTTACCCTTTTATAAACCATATTTGACAGAAAAGGTACCGCTTTTGTATACCTTTCATTGAAAAATGGTACCCTTTTCACATGCCTTAAGAACACTGCATCCCTTTTCTGAACCCTTGGAAAGCAGTTAATGAACGATATTAGGGAAGAACAGTATTACCGGAAGAGATGTTAACCAGAAAACAATATTGTTATCTACTTGAAATATTTTAATTAATTAAAGGCCTAGATGACAGATTTCCCTACCCTTTCTTATACTTCAGCTCGTGAAATCCCTACCCTTCTATATATCCGAAGCCTGGAAAAGGTACCCCTTTCGGGCGGAGCCTCCCCGTATAGGCCATTATAGGGAGTACCCCCCCCCCCTGCAGTAGACGTTATAAGTCTCTGGTCGTTGTCCTGATTGGTTTACGAACTCACGATGTTACTGGTCGTTTGTCAGTTAAGCCGTGATGTTATTGGCTGTGAAGACTGTAATTGGTGATTGGTGCTTTTGGATCCGTCGTTTGTTAGTCAAATGACCGTTTGTCTTTTCTTAGTAAAATTAGTCGGTTTGTCTATCGCTTGTCTTTTTTCGTTGGTGTCGCCAATAAGTCGTTTGTAAGGTGCAGTTGGCAACGGTTCAATGCTGTTTGTTCTAAGTTAGTCCGTGCTGTAGGTAACGCATTTAGCAGAGTCCCAGTCGATTCTGTGCCGGTTAGTTTGTAAATGGTGTCCAGTAGTATGATTGTTAGTTTTACCGGTTCTAGTCGCTCGTTTGTGTTCAGTCAGTTGGATGATCAAATTCCTGCCGGTCTCACCAATATAAGTGGCCTGGCAATTGCAGCATTTGATCTTATAATCTGCCCCCTGGATGACCACACTTCACCGACGTATGATATGACTCCTGGGCTCAAACCATTTATATTACTGAGATGTCAGTTATCAATTCTCGATGATTACTCCCATTAATTGGGTAATACTCGTCACATGAAGCAATATCTTTCAACGGTCTCAACGCGGATATAACGTTGGACGATATTTCTCAAGCGATATTCTTTGTTTTAAATATTACGTACGTGGCCTGATTTTCCGCTCTTTAAATCCGCTCCTTAAATGAGGTATTTCAGATGGCTGACAAGTGAAATATCTTATTGGTAAAGAGAACTACTTTAGCAAGTGGTTGAAGAAGAGAGACTGGTTGTTCAATTCAAATTCGGGATGATGTATTTCTTAAAAAATTCACGCGATCTACCTTTATGCGTTATAATACAATGCTTTGTGTAGATACCAAACTGATTGGGAAGCCCGCAGTATGGCAAAAGATCAGAGCTATTGCGCCAAATTTAAACCACTGATAATTTTGCAGCGGCTTCCATTTACATTTTGTTGCACATTATAAGATGTGTTTCTAGACCACGTTCGTAGGAAATATGATTAATAGCAAGATAGTGGGGGCAAAGGACGTAATTCCATCCAAAAATGTTGAGAGAACTCACTGTTTTTATTTAGCAAGAATCGCGTAGGAATGTCTAATAATCAAAAGTTTTTCCTTGCTTTCATGAACATTCACTATGGCCAGGATATTGAAATTAATGCTGTCGTTGACATTTTTGCCAGAAAAAAATTAACCCGCCTATTGCTCGCAGACCTTCTACCTGCAGATTATTGAGAGAAGAATCCTTAGAATAATCGAGAAAGAAGCAGAATATTTCGATGTGAAAACGAGAAAGAGGACGTTGGTGCTACTTTAGGTAGCTGACACTTCACTACAAGAATTTTTTCCTTCTTGAAGGTGACATGCACATCGTTTTGAATGCCTGTGACTGTTTTCGTACGAGATGGAACCCCCCATATTGCATAAAGGCTGGGTACGCCCCTAATTTGTTTTAGAACCCGTATTAAAATCAGTTTGGTTGATTTACAAGGTTACAGTAAGGGTCGTGGGGAACCTGTATCTTTAGAAAAAAGAGAGCAGCTACGAAAACTAGTTTACTCATGAGTTGATGGCTTTCCTGCATTCAATAGCTTTGGATTATTAGTATACGTTTTGCAATTATGAGGCTTGTTTTCGTAAAACTTGTTTATCTTTAAATATGTTAACAAATATTGAGAAATATTTCAGATCTTTAACGCAAATAATGGCAGAAGCGACACTGTGAAACACAATCTCGTGGGCATTCAAAGAGCAAGGTTCATCCGGTTCCAGCCAGTTGCATTCTCAACCCACAAAGCTTTGAGGGTTGAAGTATATGGAATACTTAAGCCTTCAGGTAACGTCTTCCAAGTAAAACAAAACTCTACCTTTTAAAAAGTTGCAATAGTAAAAATTTGTTTGTTGGCTTGTTTGTTTGTTCTTTAATTATAAACTAGTTGGATCTGATTGTTTCTCTAACCGTCTAAACAATATAGTGTTTCTGTCCATGGACTATTGATGTTCCTGTGTCCAAATGATCAGACTAGGAAGCGATGGCTTATATGTCAGTTTTAAAAACATCAAATTTAAGCAGAACTTGACCTAAAATCTTGAAAAAAAAAACATTTATAGAACTCGACCGCAGAATTATGCTTCTTCTGGAGATTTTTTAATGAGCATGCGAAGAAGCGCGAATGACACGATGGCGCGACCCTAATGGCATTACTGGCGAAGCCGAGATGATTGAGGGTGCATTAGCCCAGGAATGGTGCTATCGAAGCTTCACAGCGGTCAAACGTACGAAGCGTTCGTAGATTCCACTGCAACTCTACCACGAAAAATACATACAAATGTGAAAACTCCTTTTTTAAAGGCAAAACTTAACGCCGTTTCTGAAAACTTCAGCTTTTTGCGTTGAGTGTGTGTGTTCCGAAAGTTACTGTCATCCACAAGTTTTATGGACGTGAAATTCAGTTTGCCGGGATATTTCTGCATTTAGTTTTTGCATCGTTTTCTTATGGACTTCACCCTCGTAAACGTTTGAACTGATTAAAATTCAGAGCTCCGAAAAACCGGAAATTATTTTGCTCTTTGGGTTTGACCGCTGTGAAGATCAAAGCCGCTTGCCACTAGGATCCCACCATTCCCGAATCTTCGCACGCCCTCTGATTATCCTTGAGGAAGAGTAACTCTCGCATTGTACTGTATTTCTGAGTATATGTTCCTGTAAGGCCTTGGAAGGTCTATTCTGGTTTGCCATGTCTTTGACTGAAACACAAAAGGTTCCCGTGAAAAGTGCCTCCATAATTTGTCCTTGATTGTGAAATGATCTTCGGTTTTCAAGTTCTGTTATGGTTTTTTTTAACTATTCTTTTCCATAGTTGAGAAGTATTCTTTGTACAGATCGGCATCTTCGTAGATACGTCTTGACTCATTTCTCAAGTATTCGTGTCTTCTGTACCTTAACAGGAACTATTTTTTTTCTCATGATACGTTTTCTACAAGTTTCTTAAGCCCATTTCAAATTATCGGATCTCTTATCTTTGTTTTTGGAATGATGAATAGTAAGACTTCTCAGAATTTCCATTTTAATAAGTTCCCATTGCAATTTTTGTTTTGCTATTAACAAGTTTTCGGTTAGCCTTTTAACAGGCCTCGTTTAAATCAGGCCTATTTAGACCTTATATAAATTGCAAGGAGCGTTTCCCGTAAGTTACGATTAGTCTCTTGAGCACACAAATATAAACAACAACAAGAACAACAACAAACTGTATAATAAATGTTAGATTAAAGGCTAAAACATGTTTAAATAAAATAAAACAAGGAAGTATGGAAAGTAATCTAATAATTTGACTACCTTATTTCAGTTCCTTCACAAGCTCCTACCAACTTTACTGTGACTGCAGACACTTCCACCAGCATAACTGCGAGCTGGCAGCTGCCACCAGCAGACTCTAGAAATGGAATCATCGCAGGATTTAAACTGTTCTACAAAAAGAAAGGCTCTTTCGGCTCAGCAGCAATTGAAGTTATTAGTGATAGCGAAACGTTTAGAAAAACTATCACTGGGCTTCTTAAATACACCGAATACGAATTTCAAGTGTTGGCGTTTACCTCTACTGGCGATGGACCGAAGAGTCATGTACAGTTGAAGAGGACAAAGGCAGATGGTAAGCAAATGAGATTCTCTACGGTCGTTTAGTATCCTGTCAATTCATTCCACTCCTCAGTAAATGTAGTTATACATTGTAGTTTGAATTGATAGCTTCTTGATCGTTTTTGACCCAACGTCACGCCAATATAGTCACTTTTGATCGATGCTAATCGCGACGTTTCGACTGCTTACTGCTGGTCTTCATCAGGCGATAGAGCCGGAGTGGTTCTGTATCACTACATGTAGCTCTGAGGTTGTCAGTGATTGGTGCATTTTGGATCGCCACTGTGGATGTTAACATTTGGCAGATGCTGATCCCTATTGTTTTGATGACACGCTGTTTCCCTCATCAGCAGCACGCTGTGGTAATGATCAGTTCAATCTCTTGTACCAACGTATCCTAGAATCAAGAATAGGATTTATCATGTGTCTAATTTTCAGTTTCAGTCGTCGGAGGGATTGTCGGTTTGAATATTGTGGTACGAAACTGCCAACTTCGTATCGATTCAGCATGTTTAAGGTGCCGTCTATATAGCGCCCCCTGGTCTTAGGTGCGAGTGCTGATGTAGAGGATAATGATAATTGCAGGGACCGGTCCCGTCATGGTTGTCAATCTTTGACATGTTAGTAATTTAGCTTATTATATTGGATCATATTAATAACAGATCTCAAAACGAAATCCAACAGGTCCGCCATCGGTGTTAAAAGTCTTGCGATCGGCAGGGCCAGGTTACCTTTATGAGTTATGTAATGCAGCCTGAACGCGTTGATGAACTTACTAAAAATACTAAAAAAATTCCCCTTGGAGTAACAAGAAATTTCCACATTTTCATGCCTTTGAGGTCGAAAAGATCACAAATACCATGCGGCAGATAGTCCACAAAATACTAAATACCACTGAGGACATCATTTTTTAATAACTTTAAGCGAATGTTATATCTGCATGTCTGACCCAGGGCTTCGTCTTACTGCTTAACAAGTGCCTTTAACTCTCGTTGGCCTCTCTCTTCCTTTTTTTGAAAGTTTGCAAATTCGTGTCTATCAGAAATGGACTGTTGTGCCCGATAATCATCGCCAAGGTAGCTGTCTACTGCTCGCCTCTGCTATACAGCATTGCAGTGGCGGAGGTAGAACTTCACGTGAAGTAGGGGCCTAGTTTCAAAAAGGTTTCAGAATGTCACGTGATTATACCGGAGGGCAAAACTGTTCTTTTTATGTCAATACATAGTCAGTGGTTAGATATTGAAGAGACGACGTACAATCTGGTGGTTGCAAAGTCCAGCTGTGAGTGCGATCTCTTAAGAATTGAATTGGAATGTTTGTTTGCCATTTTCTCAATTTCACTCATGGGAATCACGGCATTTATTTAAATGTGCTCGCTGAAACTAAACACTCACGTGAGAGTTTGTTGTACAAGGCCTATTTACCTGTCTGGGTCTCTTTTTTGAAAAAAAAAACAAAACAAAAAAACAAGAAACAAAAGACAAAAACAAAAAAAGTATCAGGCTCCACGGGACCTCCCCTAAATCGTCTAACTTCACCATCTCCATTTAAAACGCAATTCTTCACCAACTGAGTTTCAGAAGAAAAAGTTCATCTGCAGTGTTATAAATTGAAATTCTAATATTTGTTTGTTTATCTCATGGTTTTCAGTTCCTTCACAAGCTCCTGTCAGCTTTATTGTGTCTGCAGCCACTCCCACCAGCATCAATGCCAGTTGGCAGTTACCACCAACAGACTCCAGAAATGGAATCGTCAATGGATTTAAACTATTCTACAAAAAGAAAGGCTCTGCTGGCTCACCAACATGTGTAGTAACCATTGGCAATGGAGTAATTCTCAATAAAACTGTCACTGGGCTTCTAACATACACAGAATATGAATTTCAAATCTCGGCCTTCACTTCTGTTGGTGATGGACCGAAGAGCTCCGTGATGTTAGAGAGAACAAAGGAAGACGGTAAGGGAATAAAAAAAACAGTGACAACGAAGTTTACCTTTGTTTGCACAAGATGAAATTCGTGCTGGATATTACTTCCCCTCTATCCAAACGTTTTTAAAATCAAACTCAACCCATCATCATAGATTGCTTTCATGCGCTAATGTACTTCATTTGATGAATTGATTAATTCCAGTTCCGTCACAAGCTCCTCCCAGCTTCACTTTGACTTCAGCTACTTCTACCATCATCACTGCGACATGGCAGTTACCATCAGAAGGCTCCAGAAATGGAATCATCAAAGGATTTAAACTGCTTTTCAGAAAGAAATGTTCTGCAAATCCACAAACCATGATAACTGTTAATAGCGCTGGAATTCTCTCTACATCTGTCACTAGGCTTCTTAAATACACAGAATACGAATTTCACTACTGCTGGTGATGGACCGAAGAGTTCTGTAGAGACTGAAAGAACAAAAGAAGATGGTAAGGAGCTGAAAAATGTTGATAACGAACTTTTCGTGACACAGTTTTGTCTGGGATGAGCTTTGGTGTATATGACTAATTCATAATATATACTTCCGTTTTAATTTCAAAAACGTTTTGGGATGTTTTCTTGCCTCCTGGTTCCTAGGGGACCCCTCCTCCTGCGTGGCTTCAGGAATATATTAATAAACAGATGATACTCTGAGACATAGTGAATGGAATGGAATAATACTCTGCGACATGGTGCTATAGAACCCGATCGACATAACGAACCCCTACTTAACAAGACCCCTGGGTATAACGAAACGATGTTCTTCAGCCAAGCAAAATGTATGGAAAAAAACCGATATAACAAGCCCCCGTTATCATGAACACATTTTCCCAGCCCCTTATCACTTCTTTAGTTGCGGGGTTCGACTGTGCGTCCAAAACTGTTGCCTTTGATCTGATGTCTGCAACGTGAACTAATGACGACATAAGAATTGAGTCATTATTTCGAAATTCCCACCATCTTGGAGTTCTTCATTTCTTTCTAGAACTTCAGAAAACAATCAAAATTGACCTGATTCGTTCCATTACAAAAATAAGAAAAGCCCCAGGGGCATTGGACCCCGCCGTTTTTCCCCTCCCATCGGGGTGCAAAATACATTACGGTCACTCAAGAGACGAGCCCAAGTACGTAGTGTAGCGGAAGTTTGCGACGAATATTTGTTTGGCCGAGCAAAAACCGGGTGTCTGAGGCAAGTGAACACGAAAAAAATATCCAAAAAAAAAAACACGAAAAACAAAAATGCCCGTCCTGAAGGCGGGGTAAAAAAACATAGAAGCGCGCCAAATCTGGTTCTCAGTATTCGATTAAACCCTCCGACATACAAGGGGGCGGGGGAGGTAGGTTCCGTCCGATGTTTTCAAGAGGATTTTTTTGTCAGCATCTGGCGTTTCTAGTAGCTGTTTTGGTATCCCTAAGACACAATTTGGGAAGGTTCAGTGAGAATCGGTTGATAGACGCCCGAAATATATTCTGATGCATGAATAGTATGAGGTCAAGCCATTCTGGAATAAAAGGTTTGTACCCTTTGCAGTGAAAAAGATATAAATAAAAATGGAAATGATAAGCAGGCAATAGGTACTCTATTCAAGGTAAAAGCTTTTAATACTATCGAAAAAAAGGAAAAAACCCAAGTGGTTCTCTCCACCTGCCCTCTGAATTAACTATTGTACGTCCGAGAGTTAAAGCAAGCATGTTATGAGATTGATATCAGTTTGGAGTTCGATTCCAATAAGGAAAAAACTAAGCTCATTATTTACCGTAAACTGCCGCCTATAAGCCCCCCCCCCTCCGCTTATAAGCCCCCCCGGTTATAGGCCCCCTCTAGTTTTCCTTGTTTCCTTAATATTAAGCACTCTCACAGAACACCGCAAAGATGAATCCTGAACTTCTGTTTTGTTACGATCCGGTTACGTTCGTGTCGTTACAGTTTTGATTTTGTTGTTAAAATTGAAATGAATTCGATTTCAGATATTAGCACGTGTGTGAAGAATAACTCTATTTTATCAGTCCGGGACATAACCAGAAATGGGTATATGGTGACGTCATCAGAAAAGGCAATATGGCCGCCAAAGTTGGGCACACTATATTTAGTCATTTCTGAGCTCTTTTCTAGGTCGTAAAGGACCCTTTTCCCAAAAGACCTTGCACACAATAGCACTAAACAAAGAAGATGCGGTCGAGTGGGGAACTAATGGCGTCGTTTAACGTGTTGAGGATTTTGAGCACGAGAACCGTCGCGAGGTTCGCTAAGTTCTATTCGATTACATAGCGAGTGGACATCAGATAAGTGGAAAAACAAGGTACGTAGCATTTTTTTCGTCTTTCCAAAAAAATATCACGAATATCTTTATAAAATTTGCCTTTAATGGATGGTATTTGCGTATGGTAACGCGGCTGCATTGTCGGTAACACGGCTTTCGAAGTAGCAGTGGAGTTTCGGCTAACCCGTTGGGCGATCGAAGGCTGCCGTGACTCGAATTTCACGCTATGTTCATTTTTCCCGTGTAGTCAAGGAAAAACACCGTGATTGTAGATTGTGTGGGAGTAAAAAAGAAAGCAACTAAAAAAATGGGAG
This sequence comes from Siderastrea siderea, assembly GCA_964030785.1. NCBI lineage: Eukaryota > Metazoa > Cnidaria > Anthozoa > Scleractinia > Rhizangiidae > Siderastrea > Siderastrea siderea. Next base: position 13,410,381 of record OZ034976.1, on the reverse strand, counting down.
ACGAGACCCTGCAAGCTGTAGGCCGCACTGGAAACGGTTCTCTACTGTCGTGAGAAATTAGGATTATAAAAGCTGTGTGGCAGTAGAAATTTGAATGAGCTTTTAGATGCTCATTTCATCATCTAGGTCAAATGTGCTTTTTGGAAAATATTTGTGGTGCTTTCTTGCAGAAGCAGCTGCAAGATGTTTTTTTTATTCACGACCTACATTTTTTTCTTCCAAATAAATTTTGTCATATTTTATTTACTCGATCAGCTCTCACTTCTGGCACTGCTGTAAACTGGTATTGTTTTTTGTTTGATGCTGATGTGATTTGAAGACTTGCATCATTTTGTTTTCTACTGTATATTTAAATTAATTTACTAATTTGCTATTACCATCATAAAACAAGGCTAATAAAAAAAAGTATTTGCAACAACATGCTCAGAGGTTACTTCAGATTTAACAACAAGAGTTGCTTTTTTCCAGGTTATACAGAGCTGCTTACCCAGAAGAACTGGCACAACTGGAGTGTTTTGATGGAAGATGTTTGCATAAATAATAAATTATTGTCAAAAGAAGCATTGTTAGTAATGCCTTTTCATTATTTTTGTGCAACTATAATAACCGTGTGGGGTTGCCAGGCTAGGAATTGAAAATGCAGAGCACTGGGGAGTCAAAGGAAATGTTGGCATCGCTCGAAGGGGATGATACCTATACTGGCCCCAAGACTACGGCATGAAATGCAAGCATTCCTAAGTTTAGCCTTCAACCTTCCCACTGCTCTGCATACCCTGCTTAATAGACAAGCTAGGGAAGCGGGTGAGCCTTCTCCCCAGGGAGATTAGAATAACATTTTCTTACATGATGATAGTAGTGACATTCCTTACACTTTTCACCTGTGGCATAACTCCAGTGAGTCAAGAATAATATTGCTCTCCAGATTTTTTTTCATTGTAATCCTAGAGGAGACCAATCTGGACATGACAGAAGTTGCGGACTGCTTTAAGATCCATTATGAAACATCTATACCACACACACAACAACGATGGAAATATTTTTATTTCTTCAGTTACAACCCTAAGTAATACCATGATGTATTACTAGGATGACTAGTATGTATTATTATGTAGTTTGTATTGAAATTATGAATATATGAAAGTCATATAAAAAAACTCTTTCCCGGGTATATTACGAACCAATTTAATGACCAGCTCCCAGTTGGCTTGTTAGCTCAATTGGTTAGAGCGCTGCACCGGTATCGCAGAGGTCAGGGTTCGAATCCCGGCAAGCCTGATTTTTTCAGGCTTTCTTTTCGCAACTGCATAAGTTGCGTTAATAACTGCGAGGATCTTCTTTACACTTATTTGTAGTTTGTATTATTAGTATTCCATCCTCTCTACTCAAAGTGATATCCAAATCAGCAGTTTACAACCCCTCTCTCCTTCCACATGAGAGTACGCCCTGGGTGGTTTGAACACTTTCATGGTGAAGTCGAGTGATCATGGGGTGGGAAAATTTTCCTTGAATGAAGTTGAATTATTCCCTGCAATTATATGTGCTTATTGCTGTTTTACATAAGTGTTTGTAAGTCATATCTTGTCACAATATCAAAACTTTTATTAGCAATGCATAGCTTATCACAACTTAGAATGTACTTCAGTAAAGATATTGGGAGAATAAGATCTTCAAACAAGATTGAACAGTTTGCTTACACTTCTGATCAGTGTAGGTTACTTACTACTTGGATAGTGTCATCAGCAATGAAAGTGTTCTTGCTAGCCATCTGAACTGGGTCTATATTAAAGAGATCCTCTTCATTGAGTTGTGGATTAGCAAACAATTAAAGGAGTAGTTTATTTCATTTCCAAAGCCAATTCAGGGCTTGTTTCAGTTGTTGTTTGCATTCACACTAACTATTCAAGCTAGTACCCTCTCTAATAAGTGCTCTGGGTTGGATGGGGCTATTGCATTGCCCTATCTCAAATAAGTGTTATATGTCTTGTTTATGTGCTCACTGCAGGGCCAAAATCCTTGTATCCTTAGTGGTACATTAAAACATGTACCTTGGCCATTAGTTCCAATCCTGTAGAATTTTCAGTTGGTTGAGTTTATTTGATGTGAAAGAATATAATATAGCTGCTTAAAATACATGTATATTTAGCTTACATTTTAAACCTGTATGCAGAAAAAAAAAAGCAATCAGTTTTAACATCAGCCTCTGAGGCCTCAGCAGTGAAAGACACCTTTGCCATCTAAGGATGGCCACTGGAATTTTAAATTTCATTGATAGTGGATTTTCCACAGCTAACAATTACAGAGACAATTTTCAGCACTGGATTTTATTTGTGACCACTGAATTTTTCTACACACAAGTCAGGCAATTCATACAATCTGGGTTATCCTGAACATTTTATACAAGCACACCTGAAACATTTATACAGGCATGGCAGAACATTTTCAGTGCCAAAAACTGTCATCGTTGTTTACAAAATTGCACGGAATCCTCCCGTCGCATATAGCCGGGATATAGGTAAGCTTATGCCTGCTAAGTATAACAGCTACCGATAAGCAAAACAGAGCTACCGAGATAGATTATAAATGGTGCCGTCCGCCTTCAGTTTAGTAAGGCGCAAGTCTCACAACAATCCCAACCACACATCCACACAGCTTCGACTATGCTAATTCTTTGATGAATGAGTACTTTAATTTAGATACAACGAATACCGCGCGTTCTGCTTTTATAAACTCGAGCAGAAAATTATTCTTGGCGCAATAGAGGCCAAAACGTCTTCGTTGATGGTATAATTACATACCAGCCGTAAGCAAGTTTTCAGGACGCTTCGGCTGTCTTAGCTAATACTTGGCGAATAAGACCTCATCCGAATGAAGAAAATTGTCTTTATTTATGTTTGAACCCTTTCTAACAAGACCTGCGAGCTGAAATCGAAAGCTTTCGATCTGTTTTTCGCTGTAGTCTCTCCTGGAACTTAGTCCTTTCGCGGTCAAGGTAATGTTTTGGTCATGTGTGAACCAATCAGATTACCAGATATTTTATATCCAGTTCTGTTTATGGCCCGGACTGTTTATGAAAGACATTGTTCAATGAAGCAAAAAATTCGTTCTTTGTTACTCTTTCATCTTCAACAAAGAAGGACGATAGGTCATCGCTTCTGCATATTACGTGCAAATGTTTTACTGTTGACTGAATCTTTTACTGAGTTGCTTGGTCAGTTGCGATCTATAATTTTCTTTCACAAGTAGTCCTGTATTTTCATAACAAAGTCCTAGCTACTGATAACAAATGTTCTAATTGTTTAATGAATCAATTCCAGTTCCTTCTCAAGCTCCTGTCAGTTTCACTGTGATTGCAAGCACTTCCACCAGTATCACCGCAAACTGGCAGCTGCCACCAGCAGACTCCAGAAATGGAATCATCACAGGATTTAAACTGTTCTACAAAGAGAACGGTTCTGCAGAACCTCCAACCATACTCACCATTAACAGCCCTGCAACTCTCACTACGACTGTCAGTGGCCTTGATGAAGACACAGATTATGAGTTTCAATTGTTGGCCTTCAATTCCGTTGGTGATGGGCCGAAAAGTTCTGTGGTGGTAGCGAGAACAATGGAAGAAGGTCAGTAAGGAATGTAAAATCACTGACACCAGTGCATTGCTTGTCCTGTGCACAAATCAGAACATTTAAAACATATTACTCATATACAGTCCAATTTAAAAGCACACCGCAGGATAAATTATAGCATTCCTTTGTACTAAACTGTAACTGGATGTTGAATCACCTAATATATATTTACGTCAAACTGTGAGTCAATAGAGAGATTTTATTTTAGCTGGGCCTTCTTAGGCAAACGGCAAACACCAACCTTCCAATGACTGTCTACTGTGTAATACGTAAAATTTCTTCCTAAACCTCTGCGTAAATTCATTACTTAAAGTAACTGTTATAGGTTAACTGTGATTTCTTAAATTGCTTTGAAGTTACGCTATGATTTATTCGTACGCGCTTCTACACTAAAAAAATCATGAAAACAACGTGGATTGTCTTGCAACAGACTGTCTTGTCTTGCAACAGATTGTCTTGCAACTTTCAGACCACTGCCAGGAACTATTATACGAACTATTTAAGGAAGTCGTACAGAACGAAGCGAGTAAGCTCCACGACCTTCTCCCTGCTCGCAATCCCTGTACCTTGACCTGAGAAACACACAGTATTTGAGACCCGTTTTCAAGACGGACAGATTTCGTAATATCTAGCTTTATTGCCTTTAATGCCCTCAAGGCCTAATAAGTTACTAGAGTTTCACTATTTTCGATCGCTTTTTATTCTATTATATTTCTACTTTTCTATTTTTATCATTTCATACTTTATTGTAGAGCATATATATAGTGTTCCTAGTATTCGTTAATTCTTATATATTTGTATACAAATTACTTTCAATCTACTAGTAGTTTTTTTTTTAGTAACTTCATTTTCTTGTAAATAATCGCATAATTCAACTTCTGGCTGCAGAGTGATTATTAATAAACCATCTAACCTGTCTATCCAGTTGGACAAATACTACATACGTTTTGTCTCCATACACAGTGCCACCCAACATAGTAGAAGACGCTTCTCCGCCATCAGTGATATGTGAAAAGCAGAGCCTGTGTTTACTCTCTTGCCATGCAACTGGTGGTTATCCAATCACTTACTCGTGGACAAAGAATGGAGAGATTCCAGAAAGTGATGACGTCAAAATTATGAACAACACCTTGGCTGTCAAGCCTCATGACACAAAAGATTATGGGGTGTATGTGTGTAATGCCATAAACAGCTTTGGTTTCACATCTTACAACATCACCCTGTCGGAAGTTCCCAAGAGTTCAAGTGCCGTCGACAGGATAGAAGAAGAAAAAAGTGAGCGAGGCATCTTTACTTGGCTTTTTAGAGTGTCATATATTAGTTAAATGATACTTCGTTGCAAACGTTTTTACTGATAAGCTATGTAATTGATTTTGTTTTTAATTGACACTAATCTATCAGAAACTCGAGCGACGTTGAACTGAAAGAGACAACATTAATTTTCATTCAGTTAGTGAGCCTGGGTTGGTACTGTTTCTCTCCTGCATAACCGAAGTCAGCGTTTCATGTGTGGACAATAGGCCTTTCCGGTGTGGTTTTCGTGCCGATTCAAAACTGTCCTTTATCTTTTGAACATGGTTGAAACAAAAATATCTCTCCTGTTTGCATCCTTTATATTGCTGTCATTAAATAACACTTTATATTTTTCTTTCTTATTAGAAAAACGGAACATCTTGTTTATTGCTGTCATCGCTTTATCCTGTGTTGTTGCTCTGTTGCTTCTTACCATTGGCCTGTTGCTATGGCGACATAAGCGAGTACCAGTTGACAAAAGAAATACTTCAGACACTTACACCGCTGAAAAAAGTGGAGGACGTGAAACACCACGTGATCAGCCCATGTCAGATCCAGGAACGTACATGGAGCTCCAGTCCAGGCCTTCGGAGATACATTCACGTTCGCTCTCTGAGTACCACACATTACAAGGAAAAAGGGCAACTTCCGGATACTACAATGTGGGTTTTAACAAAGGAAAGATGGCACGAGATGAAGAAGTGTATGATGAAATAGGGAGTGCCCATGACTATAACTGGGCATCCCGTAGTTCACAATGAAATGGGACAACGGTCGCGGAGATTTTCCCAGTTAGCGGAGACCTCGGCTAACAGAGCTAAGCTGATTTTTCCATATAATTCCTTTTACCGGGCCAGGCTGGCTAACGGCGCCAACACTTATTCGCTACTCAATTTCTTCTCCGAGAAAAATCGACAACCAGTAAATCGATATCTTTCTTTCCACTCCCAACCGAAACTCCTAACTTTCGGGTCATAAAACACGAATGAGGCGACCCAAAGGTTCACTGCGGGAGAGGTCACTTCTATTTTTAGACACCATACCGTTACAGTGATATAACAAATACGATAAAAAAGAAATGCTGATGCAACGGTAGGGAAACTGAGTGTTAATCGTATCTATAACAAAATGCTCGATTGTGATTGCTTCCCCGCGCGCCTATTTCATACGTAATGGAGGGTGATCACGTGGGTGTCCAATTACAGTTGTCCAATTTGAACTTTTTGTAATTGGATAGCTGTAATCGGACACCTACGCTGCCTGCGCGTCAATCAGGTGCACTGAAATGGGTTCTTTTTATAGCTATTTCTCCACTCCTTGCAAAACTGATAATTAAAAATATATCCCCGAAGATATAGATTTAGGTTTTCTAATCTCGCCTTTTGTTATAGATACGATTAATTGGTAACTGGACTTCGTGTCGTACAATTCAGGGATAATCGTGCTCGTAATTTCAAATCGTCCTCGAGCTACGCGCGCGGCCGATTTAAAACTACTTGCCCGATTACTCCCTGAATTGTACTCCACTCAGTCCAATTACCATTACATATTGTAACCAGTATTTCAAAAGGCACGGCCGTTCTTCTTTAGGGGCTTACAGGGAATGACTCTAAAGGCAAAAACGTTACAATTTAAACTAAGGGTATAAAATATGATACTACAGGAGCCTCCTGGATACTAGAATAACGACATAAAACAGCTAACATTACAACGTCAAAAAACTGACGTAAAAACTAAAAACGTTACGGTTTGAAATTTGAAAAATATATAAACATAAGCAGGATACGTGATACTATAATAACATAAGCTTAAGTGACAGGGATAACGTACAGCGTTAAACTCTAAATACGTTACAATTCGAAATTAAAAGACGAAAAATACCCAAAAAAACAAACACACGGAGGATGAAAAAAAAAAGGAAAAGTGTCATGTTTCATCTCTCCTATTTAAGTCTAGATTTTCCAAGGTTTGACCTCTATCGATGAGGTATGCCAGTCTCTAGCTTTTCGTACACTGTCACGGTTAGATTTTATTAGTTCAAGAGGAATAAGTTGCATGTCATTAGCATTGTAGCATGTTGTGAGACTGCAGTAGGTTTAGAGCTGTTAGTTTGTCAAGTCTACGATGTTCGTTGAAGCGTTCCTTAAGTCGTCGTTCGGGTTTCTCCTATGACAGCGATTGCATTGTAGCATGTAAATAACGTTTTTAGAGTTACAGTCAATGTGATTATGAATAGGTCTTGTTTCGCCCGTAAAATAAAATGTAAAGCTAGTGAGCCCGTCGGTTATATAGTTGCATGTCAAGCAGTTGTTACCGCATCAAAACGAGCCGCGGGGTTGGTTACTTTGGCTAGGGTAATACGGCAGAAAGCAACGAGAGGAGCAGCATTGAAAACTTCAGCGCAGCGGCAAGATGAAAACAGGATGTTGAGGTGTTTGTGAATAATGGATGATGCAGAACGAAGGGCTGGATTATGATAACAAGGGGTACCCGTTTGGGCTGGTTTGTTTGAGAAGTGTCTTTGTGAAGCAAGTACTTCGGTGCATGTGATGTTGTGAACACGTTGTATTTCTTGGGCAAGGAAAGACAGGTTGTATCCACGTTTGTTAAGATAAGGTTTTAGTTCAGTAGTTGTGAGAAAGTGTTGTCAGAAGAACAAATAGGGCGAAGTCTAAGAGCTAAGCTGAATGAGAGGTCAACGAACATCGTAGACCTGTTGACAAACAAACTAACAGCTCTAAACCTACTGCAGTCTTAGAACAAAACAAAACAGAAAAAAAAAACAATGAAGCAAAATATAACCAGTGTATAACATTGATGGGCACTGATCGAAATAATCCTACTGGGCTCCTTTGTACAAATTAAAGAATGTGTGTAAACAAAATGTAAATATTTGCAAATGTGTTCAAAGTGCAGACTTGATATCCTCAGCATATCTGATTTTCAACACAGGACAATTTTTGCTTTTCTTCACTAGAGAAGCAGCAGGTTCTATAAGATTGTTTGTTACCACTATTTCCTTAAATCGGGATAGCACTGTAAAGCATGCTCACTTATTTGCTGTTGAATAACAATAAACTAATTGCTTCTCCCGATATTTTTGAACTCACTCCGTCAACTTTTGCATGAAGTTTTTTATTCCAAAAGGGGAAAGAAAGTGATTTCTACGTTCCTGCTGTGAATTGAAAACCTTACATTTCTGAAAAAACACACGAGTTAAAAGGCACCACACACAGACTACACGCATCGGTTAGCTTACATCACTCTAGCAAACTCACATTTGACTAATCTCCGAATAGGTAAACCTAATAGATAACTTGGGTACTTCAATTATGTGTAAAAGAAATGAGCGTTAGCTTGAAGTATATGCGAAATGGATCACGAAAAGTTTATAACATTACTTTTTTTCAGCAATAATTTACTTCACTAAATGAAGTTACTACAGAAGTAGTATTGTCCGCTCGTATGGACCAGACCCTAACAACCAAAATGTCCAGGGCAACCAAAAGGTAAACAAACAAAATTGGACCAATGGGAGAGCAGGATGGGATCACATGGCCAGAATTGACTTCACATAGCAACCAAATTCCCCCAGCTACCAAAATTGAACCAATGGGAGGGCGTGTTGGGGATGGAGCTTCGAAAGTCAAGCAGTTGGTCTACGGTTTGTACAAATGGTAAGCAAAACCTCCTGAATGAGTAGTTTCCGTTCGAGATTAGCATGCATCCCTCTATTTTAGAAAGAGTCTGGAACTAGTTTGTGGTTGGCGCAGGACCAAGAAATGATGGAAAAGAGTAGATGAAACACAATTTTCAGTTTGGATATTCTGGTAAGGAATTTTGGACTACTTCCAAAGACCTTCCGTTTATTTTGGAAATTTTCCGCAAGGGCAAATTAAACCAAAATAGCCTTATCATTTACATTTCAACCGAAATTTCCGGATTTGTTTGGGAAATAGTAAACACTCTGTGTCATTCAATTCACTTTCTTAATTCTGAAAAAAAAAATAGGAAAAAAAGAACCTAGGTTTGATGTTAGTTTGGCTTGGAAACAAGTCGCAGTTGGCCAAAATGGTATACACAATTCATTTTAAAGTTTAAGTACAATCTCGGTTGTACCGGATTAAACTGTGGCAATTCCTCGTTGTGTTTTTCGTTTGAATTTTCTCCTGGCCAGTGCACGTTTCCTTATATTGGTGAATAATTATTTTTCAGTTATGAAGGGAAGCACTACAGGAGGTACATTTGAAATTATCGAACCTCGCATCTCGAATAAAAAAGTGAGTTGTTGATTCTTTCAGTTGTGGGAGGTACATTAACATAGATCAAGGAATATACTGCACTGCTGTTTTAATGACTGTAAAAAAGCTAGATCCCATGATCTTTATTTAAAATGCCTGTTTCACTTTGAAAAAAGTGCCGGAACTCCATACAAAACTATTGAAAACAAATTCTTTTGTTGAAACCAAAAGGCTAGCCAAGCGAAACGTGAAGTCACAGACAGGGGTGTCATCAGACGGTTGATACTGAAACAGCCAACATGGCGCTATATAATCCCAGGCTGTATTTCCTGGTGGTATTCCTCGCTTTGGTCCTCTCTTTGGTGTCAGGTAAGTGCAGTGATATTTGCGATGTGTCGTGTTGTTGATTCAGGCTGCAGCTTAGAAGGTGGATTTTAAGGGCACAGCTTGCATAGTTTGTTATTCATTTTAATATCTCGAATGGAAGCGGATGGCACAGCCAAATTAAGAAAGAAAAGAAGTCAAATTTATAGGTTCTTTGGTGTATTCCATTTGCAATAGTTGCTGTTCCTTGGCTGACAACTGAATTTCAAATAACGGAAGTTACTTCCTAATACATGTGCACAGTTGTCCAAAGCTAAAAAGCTTTCCGCGGTTTTAAATGAACGTTCGTTGATACAACCAGTCTTCCACACAGTGGCAGTTTTTACAATAGAGACATCTGAGACGACCTTGGGAAAACAACTTTTAGCTCGTGTCGTCGTTATGCATCCACCAGGTAAATGTGTCTTTCAAGACAAACTAAAAGCTGATGGCCTGTTTAACCTCCGTTCCATAAACAGGACTCACACAATATATTGAAACAGGTAACGAACATTATCAGGTCTATCAGCTCATAAGCCGCTATCAGCTCATAAGCCGTATTTGTGCAGCTGAATTGCATCTATGATGGGAGGAGGTTCTAGAACAAAGCCATTAATATAGTGCCCAGTGATCAAAGTAGCAAAATTCTTTACTCTAATCATCTGATTGGTAATTATATACTTTACAAGATTTGTCGGCAATACTATGCAAATTTTTTCGACAGTTAGGTAACACTTCACTAATTTTTCATCACTTACAGCATAGTTAACTATGCTTATGGTGACCTTTTGTGCCTTACAGGCAATCCTTATCAAATTATCAGACAGATAAGACCGACTCTTGAATATAATCGTAATTTAAAAATATTGTAATCATTGTCAGAGTTGAACAAACTTATTTATAAACAAAATTGCCATTTTCCTCTAGAATTAAAGAAAACTGATGAAAGAAAACTGCGGTCCTGTCTGTAGGAAAGTGAAACAAAAATTTGTATTTATCAGCTGATGAGGTAATTTGCCACCATAAAGAAATTCAAAGCTGACGTTTCACAGTGAATCACGAAGGGCTAGCACTCGACAGGGCTAACGCTCGAAACATCAGCTTTCAATCTCTTTACGGTGGCCAATTTACTCTATCAACTCAGTTGATAAATAAAAAATTTTGACATAAACTTTTTGGCAAGAACGTCATGCTAGCCCACATATAAGGCACCGATAACATTACAATCCTATATGAATATATACACCAACTGATTAACGCACCTACCTCCACTAACACACAATTTCCTTCACTTGTACTCACTTTCCTTCATTTGTACTCACTTTCCTTCATTTGTACTCACTTCCCTTCACTTGTACTCACTTACCTTCACATTAGTGCCTTATATGTGGGCTACCACGACGTTCTGGCCAACTTTTTGGTTTGTTTTGAAAACGGGGTGACATCCTTAACCATGACCATGGATTTCGGAATGTTATGTCTGCTGAGCTTGGCCTCTCTTAGTAAAAGAAAGAAATATCTCAAGGCTTTGTGAAAAATAAGGCAACTGTAAGCTCGGCGGTGGGCTTAATTTTCTGTTCTTGCCTACTTTTTGAGCCTCGTACCTGGGCAGTGTGAACAGGGAATCGATCCGAAGGGCAAGTCAGTGACTGGGAGTGAAAATTGGAACCTACCGAAAAGACCGCGGCCGTATGTTTCTGTTCGTGACCATTTCTTCATAACGGACATGTTTTCGTTACGGGACGATAAACTACTCGATATAGTGTAAACATCGACTCTATTTTTTGAGAATCCAAACGAAAATAAAGGCCTCCTTTTGGTTTTGGAGGACTTGTTTTTCCCATCTCGAATTTTTTAGGGAGATCCACAAAACAACGGCCAGAATACATTTCCTGGTAAAATACGTTGCTCACTTTTTTAACTTTATGTACATATAACCAGTTCTTTGCATTAATTTGTTAGGTTTTAGAAGGTCTTATTCTATCTACTTGTTGTTTTGTTTATGAAATAAGCTGTTTTAGGGAAAAAATGTTGACAGTCAATTTGAAAGTTAATGGATTTCTTTTACCCTATTGCTGAGACGGGCCCGTACCCTTTTTTAGGGGTGTCTGGAAAACCTGGAACATACCCGGAACACCCCCGGAACACCCCGGACCACCCTGGAACACCCTCGGAACACCCCGGAACACCCCGAAACACCCCCGAAACTCCCTGGAACATCCCATAATGCCCCGAATAGCCTCAATACAGCCAGAAACACCCTTGAACACCAAAAATAGTGGTCAGCAATCTGACCGCTCACGCTTAGACTGACCCGAGGACCTCCGAAAATCAACGAAGATTTTCGAATTTTTCCGAAGACTTTTGCAGACATCCCAAAGAGAAAATTACAAACTAAAATAACAAAAAATTGCATTGATGTCCTTTACATCAACAAATATTTGATTTTGAATATTTCAATTCAAGTATTGAAGTTGCTGTATCTCATGCGAGATTTGCGTTTTAACTCTCGACAGACAGATGTGACGTCATTCGTGATGAAATTCTGGGGGTGGACCTCCCGGATAAAAATTCAATTCACCATATAACACGTCACGGTCGCGATTACTTCCTCTTGCGCATTGGGTGACAGATTTTGCACGCAAAAAACAAAACAGATTTTGCAGGCTACTCAGCGTAAATGGGAATTATTTTGTTTCCGTAAAGGCTTTAAAAAAGGTCTATCTGGTGATGTAGAGATACTGTTCCTTTCAATTTAAATAGCTTGTACTACTGCATTTTCTCAAGTGTCACACTTGCTGTTACCGTACGAATTGCGCAAAAAAACACCGCCACTCCTTCTAAATACCCATCAGAAACATGTTCGAATTAGTTTTTGAGAAGTAAGTTGTAACTCAAGGTTTATCGCAATGTATAAAGTTGACTCATTGAGGGAGCACATGAACATTGCAAAGTTCAAGAAAATATGGTATGTACTTTCATCGTTGATATTTTCCTTTTTTCGGTTATTGAAATTTTTTCTTAAAGTCTAACTAGATCTTGTGACAGTAAATAAAACACTTGTTCCTTTTCTTGCTATAAGAGTGTAGACTCGTTTGATCCTTTTGCTCCCGGTTTACGTTGTGGCATCCCACATTATAAGCTCTCGGATACGGATGTTACTAAAACGAGCAATGAGGAATGGGGAATGGGGAATGGGGAATGGGGAATGGGGTATGGGGAATCGGGTATGAGGAATGGGGAATAGGGAATGAGAAAAAGTGGTCAGCGGTAATATCTAAGAAATTAGGTTGGAGCTTGTGCAGTACGGCAAAGAGACGAGGATTGCAGGTGGAAAGCGAAAGATGGAAGGTAAGAATACTTATCTGTCAGTTTTTACCGAGTTGTTGGAATTATTGAGTTTCTGTTTATCAAAATGAACCAAAACTGCTGATTTGCAGGTAATGAGACTAACGATAATGTTAAGGATCAGGAGTTTATCGTTGTCGACAGGTTGGGGTATAGAGATTCGTATCACTTTGAGTACAGTCGTTTCGCGTGTTATTGTCAAAACCACGAGTGAATGTTGTGCATTTTAACGCTTTAGCGACGAACCAGTGATAGCGATAAAAAATACGGCTTGAGCATTTAAACCGACCGCTGCTGAATTATTAGAGCACTTGATATCGAATTTTGAATTGATTTTAATGGCGTTCATAATTGAGTTACAATCTAGATTCATTTATGGTTCGCAGAAAGAACTGAGTGAAGTGACTAGAATATTGAGCTATTCTCCATCTCCATGCTTCTTCTCTGGGGTATTTTCTTTTCAGAGAACATTTAAGTTATTCGTTGTTTTTATATTAACACTCGAAGCGACTCACTGTACTCAAAGTGATACGAATCCTTTTATACCAACCTGTCGATAACGGTAAACTCGTGATCCTTAGCATTATCGTCACTCTCATTACCTGCAAATCAATACTTTTGGTTAATTTTAACAAACGGAAACTCAATAATTCCAAAAACTCGGAAAAAACCGAGAGACAAATATTCTTACCTTCCATATTTAGCTTACCACGTGCAGTCCTCGTCTCTTTGCTGTACTGCGCAGACTCCAACTTAATTTTTTACATGTTACCGCTGACCACTATTTCACATTCTCCATTTCCCATTCCCCATTCCCCATTCCCGATTCCCGATTCCCGATTCTTCATTTCAGCAACATCCCCTCGGATACCTCTACAAAATTATAGTGAGTACTTTTCTCCAACTCATTTATCTTCCGAGCTACGCTCTTTTGTTAACCTAACTGCAAACACGTTGTCATTCAAATATGAAAAGAGAAAGCTGCGAGATGAGAATTTATTAGACGTGGAAACTGCGTTCTCGGATTTAATATTCCCGAAGCACTCATGCAGTACGGTATCATACTTCAAATTAATATAAACTGAGTTGATAAAAGGTGAATTGGCCATCTAAAAGCTCACATTTTGAGCTTTTTTAAACGCTCAATAAAATTGCTCTTCGTCAGAACGAATCCTTGAATGTAATTTGCATGCCTAGTCTATCCCTTTTTCTCTCTCTCTTCTTTTCATTTGTTTATGAAATGGTTTTTCTAAGTTAGCTGTGTATACTATAAGCGTAACGAACCGACAGGCAAACATTTTCCATGCGCCTGTGGTGACGATCGTGTGACCTCGGAATAATGACCTCATAGCATTGCGTGACACTCTATTATTTGGCTTTGTTATGTCCTTGAGATCACACCTGTTTTTTGAGCCTGATAATGCAAACCTTGCACGAGAAATATCAATGCAGAATTAATAATTCAATTGCCACATTTTCATATTACTGAAAATCGTAAGTTATTGATATGAAGGTCACGTGTACAATATACTTTTTCCATTGAAATTTAGGTTTTTCGCTGTTCTTAAAAGCTTCGAAAATATTCCGAAGCATTCTTGAAATGCTCAGAAACCCCAGGGTGATCTTCGGAGGTCTTCGGCTTAGTCAATTCGTGAACAGTCTGACTGCTGACCACTATTTTTGGTGCTCCGGGGTGTTCCTGGCTGTTTCGAGGGTGTTCCGGGGTATTATGGGATGTTCCAGGGGTGTTCCGGGGTTGTTCCGGGCTGTTCCGGGCTGTTCCAGGGGGTGTTCCGGGGATGTTCCGGGGATGTTCCGGGGGTGTCCCGGGCTGTTCCAAGGTGTTCCAGGGGTGTTCCTGGTTTTACAGACACCCCTTTTTTAGTTTTACGAAAGTTTCGTCGTAGTAGGCTGCTCAAGGTCACTCCTTCGTCTTATGTGTCAGTAACAACACCGCGAACAACAACAAAGCAAAAACTCGCCTAAAACGGGCCACGAATTGCGCCCAAGCTACACACAAGACACAAAAACAACCCCATGTCGAGTCAAGTGAAGTTCATTTCCACTTTCATAACTTTATTTTAGCATTTTGATAACAAAAGTGAATTTCCCATACAAAGTCTATAAATCGAGAGGCTTGTAACACAACACGCCTGATAGCAAAAGTCGTGTTTCGCAACTCGCGTCTTCTCTCATCTTGAGCTTGGGGCGCCTGTGCGCAAAAGAACAAGTTAATTGTTCCAGGACAGAATATAGCATTTTCCTCAAAGAGAAGGCTTATCCAAATGTCGGTAACTGATAAATGAGGCATATATTTCAGGCCTTGGAGTTTCCGAGGCTTTAGTGTAGCCTTTTCGGGATGAAACTGGAAGGTAAATTACACCTGTAACTGTAAGTTTATTTGTTGTGACCGTGTAATTGAAGCATGTGTACTGTCCTAGCACAGAATATGCCAATTCATGCTTTAAATCTAGCTCATATGGAGGGGAAAACGCTACATTCTACACTAGGTCAGTTATCTCGAATCAAAACTTTTAGCGGTGAAAACAAACTTAGTGTTGAATAAAATGCCTAGGACGACTTACAAGAGAAACCTTCAACCCCGGGCGTTTAGTTCGAGATCAACCTTCCACAAGTAGTCACGCAAATATATAGGTAACACAATGTTATAAAATGCATGCCATTTATAACTGTATTGCAAAACACTGAAAATGCAATGCCTGGACTAGAATTCAAAGGTTTAATTCTAGCAACTACGGTTTAGTATGAAATTTTTGCTGCGGGTCTTTTTTTGCGGTATGTTTTTTTTTTTTGCAATTTTCCAAACAGATCACGCAAAATTTATTATCTTTGATATCCAATAGAAAAAAAACTCCGTGAATCTAGGTGCCCGCAACTCAATATTTCCAGCTTGTAAGGGCCCGTCTTTGATAAACGACAAGTTGTCTGGTTTCCTAATTAGAGCAGTCCCATTGATGATGTAACGAAAAAAGCCCCAGGGGAATTAGACTCAGGCGTCGTTCTCCCTCCCCTCAGGGTGCAAAATATACTAGTGTCCGGCTTAATATACGAGCCCAAGTGGAGTAAAGTTTTGAAGTTGGTGAATTATCAAATCTTTGACGTGTTTGCTGCCATTCCCCCTTCCATCTTCACTGCACCCTTCTCCCTGTAATAATATGAATCCCTAATAATATGCACCCTTTTCTCATCTCCATTTCCTTGGCCAACCATCTGTTCTACCCTGCGTAACGAAGAGCGTAACGAAATATTTTGACCATGACGTGACTCAGTTACTGAAGAACTGACATCTCAGCGTCATTCTGGATAACAAGGGCACAGAAATTAAAATAGATTAACTGATAAAGCGGAAGAAATTATCCTAAAATCTAAAATCGTTAACTAATTTAAACGGATGTTTGTTGAGAAAGCGAGTCGTGCGTAACTGCACGTCTCATGAAAAGAAAGAGTAGCCCTGAGAGTTGCTAACCGTGCCGTCTGGCCACTAAACTGGTGGCAGTCGTGAAAAAAGTCTTCTCTTGTGAATGGACGTAGACCTAAAAATGGCAGCAACCAACGCTGACATTTGACCAACTGAAAAGGCGACCAAAACCTTGCAAAGGAGGGCTATCGAAATGTTCACGTTCTCCTCACCAAACATAGCTCCACAGACTGCGCTCACTACCTCATTCTTCACTCACGATCATTTTTCGCTGTCTTTTGGTCTGTCTACCTCAAAACTATGAACAAAAAAAGCCGTCAAAACCCTTAAAACAGACGTATTTCAATAAACTGGCGATAAAATTCCCAATAAAGCGACCACGTCATTACGATTGATCAGTATGGGCATCTTAACAGCCGCGAACTTAACCCAAAAGAACATGCCTGAGAACCACGCTTTGCGCTGAGTTCCCTTAAATCATGTCAAAGGCTCCAACTCGTGAATGCAAATACGAAGTAAATCATTGCTTTGTGATCAGGTGCAGTTTTCGCGAAACAAAAGCTTCGTGCTGAAATTATGGGCTCTCTGTAAAGTGGTTTCGCCTCTCCCGTTCAGGTTATCAGAAAGCGCATTGTGGTCATTTAAACTAGTCGTTTTGACCCACTCCACCCCTGATAAACAAGCGTTGGCGTGACTCAACATCTGGATCCGTGTGGTCCCGCCCCCGTATTTTTGCTTGGCTCAACCTACTAACCGGCGTGACGAAAATTGGGACAATATTTCGACTTTTGTGTTGCTGAATGACCGGTAATATTTCAGATCTGATGACTCAGCTCATCAGCCTTTTCGTTTTGAATATTGAATTTTGTTGAACATGGAAAATTAGATTAAAAAGTTGAATGTCAGTGAATGTCTATGTTTCCTTGTCCACAACTGAACATGCTTATGCCGAGAGTTGTGAATATGTATATATATATGTATATACTGTTGTGAATATAGCACTGACATCAAAACATGATTCTCGATAAAAACAAAACACATCGTCAGAATCTGGATAAATTAGTAAAAAGGGAAGTCGTCGCTCCACGCTCAAACACGTTATAGCATGTCCTATGACGCAATCGTCAATTCCGGTTCGCTCTTCGGGGAATTACCTGTAAAAGTCAACAACTTGTTTCGAATTCTAAAATCGAACAAATAGGTTCAAAAATGGAAAAGTAAGGCAGAAAAATTTTAAAGTCTAACTGGTATATCCTTCTGTGTCGCTTATACTATCCAAGAGTATCGATGAATCGAGAGAGTAAGAGAATTCCAGCTAACAACATGATCCCGTTCATTTCGCTCCCTGTATTTACGAGTTAAACTAACGTTCACACGGCCTTCTCGCAGTTTGTCCCAGTCTCTGACATCCACCATTTTTGACTCCAGAGCCTTCGTTCGTCGCACGCAGGACAAAAACTACAAAGGCACTGGGGTGTAGATGGACTCGAGGTGTTATACCAGTGGTTATTCTAAGTGGTTTGAAGCAGAATCTCTGGTAGAGAATACCTCGATGGGACATCCACGTTCCGGTCGTCTCGTACCAGTCCTACCCTAAGAACCGACGTCTTTTCCGTTTTCCTTCTCTACATAACCCAAATTCGTTGGTTAAAAAGATGTAAAAGTCTAATTCAAGCCATGATTCGATGAGTGATTTGGCGCAAGCAGGGAACTTCCCCGGATCTGCTTCTGAGTGTGAATGACGTAATGTTTACGTGCCACGTTATTGCTCGAATCGTAGACTTTGAAAACTCGCAAGCACCTTCGTCCTAGCTCTCGTCGAAGACACGTTAATTCAATTGAATTTCTTTTATTTTACTCAAGATTTTGGCGAAAGCAAAACTGCCGGAAAATTTTTACATTTCATTGTTGAATTATTTAACGTTGTTTGTTTGGCAAAGCGAAAATTGGAAGCTCGAAGCGAGTTAGCCACGAAATTAACAAGACCGAATGCGTGACTTCAAAGCTCGTTAGCATCTTCGTCCTTGCACTCCTCGGAGGGATTTATATGCCATTGAATCCCTAGCAATTTTCTCCACCGACTTTTATGAAAAGTTTGGATAATCGACGCTAAACGAAGGAAGATAATGTTTATGTTAACCAAAAGCTGTGATGAGTATTTGTTTGGCCGACTGAAAACCAGAAAATGGGAAAAGAACTAAAAAAAACACGGTTGTTACGAGATCCGGTCGTCACCATTAACCAACATTGCTTAGACGAAGCGGAAACGGATTTTTTGTGCAGATACAAAAGACACCCGGACCAACTAGACATTTTTACTCTTTTGTATCACTGCAGGTGATTGTATTGATTTGGATCTCGGGATGGAAAGTGGAAAAATTCCAGACAGCAATGTAACTGCCTCCTCTGCGATTTCACAAGCTAAGAATGGCCGGTTGAACGATGCAGGAGAATGGTGTGCATCCTCAAGTGACGTTAATCCGTATCTACAAATTGATCTACAGACACTGCATATCATTTGTGCTGTGTCCACTCAGGGGAATTCCCAAGCAGATCAGTGGGTAAAAACCTACGCGTTGCAGGTATCCACAGATGGGACAACTTGGACGGGTTATGAAGAATTTGGACAAGTTAAGGTAAGTGAAGTTATATTACAAGGCGTTTGTTCCTCCAACCTTCATTGACCCGAGTAAACTGATTACCTTCCGAAAGAACGATTCGTTGATTCGTAAGGTAATCAGTTTACTCGGTCCAGCTGCACCACTTTAAAACAATTACTTTAGTGAGGTTGGATGTACTTACAGGTAACACATGAAGGTTTCTGACTGCACCCAGTTGTTATAACAATCTAACCAAGTTCGCGGAAGTTAGCTTGATTTTGGTCTGCGCATTGCTTATTCTACGGAATGGGCTAAAAAGAGCGTCCCAACAGTAAACAAAAATCAAGATTGTGCATGAGAACGTACTGGCTGTATTCTGATTTGCTTGATGTACTGGCTGAACGTGATGTTTAACTTTTGCTCCATCTATTTTGGGTATTTAGTGAATAAATTATCTCCTCGGCTGGCCCGTATATCTGAGGATAATGCTAACTTTCCTCGAAATAAATTATCATCCCATACCCAAACAAACCCTATTCACTTCCAACTCGCATTTTGTACTCGTCTATGACACAAAGAAGGGGATATCGAACCAGTGGAAAATATCGTTGATACTCTTTATTCAATTTTTAGGCAAATTATA